>CM031236.1:493045654-493542201 GCA_018340775.1 Taxus wallichiana var. yunnanensis
GGTCATATTAGTAATGCAAATACTAATATTTAATGACAATAGTATTAAGAATATCATATATTTAAGTTTATAAGTATTACTTTAAAAAGAAAAAGGAAAAGTGTAAAAGAAAAAGTATATATAAGTGTGTGTGTGTCTATATATATATATATATATATATATATATATAAGAGTGATTAAAAAAAAAAAAAAAAGAAAGAGAAAGTATTATATAAAACAAAATATATACTCCATGCAGGGTTAGTGTTGTCCTTTAATAAGGTTTATATAAAACTATGTAAATTAAATTGAGGAAAGTTTATTGAAAGCTTAAATTTTCAAAAAAAAAGATGCGTGTAGGTTTGTTTAGGCATGACCCCATCCGAGCTGGAAGTTTGGAAATATAAAGTGGGGTGGGTGGGGTAGTGACCCTACTCCCAATAGTCTTTGAATTTTTTTAAACCCCAAGGAAAATGGGGTACCTCAATCTGGGCCACCATGCCACTGGCACCAATCAAACCCTAAAATAAAACCCGTGCATTTTCTCGCATATGTGGCATGCACACAAATATATATATATATATATATATATGCTTATTTTGGGTTTAAATTCATCATGTTTTTTAAAGGAAAAGGGAAAATAGAAATAAGGAAAAATAAATAAGTAAAAAAATACATATACATTTACATCAAATAAAAAATGGATTTAAATGTATATATACACATAGGTTGTATATATACCTTAAACAAAATGAAATATACATATTAAATATAGTTTTACAAATTAAATAGGAAACCCACAAGCCCTTTTGGGCAAATACAAGGGAAATAAGCTAATAAAATACATAAATACATTAGAAACCTTAAGGAGGGTATAAATAAAATGAAAATAAATAGGACATGTTAATCCCTCACAAGCTTGTAATGGCCTCCAATGGCTTCCCTTCCTTCCCCTCTAACCTATAAAACAAAATAGAAACAATGAGACAAATGAAATGAGAAAGGAGACCTATTAAGGATGCTTTAGGGTTAGATTGCCTATTTCCCAATCAAGGGCCCAAATTTAATCCATCCAAGGGATGAGATTCATCCCTACAAAAAGTAGGTGGAGAGTGGGTGAGTGGAAATTACCCTTTTAATTTAAATGTCTTAATTTTAAAACATGAGTTGACTTTTAAGGGGTCACTTTATGGGGTAAGGGGATGTTCAATCTAACCCCATGTAAAATGGACTTTGTTATCTATTTATTTGTGGAATATTTAACTATAGTAGGAATTTCATTGTTTATTAAATTAACACTTAGAGTGAGCTAAATCTTGGTTGGACTAAATCTACTTATTAGTTTTAATGTGGAATTAATAATTGGTTAAAATGAGAAATTATTAATTATTAAATATCATTGACCTTCAAGCGTTATCGTGACAATCAGAGTTCGAGCCGTATGCGGGCACATTCTTTTCAAAAAAAAATTATTCCATAATTTTCTAACTAAACCTAGGTTGTTCTTGGATCTCGTGTAAACTTTTAGCTATCATTACACATACCGATCAAAGCGACAAGACGGTTGTATTCCTCGTAGACCGATACTCGAGCTCTTTCCAATATCATAAAGTCAACTTTAACGAAGCAAAGAGGGCATCAATCCAAACATATAATCCTCCAAACCTTGTCCTCCTTTTTCTTGCAAAATTGGATCATAGTCCCCATAAAACCCTTGAGGATTTCAAACAACTTACCCAACTCCACGAATGCAACCCTGTGAACCAAACCAACTTGACACATCAATGCCTCGAGAACAGGGGACCAAGAAGAAAGACATGAATTTTCACAGTCCTCCTCCATATTGATTTTGTGAGTCTTCTTAACCCATTTCTAACTTATATCTACCACCATGGTATTATCACGGTTGATGATCGAGAAGATGTTACACGAACATAGTATCCACTTCAAAATTGAATCAAGAGTGTCCTATTAATTACAAGTAATTATCTCCATTTATTCCTTCAATGGCCTCCAAGTACTACTCAAAATTGATACTAAAGATTAATTTGAACCTTTCGAATCGAGTGATATCTAAAAGGAAGGTCATCTCAAATTCTAGACCACGAGAGACTAAATAAAGGGAAGCATTGGAGACTCCATGTTGTGATTAATGCCAAACATATGACTGAAATAAAATCATCTCCTCCCAACTTATAACCCTCACCACCCGCCCATACATGAGATAAATCTCTTATCACATTACTGAATAGAATCGAACAAATTCATCAAAAATAAATTCCTTTAATACTTTCCAATCCTTCACATTACAACTTATGATTTCCCCCACAAGCAACTTTCCCCTTATTGGCTAATAAATCCACACACCTATTACCTTTTCTAAAGATGTGAAGATTGACCATTCCTCAATTTTACTCAACCAAAATAGAACTTTTCTTAAAATCAAGTTGATTTTCCAAGAGGAGGCTTTTCTTTTAATAACAAAATTAACTATTACCTAAGAATCTCCTTCGATTTTTAACTTGCCAATTTTTAGATCAACTGCCATTTTTAGACCTCTTTCTAACACCTGAATTTCAACAAGGTTGCAACTTTCCACTTATAAACTATAGGATCCAACTGAAAACAATTCCCCTTTTTCATTTCTTATAAGGCATCCGGCACCAAAAATACTCAGATTACCTTAGAGGCACCATCAAAATTTAATTTATAAAATCCTGGGGGAGGGGAATCCAAATAGTTAATGATCTTCTAATCGAGTGATTGGGACACTCGACCTAGGATGGGAGCTAACAACTGGAAATGTTATTTTTGGTCAATTTTTTAAGATTTCCTTATCTCTTGAAGAGAAAGGACTACCATTGTTCCAATGGATGGAAATATTATCAAAATGGCCAACTCCAATTGATTTATAATAGTCATAAATGAGCTAATTTCCTCCTAAAAATCCTTTTATTTCTTTCCCACCAAAGATATCAAATCAAAAAAGAAAGGACTACATCCCCATATGGAGGAAAGAGCTAAATTTTTCCTTGGCATAAGCTAAGCTAGGAGAAAGATGGAAAGAATCTCGATTGAACCCAAGTGGAGTTTCAATTTGGTATAGCCAATTCCAACATTTACTACAAAATGGTAGTGGACAAGAAAATGATTTAAATCCTCCTCTCCATGTAACAAAAAACACACCTAGTAGGACTCTATTCCTTTTGATTATATGGACTTTTTGAGTTAAAATTATAACCTTATAAGTTAAGAAATAAAAGGCACCATATTTTGGAGGGCATATTTTGGACCAAAATAATCCATTCATTTTCTTCAAAACTAGCATCAATCACTAACTTCCTATATCCATAATGAACAGAATAATTACTTGATTTGAAGTCCAAATAATTTCATCATTTTGGGGGAAAAAAATCTCAATGCCATCTCTGATTTAAATTGGGCTTTAGTTCCTCAATAAAGATGGGAATGTCCTCACTTCTTTCCAAGAGAAAATGGGAGAATCCGGAGAAATCTTAACCCCATAATCCTTCACTTTATCACTCCCAAAATGGAATTAGCAAACTCTTTAAGCTCTTGAAATTTTGGAATCCTTCCCAAGGTAGGGAAGCCATTCCAAGAATCATTCCTAAAACTGGCAGATTCTCCATTTCCAATCCAGCCAGAGACTGATTGAGAAAAAATTAACTATAAGAAAGAATGAAATTTCATATGTGGGAACCATGAGGTGGTTGATCAATAGATAATAAGGAAGAAGGGGGAGAAAATTTTCCTTTCAAAGATGATACTCAAAGGTTAATTGGGTTTAGAAATAAGATATAATACCAATTTATGCCTCAATGCCACATTCTATTTTATAAAGTTAATTATCCATAACCCTCCACATCTCTTAGTTAAAGAAATGGTTTCCCATTTTACCAATGGAATATTCTTGGATTCCTCAACCCTCCCATAAAAATATCTCATAATTCTAGTTAGATTTTATAGAACCAGTTTTGGCATTTTCATAACCGAGAGCATAAAATTATGGAGGGAAGTGAGAAAATTTTTAATAAGAAGAATCCTTCTAACAAAGAATAACTACTTCCCTTTCTAATAGTGAATATGGTTTATAAATTCTTTCATTAAGTTATCCATAATACTCAATATTATAGCCAATCCCAAGTGAAGAGAAGAATTCAAGATATTTCTAAGGAAGCTTTGTCTAAATTGAAACCAAGAAACTTTTGTATCCTCAATATCAACCTTCTTGAGGTGTTGAAAATAAAATTACTACTGGACTTTGGCTTACTGATCACTTGCCTGAAGCTACATTTGAATATGATTCCTATAAATACCTATAGATCTTTGCTTCCTAGATGTAAGCTTCACCAAATAAGAAAGTATCATCCATGAATTGTTAGTGGGATAAAGGTTCATATCATCAACCAACATTAAACAAAGAATACGTCCCTCCCTTAGCGTTGATTGGAACGATTTCTCTAGAGCATCTCCAACCAAGATGTATAAAAAGAAGAGAGTGGTTGTAGTCACAAAATCACACACTTTAGACATTATTTAGTCCTAGTCTCATACTACTATTCATATGATTTTGAGTAAAGAAAGTACTAATTAACCCTCATCTTTTGGCCATTTTACTTTTTCTTTTTTGTCATTTTTAACCTCCCACACATGCATGCCCATTATGTTTCTGTCATTTCGTGTTATTTTACATTTGGTGGGGTTCTTGAGGCTAGTCTGAAGGGTGTTCGTTGGTGCCCTCATGATCCTTTTACAGTTTCTTGCCACTTTTGGGAACTTTCTAGTAGTTTGATCTTTTTATATCTTTGTGGTCAGCCTTTTTGGGGTTAATTATGAAATTAGAACAAGACAACCATATAATTATAAATTTATGAGACCATAATGACGGACTAAGCCCTAGTCACTACTATCTTCCACCTAGAGTTACATCTATTAAACACATCTAGAGATCATTTGCTTCCATATAGCTTCATCACAAGGGACAAGGTTGGTTCATCTGCATTACACAATCATAAGAGGGAATTTTATTCTATTCCATTAACCATTTATTACATTTTTCTACACATAGTTATTGCTCACTACTTTTAAAAAGTGTGACTAACACAAGAGAAACCTGGGGCATAATCATACACACACTCGCATAGAACTACATCGGATCTGAGATGTAGTAAAACACTCGATTAAGTCGGTTCACCAATGTGGCTTGAGAGACGATCCACCCATTCATTTTTATAATTCATTTATAGGGTATTATGCTTTTTTGGGGTCTTAATTTTATATCTTCCATCACCTATCATTGGTGACATTTTACATTAAGGTAGCGATTTGCATGCAACAGGAAGCAAAGGATTAATTTCATCATCGACCATCAGAATTGGTTCTGGACTCTGCATAGACCAAGGAACCCAAAACAAAGATGAGGGTTCCACAGGTGCCCCCGATCCTAACCTAGGAGCCCTAGTCCAACAAAACATCTTAAATCTATGTCTTACGGATCTCGGTGTGGTTGCATCTACATTTCTGTTTATCTAGTTCATCCTACGACCTGAGTCCCAAATAATCATCGAATCAACTAAGATCTTTGCAAACCTACTTGTCAATTAGGGTTTCACATTTTCATTAGTTTAGTTGTTTGGGTCACTTTCATATTTATTTACTGTATTTATTCACTATTATTTATTGTTGTTCCAAGTTAGATTAACTTAATAAAATACCAATTATAGTTAATCATTTTGGTGAACCCTTAATTATTCACGCTTATGATCCTCATATTTCTTCTACCATGTGTAGTTAAGCTACTCAAGTTCCGTTGTTTGATTTTCTTAAAATGTATCCCGACTGTCAAGGTGTTCTACAAAAGAACTAGACTCTATATTTCATCCTAAAAATATGCCACCAAATGAAATAAGTCTTATTTTCCACCGTCTATCTGACAACCCTAGTCCTATTGTTCCTCCATCTAATCAACCTATATTGGACTCAATTCAATCTCTACATGCTTTATTTCAAGACAAATTTAAGGTCATGGAATCCACAATTACATCTCTCAAATATGAAATTAAACATCTTAAGGATGCTTCTCAAGCACATGTTTGTTCTCCTTCTACATCTCATTCTCATTCTATGTCTGATACATGTGCTCATATAAGTGAGCCTCAAGTTATACCATTACCAAAGCCTCTCATCCTTGATAGCAATACTAAGCAACATGACCTTCTTATTGAGCTCCTTAGTTGTCACTTAATCACTTTACCACCTACTCATTGATATCCTCCTTATCGACTAGAAAAGTATCAAGGGTATCCATATTGTCATTATCATTGAATCAATAGACATAATGACAATGATTTCCACGCTTTACAATGAAGAATCAAACATCTTGAGCGTTAGGGATTTATCTCATTCATTGCACAACATTCTCTTGCATGCCCGTCTAGAAATGCTCCACCTCAATGGGTTCCTAAATCTGATTTCACCATGTCTAATGAGCATCCATTCATCACTTTTAATTTTTCTTCCATCACTCAAGCACCACCTATGCAATCTACTCAATTCAAGAAACCACTTCTCAAAATTATTCTCACTCCCCCTCCTCTCAATTCATCTACAACATTAACAATTCAATCTAAGAAACCTCCTTTAAAAATCAATGCAACTTGGCCTCCTATCAAGCCTATAACAGTGTCATCAACACCAAAAAGCTACCACCATTCAAGATACCTCTCCATCCTACACCACTTCAGTAACCAACCATCTTTGTCAAAGCAACTAACCCTTTTACTACTGGTCAAGACACATTGAAAACTCCACCATTGCATGGTCATACTATTACTCTTACTCACCAAGCTTCCACTGCTTCACACAAAATTGGTCTTTAGTAGGTGACCCTTGTCACCCTACCCTCCCAATGACACACTCTTGTGCTTAATCTCACACTTGACTGTTGAGGGCATACTACACATGAACCCCACACACTACACAATACCTACTACACATTGTGTTTCTTCACACATCTCACATCATATGTTTTACATCTTACATCATACACTTTTCATTTATTCTACCTCATTTAATCATTAGAACATTTGCACATCTACATATAATAGATATTCTATATACCATACTAGTCTTCATCATACATATGTCACAGTTCTAATTTCTACGAACGTCACATTACATACTACTTATCATGCATATCACATAGGGCACATCTTCACATTATTATAATATCTACACATCTATCATTGCATTATATACATCCCATATGAAACACTTTACACATCACATGGTCATCTATTATCCACACATATACTACATCTCTTCTATGTGTTGTATTGAGACTACCTATGACGCACTTTAGTCCTCGGTCCATACCCAGTTACTCGATGGTTTACAAATCAAATAGACCTTATCATACTTACATGTTCATCATCCACCATTCTATCATGTGACATTACTAGGATAATGACATATGCTATAGGCTAAATGGTCACCTACTCTATCATCTTGTAGTGGTAAACTCTTTAGGCTCCATCATCACTCCTACATTCATATTTTCACAATATATGCTTTGGCCTATAAGTTTCACGCACACATCATTTCTAGGTTGTATTTCATCAATACACATGCACAATCATCACAACACTTTAGACATAATACACACATTTTGACCATTTCTCGATAATGTACTCTCGTTATGGTTCATTCTTGACTACTGAGGGGAAAAAGAAAACGAACCCCACTGTTATCCAAATTCACCCCTCAAGGTAATTTTGATAACCTAAAAAAATTATACAGGCTTGGAGGAATATAAATGGTAAAATACAAAAAATCAGGTTTTAGGGGTCCCTTTGGCTCTTTTCTATCTTCCCCATCCAAGGAAAAATCCATGAAGTTAGAAAATTTTGAAAAAATCCAAAAAATTGGCTTCAGCTAGTGTATTGAGGCAAAATCAGATATTTTTGTCTAGGACCACATAGTTTCAGAAGGGACAATCAAGACCTAAAAAATTGATATGCCCAAAATGGCCGAAAATAGAGGGAATCGGGGAAGTTATGTCAAAATGTCCCGAGAGGTCCGCGGGACGTTAGGATGCGCGGGACCCGCATCGCCAAAATCACCGATTTGCAAAGGAATCAGTAAATTTGGTTTTTTTTGCCCAGGTCACACAAGTACGCACAAGACATCTGGGACCCAAAATGCCAAAAAAAATTCACTCAAAGGGGAATCGACAAAATCAGATAAATTTTTCCCACGTGGTCCAAGTACGTGTGGGACACGAGTTCGCCGAAAACTTGATTTTGTTAAAAATGCCGCGAAAGGAGGCTTGCGGTGGAGGCGGAGATTTTTTTGGGACAACTAGGACAAAAGGGTCCAAAATAGCTGAAATTCCCACATACAAAGAAAAATTCATTTCCTGACCCTCCCGAACTTCAAATGGCCATAACTTTTGACCCCGAGCTTTGATTTTCATGATATTTGACTTTATGGAAT
This sequence comes from Taxus wallichiana var. yunnanensis, assembly GCA_018340775.1. NCBI lineage: Eukaryota > Viridiplantae > Streptophyta > Pinopsida > Cupressales > Taxaceae > Taxus > Taxus wallichiana. The sequence continues at coordinate 493,054,148 of CM031236.1, forward strand.
GAGCACGACATCCTTTGCGCCACCAAAAATGGATTTATTATTTTTGATGAGGGTATCTATGTGAAAATAAAAGAAGCATATCCAGCTCTGAGAAATTAAATGATCATTCTGTTAAATGATAGAAATCCCTGGTAAACCCAAAATAGCTACCTACACTCAGAAGACCATAAATTTTGTATTTCTCAACAAAAATGCACAAAATTGGTACCATTGGAATCGTGGTTCTGATCCTAAAAACATCAATAAATTTAGAATTTGATGAGGAATAGATTGTGTTTTTTCGAGAGAAAATGTGGCCAGGTTCAAAACAATGTTTTATTTGGTAGTTAGGATGCGTTAATGAAGTAAGCGTGGTGACATATTTCAATGCCTGCAAGTTATGGGACAGTATGGGGAATTTTGCAAGAAACATAACATCATTTCACTTCATTTACTACCTCTTGCAATTGGTTGAAGGAAATTTTTGGGATTTTCATTTTTTCCTCTCTCTCTCGCTCCTCTCAAAAATCTATAAATTAGAGTGTTGGGCTCATTGTAAGGGGGTAGTTTTCAGTAGTAAAAATTTGCCAATTTATTTTTGAATCCAATATGTTGTATGCCCTTGTAGTGGACTCCTTGCATGGTGATCCAAGACCTTATTATATAATAGATTGAACTATACATATCATGAAGCAATAAATACGAGTTTGTGGATGTATTTTCCCCTACTGTGTTTGTTTGTATTCCTATTGCCCCTTAATCTCATTGCATATATATTGTGTCTATCTTATGATGTTTCAGGGATTCATTATCATTGTGTGTGCATGAAATATTTTGTGAATGCAGTTGCTAGATTGTGGAGAAATGTTATCACCCCTTCTAGTATGCACTTTGCTTTTTTTTTTACACATTGGATACTATTCTCATACTCTCTTTTTCTGGTGTATCCCACTTTAGTGTAGGCTTTGTTTTCATCAATCTCTCTCCCTGGTCCCTTGGAAAGTTAGATTAGTATTAGATAGTTTTCCTTCATTAGATTAGATTGTGGTAGGTAGTTTAGGAGTAAGAACCAACTTTCTCGGAGGTCTATTTCAAGTAGCAAGTCCCACAACTTGGAGATAGTATCCATGTTATCCAATAACATAGTAAGCTCAAGCACACACTTGTGCAAACCATAGGGTGTTGTGATTTAGAGATAACACTCACTGCATACATATCCATCTAATCAGAGGCCACTCGGATCCTATCATCCATCTTGAATTCCATTCCATCCATCCATAACATATTGCATATCTTGGTTGCTTTTACTCTTACTTACATTTATTTTTCATGGTCACTTTAAATTACACATGCTAGTTAGATCTCTTGTATTTCATTTATATATAACATACATACGGGTGCATTCACACCTTGGTTTATTTATGATTACATATATAGGTCTCTTACACGTAGCATGGATGCTCGCCTACTACCCTTCCTACATTGGTCGTTGGGAGAATCCACATTCGTATCTCACAGGTGTTATTGTTTCATTTTGTACGTAGCACTTTACACTACTTTCTTATACATGCTTTTGACATACGGGTTGTCTTTCTAACATTCTAATGGGTGCTTCATGTGCAACATTTATTATGCAGGATATTTGCTTCCATAATTTTTTAATAAATTGTCTGTTATTTTTTACTCTTATTTGTGGGCATTGCCCTTTGTTTGGTATGCACACTTGTTTGTTTGTATGTGGCCATGATGGCCTTGTGTGTCCCTCAATAACGTGAGTGGTGTCCCATGTTTGCAACCCACTTTGGAGGTCTACTTTTTCTTATCAGTGTGTTTACATTACTATAAATTGGTTGGTATCTTACACATTGTTTTCTACATGCATGTTTGTTTGTACTAACTCTAGTTTTTGGCTAGCCTTCTTATTTTTGTGCACCTTGGTTTCTACCAAACACATTACTTTCCCCCTATAGGGAAGAGTTACAGATTTAATATGGTTGGTCCCCTTTGGGGCCGCATTATCCTAATTGTGACATTGCATATTCCCAAAAGAGGGCGTCATCATTAGAGGTTTTAAATTTTACACACCGTTTCTACACCATTTAAGTTCAGTTCAATTTCCACCCTTAGCATTTTGTTTATATAGTTAATGGGTTCAAACCAATCTATGAACCCTATACACAACAAATTTTACAGGACATGGTTTACCTTAGCATTCTCAGGAGTAGTTACAGGTTATAGGATACAACATAATTCCTCTCTACACTACTTCAGTGAGTGGGATTAGATCATCCAAAAATCTAGGAAGTGCGGATATATCTTCACACACACTATCAGGAAATCAGTTAAAGGTTGGAGGATACAAAATAATTCCTCCCTATACTTCTTCTTCCTATGGCGTAAAATCACCTTAAAACCCACATATACATGTGTCTTTTACATGTGTTTTTGACATTTATACATGCATATTTGACTACTTGATCATCTTATTCTTGTAGGTACGACTTTATGAGAAGCAAGAAGTCAACAAAAACAACTACAAAAATGGGAGAAACAACAACATTTTGCACTAACATACACCATACTAACCATATAGGTACATTACAAACATCGGAAACTACACATGCGTTTCCACCCTAGGTTCACTTTCATCAAAAAAATTGCACTTTTTACATCTTTAGTTTCCATGATCTATCATCTTTTTTTCATTCCTGACTTCTTATAGTCCTCCAATGTGTTTCTACATCACTCTATATGGATTATTAGGTACACATCTCTATCTACTTTATGATCCGAGCTTCCACTCACCAACATAAACCGGGGAAAATTTAGTCATAAAATCAAACACTTTAGAAATTATTTAGTCTCGGTCTCATACCAATCTATGAACGATGTCCACAGCTAATTTTATATGACATGGTTGTCCTTAGCATTCTCGGTAGAAGTTATAGGTTAGAGGATACAATGGAATTCCTCTCTACACTACTTCGGTGAGTGGCATCAAATCATCCAAAAAACTAGGCGGTGCGGAGATCTCTTCACACACACTATCAGGAAAGGAGTTAAAGGTTGGATGATAAAATAGAATTCCTCCCTACACTTCTTTATCCTATGGCATCGAATCACCTAAAAATCCAGGATAGGATATCCACTTTCTACACCCTTTCTCTCATCATGGATCAAGTGAACATGTTCCTTTTACACTTTTCACACTTTCATTTTAGTATTTTCATTACATATACATGTGTTTTTGATATATATACATGTGTATTTGACTACTTGATCGTCTTATCCTTGTAGTTCCGATCATATGAGAAGAACACACTATACTAACCATGTAGGTACATTACACACATCAGAAACTACACACGTGTTTCCACCCTAGGTTCACTTTCATTAAAAAAATTGTGCTTTTTGCATCTTTAGTTTCCACACTCTATCATATTTTTGTCATTCCATACTTTTTCTAGTCCTTCAGTGTGTTTCTAGATCACTCTACATGGATTATTGGGTACACATCTCTATCTACTTTATGATACCGAGCTTTCCGCTCACGAACATAAAGTAGGGGCAAATTTAGTCATAAAATAAAACACTTTAGACATTATTCATTGTGTTTTCACATCACTCTACATGGATTATCAAGTACGCATCTCTATCTAATTTATGATACCAGAAGCTTTCACTCACCAACATAAAGTGGGGAAAGCTTAGTCATAAAATCAAACACTTTAGACATTACTTAGTCTCGGTCTCATACTACTATTCATAAGGTTTTCGAATAAAGAAAGTAGTAATTAACCCCCATCTTTTAGTCATTTTACTTTTCTTTTTGTCATCACTACCGACCTCCCACACATGCATGCCCAGGCTTATCATGTTGGCTATGTTGTTTTACATTTGATTGGGGCTCCTAGGCTAAATCTTTGGGGTGTTTTTCAAACTGGTCCCAGGTTAGGGGCCCTAATCCTTTTACACTTTCTTGCTACTTTTTTGGTACTTGTATAGACGTTTGAGCTTCTTATCATTTTTGTGGTTGGCCTTTTTGGGGTTAATTATTAAAATAGAACAAGAGAACCATATAAATATAAAGTTATGAGACCATAATTCTGGACCAAACACTAGTCACTACTATCATTCACCCAGATTTGCATCCATCAAAGGAATCTAGAGCTTATTTACATCCATCTAGCTTTATCACAAGGGACAAGGCTAGTTCATTTTCATCACAAAAGCATAGGAGGGAAGTTTATTCTATTCCATCCACCATTTAATACATTTTTCTACTCATAGTTATTGCTCTCTACTTTCAAAAAGTGTGGTAGTGACAAGAGAAACCTAAGGCATGATCACACACAGACTCACATAGAACTACATCAGGTCTGAGATGTAGTATAACACTTAGTTAATAACTCCACCATTGTGGTCGTTGAGGACAATCGACCCTTCATTTAAATTTACATTTTTTTGGGTTTGATGTTTGTTTTGGGTCTCGCAGTTTATCATCCATCACCGATCATTGGCAAATTTTGTCACAGAAAATAGATTTTCACTCGATCGGAAGTGAAGGATTCAAATCATCATCTGACCCTCTAGAGTTGGTTCTTAGACCTCCTACATAAACCAGGGTGCCTATAACTCATACTAGGGCACCCATAGGCACCGTGATCCTATCTCAGGCACCCCATTCCATCCAAACAACTTAGATTTGTGTCTTCTGGAGCCCCTGTGGTTACATATGTATTTTGTTTATCCAGATCATCATGCGACATAGTCCGAACAACCATCGAATCAACTAAGCTCTTTACAACCCTACTTGTCAATTAGGGTTTCATATTTTCATTAGTTTATATTCTTGGGTCACTTTCTATATTTATTTACTGCATTTACTCATTGTTATTTATTGTTGTTCCTAGTTAGATTAACTTTATAAAATACCCATTTTAGTTAATTAGAAAATTACCCTACATGATCCCTCTATTACTCTTAAACAAACCTTTTGTCGAGCCATTGACCAATACCAAATAATAGAGGGAGGAAATACAACTAAATATCCATTCACAAAAATTCCTCTAAAATCCAAATGCAAGAATAATCTACACTAAGAATCTCCATTTCACCCTATCATATGCTTTACTTATATCAAACTTAAGAAGCATCCCAAAAATCATGTTTATAGACAATGAATGCATCAATTCATGATCAATGATTACACCTTTAGAATTTGACCTTCCAGGGAAAATAAACACTCTACTCAAGAGAAATCAAAGAATCTAAGAGAGGCTTACTTCTAAAAATAATTCATTTAGATATTATTTTGTATGAGATATTGCAAAGAAAGATATGGCAAAAATCATCAAATGAATCAAACCTCTCCTTTTTTTAGTGAAAAGGATTATGAAGGTGCAATTGAACATCTTTAAAATTCTCTTTGATTTTTGAGATTCTTCAACATTGACCCACACATCTTTACCACAATATGCCGAACTCTTGAAAGAAATCAACCTAAAATACATGAAGCCAGGAGATTTATTCTTCTCTGTGTATAACACCACGCTTTGTATTTCCTCAAAGGAAAAAGGAGATAACAACATTTTATTTTTATCCTCGGTGACTAGAAAAGGAATATTGCTAAAGATTCAATTTTAATCTGAAAGGATGAACAAATATTAGTCGATAAATTAGGAAAATATGTAACTTTTTGAATACCATCCCGATCCTAAATAATCTCCCATCACCATTTTTAATGCTCGAGATAAAATTTAAGGTTCTTCAAGCTCTTCCGATGCATGATAGTCTTTAGTATTTCTATTGTAGAAATAAAATAATGCACTTGGGTATATTTATATATCTTAAATAATACTAATGTATACATGATTCATAAGCAAGAAAAATAGTGCTTGAAAAACTCCTTTGGGCATTATGGTTGTTTTATCTATTTCACTTTACTTTTTCTAATCTTCATTGAGCATCCTTTTAGCTTTACACACTTAACCTATTTACCAGCACTTGAGTTATTCATCTTTTTATAACTTCAGATACTAGCACACAAGAATTCTTGTCCCTTCGGGGTGCTCTTTCCCTTATTTTCCTTCTTCTTCCCCTTTTGGGTCCTTTTCACCTCTTGGGTATCTTTTTACACTTTGGGTCGGCATTTTAGTTGTCAATTACAAAATTCAAACAATAGAATAATATATATACTTAGTTATTAATCTTAAATAAGGGGCCAATCACTATAAGCATTATCTATCATCACATAAGCTTGTACAAAGGCACAAGAGCATTAAAAGGCATACATCTAGAACATCCATACAAGAGACAAGGGTTACATTATTCTACATATGCATCATAGGAGGGGATTTTATTTTATTCCATCACACACATTATGCATATTTGATATCAAAATGCATCTATCCGACTATCATTGTGCAAATTACGTAAGGGAGACCTAGGGAATCATTACACACACAAGAAAAAAGAACTATATGGGGTTTGAGATGTAATGGAGCACTCGGTTGTAAGTTGACTCTTCGAGTAACCACCATGGTTGGTTTGACTCAACATTATTCATCTTTGTTATTAGATTTGATGTGGTTTGTGGTCACGTATTGGTAGACATTTGTTTTGTAGGTTACTGGTACAATCAATAGCATTTCGAGTGAAACTAGAGCGACAAAAATAGATCAACAAAAAGATCCTCTATCCAAGAAAACATAAGATCCTAAACATTTGTCAGAGTAATACTAGAGCCTAGAACACTCACTAGCACTAAGGGTTCTCCTTTCCTTTCATGGGTGCTTATCTCTTGTGTTTTTTGAGATCCATAACCCTTACTGATCCTGTTCAACATTGTTTCTAGCCATATCTAGTAAATACTCGATCCAAATCACTTTCAAGTTGTGCATAATTATCTAAGTCATATATTTCTCCCACTTGTTTCAGGTTTTACATTGTTTAATGTTTAATTTATTATTTCTTAACGTACTTAATTAACTGAAATATCACACATTGTACAGTAGTTAATATGAAGTAAAATTTTAATCAAATTTAGATTAAATCATTCGGTGAACCCATACACACGAACCCTACCTTGTTTTAATGGTTAAGACTTATGAAACCTTTACTAACGAAGACCTTCATGATCTCCAAGATCATATTTCTAAACACCCTCAAGACCTAGATATTTTAATATTCTCTTCCCAAAAATAATCCACGTGGTTAGCTGAGCTCAACCCTCTAGTCTCCAATGATACTTCTCTTCCTTGTTATTAGACCACTGCTCTTCCATCAACATCTATTGTTCTAGTTTATACGCCTACCCATACCAAGTACTTTACCCTCCGTATTACTTCTCATACATGACATGCCTCCTCTTCGGGTACCCATGTCCTAATTTCATTATTCCATGATTTGTAAGCCCAAATTAATCATTTATAACTATCCTCTTCATCCTTCTCTCTGTCTCTAGATTCCTCACTCATCCTTCATAGCCCTTTTGAAACCAACATTTCCTCCTATTTGTTTCCTCATAACTTCATTGCATATAATCTTCCCACCTTCAATGGCCATGATGACCCTCCATAATACCTTTGTTCCTTCCATGTTGCATGTCTTGATTATGCTCATGACCTTTCACTATTTTCTAAGATGTTTCCTAAGAGATTAACTTACTATGATATGCATTGGTTTTATGATTGACATGTTCATTTGGTAACTTATTTTACATCTCTATCTGATTCATTCCTTTCTCATTTTTATATAAATATCCGCACTCAGATATCATGTGCACGATTAGCTAAAATCAAACAAAGATCTAATCAACATCTTGTGGATTGTCTTCAGCTATAAGAAAAATCTTACTAAAATGACTAATATCCTCGTTGATTCATATATTCAAATACTTTTTCTTGTACTCTAAGGGAGTTTCATTTTCAAGATCTCTCCTTCATTTGTACAATTATGCCACACCATCAACTTAAGTGAAACCAAACTATTGTCTATGGGAAAACTGAAGTATAATGATATTCCTTCCTCCTCATCATCCAATAGGTTTCAAGATAAATCCAAATTCAAACCATATCCTAATCTTCCTACCTACAATCAAGCAATATCAATATTTTTCTCTGCTCTTGCCAAGCTCTAAGTGTGACCCACAAGGAAAATTGTTACTAAGTGATTAACTAAAATTAACTATGTAGTCCGTGGGGATAGTAATTCTAGGTATTGAAAAATTGTTAAAAAGTAATAAAATTAAGTAAAGAAGTATGCAAGTAAGATAAACACCTATGAAAAAGGAAATGTTAATATTAATGTGCAAAAGATAAGAGGAAATAACTCAATTGAATAACTTATTCTCGTAGGACACTATCGCCAGGGTTCATTTTAAGAGACCTCTTAGAAATCGGAGGTGGAAAATACCTGGAAAATATCCTTGGAATTGGTTTCGTGGGAAGGAAAATGTTTTGGGGGTTTGATAGCAAATTTTTCACCTGATTTTTAAGCTGGTGTGATAGAAGGATGTAGACCCGTGACAAAATATTTGTTGTCGCGTGTCAACTAGGTGGTTAATGAGCGTTAACGAACCTCATAACGCACGCGTCAACAACCTTTTTTACACATGTCAATGAACCTCGCTAACACGCGTGAACCACCTTGTTGACGCGCGTGTCAATGAGGTTGATGTCTAAAGCCTTCACCTCTGCGGTCGTGTGACAACAAAATCTACGTGTCGCGCGACAATAAACACTCCATGTCGCGCGTCAACAAACTCTCCCTATCGCACGTCAAAAAAATATCTATCATACATCTACGGCATCGCCATCTTGTCATGCATCTATAGCCTCGCCTCCTATCATGCATTTACTATACTTGATAATACATATTCCCCTAGGTGGTATGAGTGATCTAGTAGTGTTCTACCTGGAGAATAATCTAGGATTATATAGGGGATAGTTTCAAGGGTAGGCGGAGTTGACCCCTAAAAAAATTAAACTGTAATTTTTAGGAGAACAAGTCACTGACCCATGCCAAAAAAATTTCCTTTTCAAATTTTTCAAAAATGGAATATTTTCCACTAAAATTATCCCTGAATGTTGCAATGATGACTAGAAAATATAGAAGCAAGAATGACTATGCAGAATTCCAAAAATGGGTTGATCCGGAGGATCTAGCTAGACTAGAGTTCCTAGAGAGGGATTGGGGCACCTACGGGTACCCCGGTCCGTAATCTAGGTGCCCGATAATTGCAGAAGCTACGAAACTAATCTTCATTGGCTGGATAGATTGTATCGAAACCCTCGTTGTTTGTTGCATCAGCTTTGTTATCCTGTGCGATGTCCCCAATAATACAAGATGAAAGAAAGACCTGCATGACCCTAAAATAAGTATCAAACCATAAAAATATAAATGCATATGAAGGGGTTAGATTGACCTCATCTGCGCCTGATGGTGGACTTATTAATTGATTGATGCTTTACATCTTAGACCCGATGTAGTTCTATGTGCAAGTGTGAATGAATATTCCCTAGGTTTCTCTTGTGTCAGTCACACTTTGTGAAGTAGCGAGAAATAACTATGTGAATAAAATGTAATAGAATATGTGTGTGGAAAAGAATAGAATCCCTCCTCCTATGAAGTGTGATGCAGATGTCCTAGCCTTTAACCTTGATGATTGAACTATATGTATGTAAGTGGTATCTAATGCAATAGATGGATGTAACTCTAGATGAGTGATATTAGTAAGTGATGCTAGGTCCCTCATTATTGTCTCATAACTTTATATTTATAGGGTTCTCTTGATCTAATTTCACAATTAACCCCTAGAAAATTATGACCACAAGAAAGATAAAGATCTCAAATGACTAGAAGGAGCTTAAAAAGATGCAGGAAACTACAAGAAGTACCAAGGTTCCCTTGGTGGGACCAGGATGCCCACAGGCACCATAATACTAATCTAGGTGCCCAGGTTGAGGCTAAAATAATGTGGGACGATAGAAGCTGACTAGGAATTCAGGTGTAAAAAGGTTGGAAATGATGAAAAAATAAAACAAGATTTCCAAAAGATGGTTAATTAGTATTTTCTTTACTCAATAACCTTCTAAATAGTAGTATGAGACTAGGATAAATAATGTCTAAAGTGCATGATTTTTTGACTACACTAAGCTCCCTTACACACCTCGATTCTTATTACCACAACTCACTAAAATAAATATGGTTACCTTCCCTCCATCACTAAATCTAGATCCTTCTCTCCTATTTGGTTGTAACTATGATACAACTTCACACTGTTATCACCACCAATGCAATGGCCATTCTACTTATCGCTATTTTAAGCTCAGACATATCATTCAAGATCTTATCGATAATAACACAATCAAGCTCCTAGATCTATCTAATTCTAAACCAGTCAATGACAATCGAAAGCTTAGAATATTTAATCACCCATTACGAAAATATGACAATCTAGATATTGATTCATATGCTAATCATACATACCATGTTTTTTCTCCTCCCTCATTAGGGCCGCTTGATTTCCTCATTTCTACTATTGGCATGACACCACCAGTTATTACATTCTTAGATCATGTTTACCATCCTACATTTTTCTATGATGTTGTATGATAAGGCTTCTATTAGTACTCACACAGATCAACAATACTATTTTCCATCCCTCGACTACATCAATGCATGCTATGTGACACTCTTACTAGATATCAAATTTAACTTCTCAAATCACATTTCAGTTTCTAATTCTTACTGAGACATGGCATCCTTCCTATTAACCCCGGGTCTCTTACCATACCAACACCATTCCTTGTTACATTTGAAATCAAAGGTTGTGGCATGGTCTTAAGATTTCGTTGGCCCCTACCTACCAGCTATCCCTTCTATGCTTCACTTATGTCTTAAGTTGATCCATAAAATGTAAGTTATCACAATCAAAGGTGTTCCACCATGTACACCATTACCGAAAGCGGCCCAATGTTTCTTGTATTTTCATACCAATCACGACATCTAGTCCTTCTACGCCTCTCAATCCTACATGTATCTCTAAAGCTATCTCTCCCATTTTTACATGACCTATATCACAACCCCGTCATCCTCATAGATCCTTTAGTCCTCCTCATCATCCTAAGCTCCCTACTCGGGAAGCTTATTCCTCTAAGAGTTCTCCACATCCTTTACCACATCGGTCTCCTCCATGTATACATAGATACTCTCTTACACTACTAGTCCTAGACCATGGTCATATGCCTTCTCTTTCTCGGGACAGCAGCTAAGGATCCTCGCTCTTCACTATCGTCGTATAGCTTTCTATCACTTTCGCACTTAGGGACATCATACTTTTCCCCTCTCCATTTGTATTTGATTTCTATATAATATACTCTTAGCTTCTTTACTACACTTCACACTTTGTACTTCACAATAAATATTTACTAGCATCTACTCTCACGACACATACTTTTCCACCATTACCCGATGACACACTCTTGTTCCATGGTTCATGTTTTACTATTGAGGGTATGATTCCTCCAATAGCCTCAATTATCACATCCTAGCTACTATGCATTGTGCTTCCTGTATATATTTCGAGCATCACCACATCTCTACTGGTGAACATACTTTACCATTGATTCCCTATGACGCACTCTTTTTCTATGCTTCATACTTGAATGTTGAGGGAGAATTCCTAAATGAACCTCATCTCACAAACATTCATTAGGGGAAATGCATCACCTCCCATCTGTACATCCAACAAATCACAACGCACCATCACAAGCACACCACATCTACACATATTTTTTATATTCACTCTTGTTATCTTATACTATTGACATATACACTTTCTTTCCTATGCTATTTGGATAGTTAGTTTGTCATTATGTTTTCCATACACACATGCATGTTAACTTGGTATCTTGAGGTGAATACATGAATTTTTTACATCCAAACACCATTCATAATGCTTGACACCACTCTGTACCAATCTCGGCGAGGATCTTGTGGGAATCTACCTTTGCTCATCTCATAGAACATACTCACAAGTCCTACCTTTGTTAAAATACTTATTACTTCTTACTACCATTTTACTCTTCGCTGATCTATACATTTATTTAACATACTACTTATCTTTCTAACATGTTAAGAAGTGATTAATGCGTAACATTTTCATTACAAATTATATACAACCACGGTTATCTATTACTTATTGTTTATTAATATTTGTCACTTTTTTGCAGGCATTGTGTCCTATGTTATGTTTGATCATTGTTTGATTATGGATGCTTTGGACCGAACTTTCTTGTGACATTTTGAGTGATGTTTCATGTATGTAACCCACTTTTCGCGATACCTCTAGTCTTCATAGTCATTTACTACATTATATTATATTGCATGCTAGTTATTTTACACTAACACTTCTTTCTAGCCTATATTATTTGCATGTGCCTTTGTTTCCACCATGCGCATCACATACCCCCTACAGGTAACCAATTCACGATATGCATATCCATTTCAGGTCCTCTCATTTGGATTGCATCCTCCTACATTCATCACATGCACCCCAAATGAGGGGGGAAACTATTTGGTTAACAAATCAACCTTCTAACATCTCAAAGCTCAGAAAAAAACATCACAACATTGGCCAGAGAACATAGTCATATACTTATCTAAAATATAACTTGGACCAAAAACACAGAGCATACACTAATGCCCAGTATCAAACAAGAATGATGGGTGCTTGCATCCTTCTTGTGTCCTACTGTCTTGGGGGAAAATAGATATTTTATTAGTTGAGCACAATTTCAAGAAATTTACAATAAATTTATACATTATCAGTCACTAGACTCCAATTAAAGAATTCATTTAAATGGTTATAATATGGTTATAAATCGGGGCGTGCTAATGCGGTGGCACTCTAAGAAGTTTCATGGAAGGAGAGAAAAATAGACCTCTCCCCAATACTCTTCTCTTAGAATGAGATAAGCCAAAAATCACTCTTTCCACGATATTTCCCAAAAACTCACTCTTGGCATGAGATCACCCTAAAACATCATCCCTAACATCAGATCAACCAAAAACTCCCTCTTGACATGAGATCGAAGATAAACCTCACCTCGGCAATAAGAAACTCAACTCCAACAACATCTCCAAAGAAAAATAGAACAATTTCTATCCTTTACTCTCTTATACATCGACACTCTTTCCGCATTTATTACTTCATAGTATTTTTGCATGATTATTCACATGATACTCTCATTTTTCATATAAGGATTTGAGTACTCTTTCAATCTTATTTTATAGGTTCATCCTTATAAGAAACAAATCCCATCAACAAACATAAGCTCTAACAACATATTACTATGCATACACTTCACTCCTTGGGTATACCTCCCTTTCCTAGTTGACACACTTTACATTTCCATTTATTGATTTCACGCTATCGGAGACACTTCTCTTCAATCTAAAAGTATGCATCTTCTATCTATTTGATGATATCAAGTATTCACTCATAATAAGAACGTGGGAGAAAATGTAGTCACAAAACATATGCACTTGGGTACATATATAGGTCTTAAAGCATACTAATCTATAAATAATTCATAAGTAAGAAAACTAGTAATTGACAACTCCTTTGGGCCTTTTAGTTGCTTTATCTCTTTCATTTTATTGTTTCTAAGTTTGATTAGGCATCATTTTATCTTCATGGACCTTACAACTTTGCCTACACTTGATTAATTTATCTTTTAATGGCTTTAGAAATTAGTGTATAGGTGCTCCTGCCCTTGTTTTCCTTATTTTTCCCCTTTTGGGTCCTTTTCACCTCTTGGGTAGATTTTTACATATTGGGTCGGTGTTTGTTGAAAACCACAAAATTAAAACAAGGGAATCATATATATACTAATTATTTATCTCAAATAAGTGTCCAAACTGTTGGTGCTCAAAATAGTCTTGCCCCTGTTTGTGCCTTTGAAAATTTATTGATTTGTGGCCTCTGTCATTTTCTCCTTCCCCATGTTGTGCTTGGTCAGTCTTTGTTGCTATTTTTAGTTAGCCCCTGGGTCGAAGATCATGTATGGGTCCATGTTTGTCTCCTCATTTCTTTGTTCCTTTGGAAAGGTCTATATTTTGAGTCTCTTGTGCTCTGTTCCTTCAAAAACTCATGTTTTCCCATTCTCTCTATTTCCCACAATCAGGATTTTTGTCCTTAACGTTTCTATCCTAGATACTTGAAGAAGAATGAATTGATGTGTCCCTGAAGAATGTATTTGAGCCTTGTAACATTTCTAAACCTGTCATCCTTGAAGAAGATTTCATTCCTAGGCTCAAATGGTCATTTTTCTATATTTTACGGTTTGACAGTGATTCTCCTATCAAATTTTCATCCTTGCATCTACAGGGGATGTGGCACCTTTTGGTTAGATGCGGCTTAGCTAAATAAAAATCCTCAACTCAAAAATATGCCCACATGGGTGAACGACGCTCGTTTGAAGATTTACTTTTTGGTTTGGCCTTGGAGTAGCACCGAGAGGACACGTGGAGGTTTGGTGGGATAGAGACACATGGAGGCTTCGTCGAGTCTTCCCATACTTATTATTTTTCAAAAAAATATTTGGAAGTCCTGGGACATGTGGAGGAGCCGCGCATGTTGGAGACTGGCCTTTTAGGTTCCATTTTGAAGGAGCGCCATGAGGACACGTGGAGGCCTCTGCTCACTTTGCATTTTCTTAGACTTTTCAATGGCCAAAGGAGACTACCTCGGAGCATGACACGTGGCATCTTCTCGCTGAGCTGCAAGAATTCGGACAAGCTTTGCTTGAGTCGGGACACATGGTGAACCACACTCGTTCAAGGTATCAAATTTTTGGGACCGCCTCAAGGTGCGCCATGGTGACACGTGGTAGTTTGAAAATTCAAAGGGGTGGGGAGGCGGACCATTGGGGAAATTTGGATTTTTTCCCCTTGACATGCAAATGACTAAAAACATCAAAATGGCCCATAGGCCCGATAAAGGAAAGGTCAAAGCTTGCTCCGGTCAACGGCGGAGGTGTGGACTCTCGGGAAATTTGGAAAAAATCCTTTTGGGAGAAAAGAGTTAAAAGTAAAAGGGGAAGCGTGGTTCCATTGGAACCACATTGGGACACGTGTCAGGCCCATTTTTCAAGGGCGGAGCTGCAGGGAAAACTTGGAAAAATTTCCTTTTTCCAAAAAGAGGGTCAAATGGCAGAATTTATCTGCGGTTCTGCTGGGACCCACCTTAGGACACGAGTCACACTCATTTCCCAAGGGCAGAGGTGGGAGAAAAATGGAAAAAAAATCTATTTTTCCAAAATAGTTATAAAAATTCAAAGACAACCCCGAGATCTATTCTTAAGTTTGAATCTTTCACATGGATAGCCCAAATTCGAAGTAAAGATCAATGGCACTAAGAGTCGAATCGACTTTCCCCCCATTTTTCTGAAACACGTCTGGAAGTGTTATTCTTCATGATTTCCTAGTATTTCCTACATGCCAAGCGCGAGAGAAGGGAGTTAATGTTGATATACGAGTTTGATGGGGAGATCTATAAGGTGTCTTTCTCCATTAAGAGGGTGCAGTATCGGGCTCGATGCGGTTTTTCATTTTCCTTCTCCCGAGCATACAAAGAGCCAAATTTGTGATTGATTAGGGGTGGAAGTGGCTGGAAAATTGAAGAAAGAGTGATCTACTAGAGGAAAGAGTTGAAAGCGGGAGATATTCGATGAAATCTGCCCCCTCGAACACACTGGTGACTTTTTGATTTGATTCATTCTCGAGAATCATGGTGAGCAATGGTGCACTTAAGGATTTTATCTTTTAGGGAGAAAGGGGCTCAATTGTAAAGGTTATAAATGGCACAATTTTTTTTTTTAAATGGTTGTAAGTTGGAGGTCAGAGTGTAAGAGGTCGAAGAAAATTCCCAAGAGGAAAATTTGACTAAGCCTGTCTTTTGAGAATCCATCTGAGAAACTAGGTTATCTCTTTTTGTATTAATTTTTATTGTGTCAAGGTGGTTGCAAGTGTACAGCCATTGACAAGCTCTGAGATTATTCTATGAAACTTTCCCCTGCTAATAGATTTAATCAAATTCGAGTTTTTCTGTGTTGTCTTGAGAAAAATGTGTTGGTTTTATTTTGAATGTATGCAAGTAGTTTCTCATGTTTCTATTGCAATATTGTATTAAAATATGACCCAATCACACATGCCTCAATCCTTGTGATAGTTTAGTGGCATCTGCAATTCCATTTCTCAGAAGATCTTTCATTTGGGATTGGAATAAATGATTTAAAATCACTTTTCTTTCATCTATTGACAAATATTGTCTATAAGCCTTTGGGTGTACCTTAGGTGTGATTTGGCTTAGATCTTGATGCTTTGTTGGATTTTCTAACTCGAGCCTTCATGATAGAATCTCAAATATTGTGTGAAAGAGTGTTGATCTAGGCCTCCATTGAAGCACATATTATGGTTAAAGAAACATTTTAGCTATTCTGTGGCATTCTGTTGGTTTAACCTTCCATTTTGTGATATTCCTCAAGGATCTAGTGTATCAAGTTCATCCTACCCCACCTCCCACCAAAAATTCATTCAAAAACAACCAATCCTACTTGTACCACCCATGTTTGTCCTATGTGCACACAAATGAATAATCTCTGTTACCAAAACATGCAGAAGTAATCAGGGTTTCAAATGTCTTTAGTAACCTTTGTCTTGTTGTGAAAATATCTCCATGATCTAGGAGTGACAACTTGTGAGAGTTAGATCTGGTGTCTTTGATCATATTTTTCCAAGGTCTTCTATATATAATTTATGCAAAAGAAGGATTTATCATTGTTCTTCAATAAACAGAGGTTACAAAATAGGTTCTCTTACCTTGGTTGAAAGGCACAACCTAAAATAGTGAGGATAGATCAAATCCTCTTGAGGGTGCTATCCATTTCTCCACATTTGAGTGACAGAGGGCCAATTAGATCTCATCCCCAGCTATAAAACAACTCATCATGATCTAATTTATCTCTAAGCTTCCTATCAAACCAGTGATGTTGCTTAGAATTTGAGGGAGAATCAATTTGGATACCAACACAAACAATATACAAATTATCTACCATCATCTAATCTTTCACAAAGGCACGAGAGAATTACAAGGCATACATTTAACACATCCATACAAGGGACATTGACTACATGATTCTCGCACACACAACATAAGAGGGAAGTTTATTCTATTCCATCATAAAAATTATGCATATTTGGTATCAATCTACATCTAGCCCACGATCATTGTACAACTTGCACTGGAAACCTATGAAATCATTACACACACGCAAAAAAAATGACATAGGGTCCGAGATGTAGTACGAGGAATGGTTTTATCTTCACTCTTTGGGTGATGCAGTCGATCCACCTCCACATTATGAATCTTTTTTATTAGATTTTATGTGGTTCATGTACAAGTGCAGGTAGACATTTGTTTTTCAAGTTACAGGTAAAATTGATATCATTGCAACAAAACCATAGCAATAAAAGAAGATCAATAGTGAAGTTCCTCTAGCCGAGAAAATATTTGATCCTAAACATTTGAAAATTCACTAGCACCTAAGGCACTTATTTCCTTCTATTTTAGCTTCTATCATATAGAGTTCTAAGTTTCGATCCTCACCGAGCATGTTAAACATTATTTCTAGCCATATCCAATGAGATAATCTAGATCACCTCCGGGTTACACATAATTCGATATGTCATCTCTCTCCCTCCCAATTTCTTAGAGTTTTATATTTTTTAATGCTTATTTATTACATCTTACTGTACTTAATTAAAACTAAAATAATATACAATATACTAGTTATTGTGAAATAAAGGTTTAATCACATTTACATCAAATCATCTGTCTCCTTCCTTAAGCTATTTCTCCCTTAACTTTTACTTCAAAAAAATTTCTTCACGCAAGAGAAAATCACCAAGAGTAACTGGTAACTTTTGATCCTTGCAAACCTCCTCTTGACCCATGCCTTTCACAAAAACATGTTCATTCAAATCCTAAAGTTTTTTTCCCACTCTAATTTGTCTTGGAAGATGTTTTTAAAATGATGTTCATTCCATTCTAACAATTCAACATTCAACAGTTGTAATTTCTAAAATGTGATACACATTTTCAAGCCTCAAATCTTAAAGGAAGGCCACCATGAGTTGATTAAATTATGAAGGAGTGGGTATCTAACTCACATTAGCTCAAACTTAAAAAGAGATTTTTGGGAGATTAATCCACATTAGAAGAAAGTGAAATATGATAGTGGTCTCAATGGACCATGAGATAACAAAATGGTTTTAAAAGAATATTTCCTTGCATCCAAAGAGGAATAACCAGGAAACGATCCAATCACTCATAAATATTGCTAAAACCTAATCTCTTAGTATACTAAGTAAACCAACATTGCTTTGGTTCAATATCCAATAAAGAATTGTTTTGAATAAAAAAATGAAAATCTTGTTGAGATTGATCATTTCTGACCAGACATATAACTTTCTCTATGTCTGACAAAATGGCATCAAATTCACCACCCAAAATAAAGAGACAATCCTTCTTAACCTGAATTTCCTCAAGAATCTCCTACCACAATAGCCCTTTACTAGCCAAATTATTGGCACCATAAATGTTAAAAAGAAATTAAATCTCTTTATCTCCTAGGGGAGAAATTTGACATAATTCCCACTTTTGCATCTGCTTTACCACCTCCAGATTCATTTTATATGATTTCCAAAGGACACCAAGACCCCCAAAAACCCCCTAACATCCATTAAAGCACTACACCAACCCTTCCAACTCTTCTACCCAAAATTTAGCAATTAATTTTTGTTTCTTGTAGAAGGAAAATGCTTACATCTTGGAAGAAAATGCAACACTTCACCAAGTGTCACTTGTTATGGGCATTCATGCTAGTAGCAATGAAGGTTCTTCTAAAAATTAGCTGGTTTTTCTTTACTGTTGGCATACTTTTGGCGAACTTCTGAAGTTTTGATGGTTTAGGGCCGGTTTTCTTTTTCTTTTCTCTGTTTTACTCTCTTTGGTTTAAAGTCCTAATCTTCATTGTAAGAGTTAAGCATGTTTAACTCCTTTTGTGGATTTTTGTTTTTCTTGCTTGTTTGTTGGCTTTTGTTCCTCCTTTTGTAAGTCCCTTAGCAGCCGATCCCTTTTTTACCTTATCTAATAAAAAAACTTGTGAGGGGCATTCAAGCCCCTTACATTCCATGTAAGGATTTTCATGGCTTCTTGGGAATGAATTTCACCTTCTCGCCTTCAAGATATTGAAATAGCAAATTTTTTTGTTTACCAGTAACCACTTTGCTCTTGGCAACTTCCTATTTTGATTTACACCCCTTTTTTTGTTCAAACCACAATTGGCCACTTTTAAACCAATTTGGGAAGATTCCAAACAAGTGTAAGTAAATGAAAGATCTGAATCCTCCATTTCCTCCACCCCTACCTCGAGACCCTCTTTCGATGATCTCATACTTATACCTCTTTTTATACTTCATCTCGGGAGAGTTGAGATCCATTCATTTAACTCTTTTATAGAAGAATTTTTCCTCAAATTAAATCCTTCATTTAATAGAGAGCATTTTTGTCAAATCTTTCACCTTTTTGTGTCCTCAAAAATTATTCTAGGACTAAGAGTGTCTTTATTCGCAATCTCTATGCCCCCTTCAAATAATACGGATTATAACCGGGTTTGTGACTCCATGACAACATAACTGAATCCTAATTTATTTCCTAGTATTACCACTTAAGATGAACCATTTGATTACATTTGAAACATCTAGGTTGGATTTTCTCCTAATCCACCCTTTGATGCCACTCTCTTGAAGGAGATTTTATTTTTATCAAATGAGGAATATTTTCCTCTAGGTCTAACACCATGTAGACACTGACATGGGAACAAATAAAACCATCCGGGGTTATTGGATCAAATCTTTTCACTCTACCAATTTTTCCACAAATCTTAGAAAATATGGCTTCGAATACTCAATATAGCGGCAAAGAGCTGAATGCATCATATCAAAGATTCACCAATCGAGGAAGAGAGGATATTGAAATTTGAAACCCAAGGTTAGAGGAAAATACCATTTACTCCCATAAGCCAATGTCTCTTATACATGGTTTCATTTCTTTTTCCCTCACTTCAACAAAGAACCAAGAAGAAACCCATAAGGAGGAAGGAAATTTGAATCTTGTTGCCCTATTTCATGCCACACCACCGGAATATTTCCTCTGTTGAAATCCATCTTATTACAAGTTCAACAATAAGGGTCCACAACTTCGCACGATCTCAAATTATTCTTCCACCCCGCGTCAATAACCACCTTCGCCTCGCCTCGCATCATTCTGCGTCCGATCACCTCGCCTTTATAACTTTGATGCGAAGGAACATTGAAGATTGAACGACAAGCCACCTTTTATACTTTCCTTTGCCATATTTTTTATTTTTGTCAATCCTCAATGTCTTGTCAACCTCACTCTCAATGCTCATTATATACACAATTATTATATACTATATATTTATATAATAAATTATAGTATATATTAACTAATCATACATATGTATATGTATCATAAATATAATTGTATAAGTTTAATATTAATTGGCAACTATCACACATAAATATAAAGAAAAACTATATAATATAACAATACACAATTAACAAATCTGTTTTAAAATATATTGGATATTAATATAACAATATATATTTAACGCATAATATATTTTATACTTAATTATATATAATTAATTATAATAATATATTGATAGAAAAACTATATAATATAACAATACACAATTAACAAATGCATTTTTAAAATATATTGGATATTAATATAACAATATATATTGCAACGCATAATATATTTTATACTTAATTATATATAATTAATTATAATAATATATTGATATAAATATATTATAATTAATTAAATATATATTAACTAATCATATATGTATAATAAATATAATTATATAAGTTTAATACTAACTAGACGCTATCTAATATTTAATATATTTGACACTTTTTTGGTATTTAAAACTATATTAAATATTCATATAATATTATTAGTCCCTTAAGATGTCTCTTCGGTCCCATGGGAATAATTCTCATGGTTAGTGTTCCTTCTGTTGTTGTTTTTCTTTGTTAGTTGGACTTATGCTTGTTGTTTCTTTGTACCACTAGAAGAATTTGCTCTTCATGTTACTCATTGTTATATCCTATGTCTCCACTTTCTCTCATTGTAACGGGCATGGACCCTCAATCCTTCTTTTACCCTTAATAAAAAAAATATCATACATTACACAATATAATGTACTAATATAAATACAAAATAACAATATTAATATAAAGTTATTATGAGATTTCATATTATATGCATGAAGAGAAAAAAATAGTTTTAAATGTTATAATATAATATATTCTTATTTTATATATTTTAAATTTAAATAATATTACATATTGATGTAATATATTAAAAAAATATAATATAATATCAATAAATAATTATATTCATGTAATATTATGTAAATATTGATTGAGATACATATATAATTATTATTTTACTACATAACAACATAACTATATATTTGTATGTATTTATCCAACTCTTATATATTAATAATATATATTACTATATTATAACAATGACTAACAATATATTATAATTTACATATTGATGTAATATATTAAAAATATAATATAATATTATGTAAATATTGATTGACATACATATATAATTATTATTATATAGCATCATATATATAGGGTAAAAAGAGGGTTTTGCAAGGTCCATACCATGTTATAAATATGGTCTAGAAACTAGATATAGTGTTGAGGGTCTCAAGAGACAATAAAACATCATGAGCGACCATTCCAGGAGTGGTCAAGAACCAGATAAACCAATAATTATCTTGGGGTTGGTCGGCGTGAAACCTGAGCCGAAAAGGCTAGACAACTATATAACTGCCAAAACCTAAGAGAAGGTATAGAGAAACAAAATAGAGAAAGAAATGATCATTCTAGGGATTGCCAAAACCAAAAGAAAACCAACAATAAACGTGGACTAGATTTGTAAGGGGCCAAAATAAAATTTCATGTTTATATTGTGACTCCTGGTCATGGTTAGCTGGCAAACAGTTCGTGGATTTTTCTTTTTTACTTTGGACCATCCATTGTCACCCTCAAAAGATATGTCCACCTTCCCCAAGGACTTAGTAATCACCAAGATTACCTTTCTATTACCATGCTTCATAAGGGAATTTTTATTGTTATCCAATTTTTCCCCTCAGGCAAAATTGAACAAACACGACCTTACACGGGGAAAATGGAGAGGTTGGTTCAGTCATGCGAGCTCACATTCAATTCCAAAAATCAAGTTACTAGGAAGGCTCGACAATGGAAATGCAAGGTCGTAAAATCAAGGGGTGGCCAAGGGAACATCGAAGGAGATCAGAGCTCAAGCGGAAGGATGGAGTTCCAGGCCAAAAATTCAAAGTTTCGACTTTCGGAACTCTCAAGAATAAAATACAGGTGAGCAGTGTAAAAAATCCCGAAATGAAAATGTCCAAATTATGAAATTCAGAATTTCAGGTTTGGGCCTTTCGGAGTCTTCACCAAAAAAATAAATGGCCAAAAGGTTTTGAAACCCGAAACCTTGAAAGTCTAAAATTTCAGACTTTTGGATTTCGAGGATCTCTGTGAGAGAAAAAGGCCAAAATTTGAAACTTTGAAAGTACGAAATTTTAGACTTTTAGGTTTTAGAGTTTCGGAGGTGCGGAATTTGGGGTTTCGGTAGTCTTAGAGACAATTAAAAAAATGATTGAAAATGTTTGAAATCTCGAAAGTCTGAAACCCGAAAGGGCTCAGATTTCAGAGGTCAACACAGGAGTTTGTGGTCAACACGGCGTCATTTTCAAACTTCCGAGGTTCATTTTTTTGACTTCAGAAGTTTGAGGTTTCAGACTTTAGATTCCTCAATGAGAAAACCACAAAAATTACAACGAAACGTCTGAAATTTAGAATTCTGAAAGTCTGAAATTTTAGATTTTCATACTTTTAGGTTTGAGACTTTCGACGTTTGGCTTTCAAAATTTGAACTCTAAAGTAAAATTGGCGGATGAACAAGTGTTTCAATCTCTAAAATGGAAATATTCGAAAGTTTGAATTTTGGAATTTCAGATGTTACATGTGTTGAGGACTCCTAAAAATGACAGAGCCAACCACCCACCATTTTTGCAGAATGACACCTCGACCTTTAGATGGCCATAACTTTTGACTAGGAGCTCGAATCACAGGGGGTTCATTAGCTAGGAAATATCCTAGCACGTGGGTTCATATTGAGGTAATTAAAATTAATAAAATTAAATTCAATATACCGTTAGACATGAGGGTGTGAAAGGGTTTAATTTATTAATGTTTTGAATTAGGTATTGGGGGTAGGTTTGAGAGATGGGCTAAAGGAAAGGGAGGCTTAATTTTAATATAAAACTAAAACATTTGAACCCTAGTTTTTAAAATTAAATACCTTAAAATTGCAAAAGGAGTGTGGTCATAAATTAAATTATAATCTCTTTTTAATAAAGAAATCTAGATTCTTAACCAATAAATAATAAGATTCTTAACCAATAAATAATAAAATTCTTAACCAAGAAATAATAATATGGTAGAACGCTAGGATTGAGTATGCTTTTCAACACAAGTGATATTATTTCAACATCTTAATAATTTTAAGAACTATTGATAAATGATTAAATCTTAACATATATAAGATGATTTGTAATAGGTCTTCAATGGCTTTAAACAATCTTTCCAGAGAAAATGCGTATTAAAAAAAATTGAGTGAGAAATATAATATATTTTGTGTCTAATATATTAGGGTAGAAATAAAAATGGATAAATAAAATTGTAATTGAAAAATGGGTAAGGTGCATGGAAAAAATAGGGGTATTTTCATTATAATAATATAACTGGAGGGGCTATTATCAATTGAGTAATTAGAGGTAGAAATTGGAATTAAGGGTATTCTTTAATACCCTTCAAACACATGTGTTATACCATATTTTTACTAAGTGAACCCCTCGTGGCTCAGATTTGCACAAGAAAGGACTTTTTGGAAAGTTCTCAAAGGCGTCTGCTACACAACTACCCTTTGGATATATTAAAATTAGTGAGACTAAGTTATTTAAAATTAAGAAATACAAGACGCCATTTTTAGGGTGTCGGACTTCTCACCTACCACCATAATGAAGGTATGGGCTTCGTTCTTGCCCAAAAGGAAGTACATGGAGACATGGGTTTTGTAGTAGAACCCATCATTATTGTAGGAGAATTCAATGCATTTATTGGGTGGTTGGAGTAGGATTTCAAAATTCTTCTATCTCTTTCTCTCATTTTCTTCCTATATATTGTAAGGAGGGTCATTTTTCTAAAGGTTGGATATTTTGCTTTGCACCCTCCCTTCTTCTACGATCTCGTAATTGAATTTGTGGAGTTGAAACCTCCCATCTAAACCGTAAATAAAATCTTACCTCTTGGCCATTGTAATGGATTGTATCAAATTTTTGGAGCAATAAAATAATTCTATGGATGATTTCAACCCTCTCTTATGTTCATTGCATCTTCCTGATCTCTCATTGCAATCTTGGTTATCTGTGCATGGTGGTTGTATTACATTTTTATGGTTTTTGTTTAATTGCAAAGTAGGTGTTCAACATTCCTTTGGTACATCACCTCTGTTACTTTAGGTTTATTTTCTTGCATCTTCTCAACCCTGTCTCCTTGGTAAGTTAGAGTATGTTTTAGACTGGATCCTCTACAATTTGCATGTGTGCATAATAATAGAGGAATAGGAACCGACCTTCATCCAAAGAGATGTCTCAATTGCAAAGTCCCACAATTTGGGAAAAGCTTCATGTTATGCAATCACACTAAGAGTTTCAACCCATCGAGTTGTAGACATTTAGGGGTGTTGTGATTACGCATCAACAATTATCTCTCAGAAGTGCACCCTTATTGAGGGTTCACATATCTTCTAACTTTTCTTACTCCCTCACTTCTGCAAATACAATTGAGACACCTCACGATTTATGGGTCTTCCTATTGTGAGGTGAATCTCCAATTAAAAGGCTAGTTTCTTCTTTAGAGTATCCCTAAAACTAAAGTTGTGGGGTTTGAGGGTAAAAAGATGGCTAAAGCGTAATAAATGGGGTGATATACCAAACATTCTTAAGGTCTTGACTAAGAAACATGTACAATATAGTGAGAATAAAATGAATAAACATGATCTAATGGGTTTGAGATAATCACAAGGTAAACACTTTTCTGTGAGTGACTTCTCACAACAACAAGGCGAGATAATTACACATGAAAACTAGCAGAAAAAACCTATTTGTAACAAGTTAAATAGCATAAGCAAGCTTAATTAATTCAGGGAATAAAATTAATAAGAATTACTACTATAATACACACCACTGTAAATTAATGGAAAGGAAACTAATTGATTCTCATTCAAGGGAAATTTTGGCCAATGGATTCAAAGACTCAGTGCATCCAAAAGTCCTCTCAGTGCCTTGTTAGTGTGCACAATAAATAGAAAAAATATTCACCCAATCCCCCTACAAATAGACTACAATCTAACTATACTTGCATGACAATTTTAGCCTCTTATAAGGAATAAATAATAAGGCATAAAACTACATGTTGTTACATGAGGAAAAAATAGCCTTTTAATTCTGATTTTTCACTCTAAGTCAAACTGATTTGAATCCTCCAATTCTACATGATGTGTAGGGTGTATTTTTGGAGAAACTAAGGTAGATTTGGTGAATAATTAAATTCTATTTTGATCCTTTTCTTCATGTGCAAGTAATCTTTGTCAAGTGCATGCTAATTTGTCTTATAGCTATGTATAATGATGTGACACCTATCTCCTTTTATCATCATGTCGAATGATTAAAACAATCAATCTTGCTTTGGCATTTTGATTCACATGTGATCTTTTGTATTATTTTTGCATACTTCCACCTGTACTTTGTCTTTATCCCATCTTGGAAGGTACGGTGCTCTTTTAGCAAAAATTAAGGTAAATTTATAAGATTGAGGCATAGTATTTTTGTTTTGACATTACCTCATAGTATTATTGGCTCCTCTTTTGACTTGACTTAGCTAATGATATATGAACCCTCCCCACTTAAAAAAATTATATGATCAATGATTTAGGATAAGGTTTGACACATTATAATTTTCAAAGTTTAAAGGTCAAAGACCTTATGATATCTTCGGTATAATTATGGTCCCCTTCCCATGAGGGAAGACCCATCATAATATCAGTTATCCTTATCTAACCCTGGTAAATTTATGTTTTTGGCCATGTGACATGTCTTTACTTTTTAACCCATGTTGAGTTAGCTAACTAGAACGCCAAGTTAGGGATGCAAAATATCCAAACCCTAATCATTTTCATCATTCCATCTTCGAGCTTCATCGGTTAGTGAAGCCCTAGAAATTTTTGTGTGTCTCCATTTAAGTTGCTTTCAAGCTCTTTGATTGCTTTTTGTGCATATATTCTTTGTTCCAAGTTAAAATGTAAGCTCGGACACTATTAAAGCTCGGTTTGAAGCTTTGAATTCTATGATTTTCCTTATTTGTTATTTCTTCTCATGCAAAATTACTTTATCGGTATATAGCCTTTGTTCCGATTCTTCTTAGATGGTCACCTTGATAAAAATAGGGTAAGGCCACTAAAGTTCAGCCATTTTCCTTCCTTTGTATGTTTTATCACTATAAGTTCTAATGAAAGAAACAATTGTGCTTTTGTGTTCTTCGGTTTTGTGTACCTATGTGAGTTTGAATGTGATTAGGGTCTTCATATTTTTGACTCTGCACTCCGAGTTTGAAAAAATCAAACAGAACTGGTAAAATCTCGATTCTAGCTTGTATCTTGATGTAAAATCTTATGAGATTCCTCATGACCGTGGAATATGAGCCATTTTCTTAATCTATACTTAACTTTTTGAAAGTAATGTTGAAGGTTTTCTCCATTTTTGAGTTTCTCTACAAAATTCAGCAGATCTTTAATGGCCGTGGAATTTAAATGCTCTCTTCTTTATTATCATTTCGAAGAAACTACAAGGGTTTTCTCTGTTTGTGCCTATTCTGCCTCTGATTCCAAATTTGGATGTTTGTTGATGTGGGCATTTGCAAAACACAAAAAAATTCATGGGTATTTGAATTTTGAAGTTACTCTTGTTTTTTTTCTCTAAATCTGGATATTTTCTTATATAGATTTTTTTGCGTGCGAGCTCTTCATAATGATTGCCATTTGTTTGGTTGAAACTCCCTTGATTGGACATGGGATTTTGTTTCTACTTGATGGGGTTTTATTATCTATTGCCACTTCCTTCATCAACTGTTTCTCCGCAAATATGGGTGAGCTCAATTTTGGGTATCATTTTCATGGTTATGCTTTCCCAATAACAAATCATGGCAATTTTGTAACATTTAATGTATTTATGTGCTATTAAGGTTACCTCCATATTTATAACTTGTGGCTTGCATGTTCAGTTTGGAGCTCATTCTTTCCGAAACGACTCTTCATTAATGAAGAAAACTCTATATTATTGAGTTCACTGCTTGAGCATTGATCATTCTTATTGATCAGCTTGCTTGGAGCTTGTGGGGGTTTGCATATTGAGCTCTTTTGTTTGCAAAATTTTTCCCTTCTGTATTTTCTCCTTTTCCTGCACTTGTATTTGTTTGCATTGGTTATTCCTTTCGGGAAGGTCGTGCTTTGATAGAATCTATGTTCATATGCCAATGTCAAAGAGACCTCCATCCACGATTGATAGCTCATTCTTCAAGAAGTTTCCCTAAAAATGTATATGTGTAAATGCATTCTTCCTTGAAAACTTGTAAAAAAATATTTGTAAAGCTAATGCATATGTATTTTAAAACTATTTATCTTGCAAAAATACATTCGTGTTTGAAGTGGAAATTGTTTCATTGGTATTTTTACCCTTTGATGAAGGAAAACATTCCATTGCTAACTATACTTGTTTTGATTCTTTCATGGTTGTGTTTAACACTATGAGTTAGTTTAAAAAGTTGGGAAATCTTTGTGCTATTTAATGGTGAACTCCGATTTATATTGTTATATCCATTTGCAAATATCTCTGAACTAACCCAGTTGCCATAGAATTTTGCATTGATGTTTTTGCATATTTTCCTATATGATTGCAACATGATTGCTTTTGATCTAAAATTTTGTGAGTTCTCCTTTTCTCTATTTTTGTAAAAATAGTGCTTCCATTTTATTGAAACTGTAATTGAAAACATCATGTTGTACCACAAAAGTGGATTGTAGAAATATTTGCATTCATCTTGTTTCTATCAAATTTGAGTGAGATCTTCAAATACGAAAATGTGAACTCATTTGTAATTTGAATTTGAAAACAATATTTGTACCTTCTCAAGTTCATCATTCTCATAATTTGCTTAGCAATCATGTCACCTAGTTCTTATAAACATGATGTCACTTATAATTTTTTATGTTCTTGTATAAGAATGATGCCATTTATCTTATCTATAAACCTAGAAATCTGTAACTTTTGATGTTCTTTGATGATTATTGGTAATAACTTCAAGATGTATTGTTTTAATATTTTCTCTTTAAAGTTGTATATTCATGCTTCATGTAATATTCAAGCTTTATGATTTCTTGTTCTGTAGGTTCAATTAATTTGGATTTTGAGAACCTTAGACAAGTTGGAATTTGAATGCTTGATGAAGCAGTACCCTTCCATCTTGGTGATATTTTAGATCTACTTTGTTCACTACTTGTGAGGGATCCAAGCTTTAATTCTGTGTTGAATAATGCTTTTCACACTTTTCACAATTCATCCCTCTTCATTAGTTCACTTCTAGGAATTTGTCTCTTCCTTTGCAAGACTATACTTTCAATAAATTTCCAATGGCATTCATACTTCTTTCAATGGATCTTATTGATATCTAAAACATACACTACTATTGAAACTTTCATTGAGCATAGATACTTGATGATTTTATATCTAAACATGTTATTATTTCAGTATTTTGGAGCATTCATGATGCTAGAAGCTCATGTCTTTATGATTATTCTTTCTTGATGCAAGTCTCAATTCCTATCATTTCCGGTTTGTCGAATGTGATTTCTTAATTTCTACACTTGACTTCCGGAAGCATTCGTAGTTATACTCTCAATAAATTGAATGTGTTTGGAGCTCTTGTACTTTTTCTTAATGGTAGCTTCATGCAATCCATTTGTGAGTGGAAGCTTGATAGTTCATTTGTATGCAAAATAGATGTTCTATTATTTTTCCTTTCTGCAAGTACATGTACACTTCAGAAAATAGTTAGAAAAATAATTTAAATAGCCTTTCTTGCATCATGTAGTGATTCTTTCTTCTCTATGATGATTCTGAAAATGGTACTTGTGCTCTGAATGACAGTGAGATGTACTTTCTGATTATGTCTTTGTCTTTTCATATATATCATCTGTGCCTTTTAGAAGATTCATATACCAGAAGTTTGTAAACACAAGAATGACAAGAATGAAGATTAATCCCAGAGCTCTAACAACAATTTGTTGTATGTCCATAGGTATTTGATGTTAGGAGATGAAGATGATGCAGCTGTGGATGATGCACTAAAGATGATGAAGATGAAGATAAAAAAACCCAATCAAGAAATGATGGGTTTCTTCTTTTTCTTATAGTTTCATGTATATGTATATTCAATCTTCAAGATACATATTATTTACATCCCATGGCTTGTGTGGGAAAATGTATTTCTTTATGAATAAAAGAAATGAAATTCTGTAATTAAGTTGTATATTTCCTTTTGTATTTGATTATTGTAAATGATAATTTCATAATGAACTAAACAATTCAACACATAATTAATCTCATTCAAACATATATAAAAAACAAGGAATTAATGTTCCTTTAACTAAAAAATGTATCCATGCAAACAATAATTGTGTTTGCTCTTCCGTAGTCTAACCCCTCACATATGTTGTTGTCACTGCCTTTATCAAGGGTGTTCATTAATTCTTTGGGGTTCTTGCATAACTTTGATGAATATTTTTGGAAACAAATATTACGAAGAAGAATGGAGACTAAATATCTCTTAACACCTTATCTTATTCTGGAGAAGCACGTACAATTTATAGGATAAATAATAAACAGCATTCCCATAAACTAGAGGAGGAAGATATAAATGAAGATGAGAGCATAATGGAATACAACAGTTAAGAGAGAATAAAGGGATGATATAAAACAAACACACCTAAAAATATAAACTATGCCATGTATGCCAACATTCCCCCCTTATTACATTATTCTTGCAAATGTGACCTCTAAAGAGATCAAATTTAACTTTTCCAAGAGTCTTGGTGAGAATATCAGCTACTTGTGCTTCTGTAGGACAATATTGGAGCTGAATATGATGGTTCAAGACGTGCTCTCGAATGAATTGACAGTCAATTTCAATATGCTACTTGTGCTTCTGTAGGACAATATTGGAGCTGAATATGATGGTTCAAGACGTGCTCTCGAATGAATTGACAGTCAATTTCAATATGTTTCGTTCATTCATGAAATACTGGATTTTGCGCGTGCTTCAACACACTTTTCTTATCGAGAATAGAGAATAGGTGACTGTTTTTCAGAATTCCCATGTCATCAAAAAATGTGACGTAACCATATCACTTCACACACTGACTCCTCATGTGGCATGATATTCGCCTCTATGGATGAAATAGAAACAACATTCTATTTCTTGCTTATCCACGAGATGGGACTAGATCCAAGATGAAAAATGTATCTTGTAGTTGAATTCCTGTCATCAATAGATCTAGCGTGGTTTGAGTCGACATATCCCTATAAGAATAATTAATAATTATTTTTATATTCTAAACCATAATTAAATGTTCCTCGGACATATCCCAATACATGCTTTGTTGTTGTCCAGTGCATTGCTTTGGCTCCTGCATGAACTTGGAAAGATAGCTGATGACAAAGCATAGATATGCAGTCTGGTATATATCAAGTAGATGAGCCCTCCGATAAGTTTCCTATAGAGTGTAGCATCTACTTGAGATGAGTCTTGGAATCGTGAAAGTTTTAAGCCTTTTTCTATGGGAGTGGGTATAGGTTTACAATCAAACATTCTGTACTTTTCTAGGAGTGTCTTGGCGTAATTTATCTGGGAGACAAAATGTGATGCTCCTTTTTCCATATTTCCAAGCCAAGACATTAATGTAGTAGCCCCAAATTTTTCATGTCGAATGTTCTTTTGAGTTCATTCTTCACAATATCAACCTGATCTTCTAAACTATCAATGATCACAAGATCATCTACATATACAACAAGAGACAATTTCCTTGCCTACCTTCTTTGTATACAAATTTGAATCTGAGGGGCTACGAGTGAACCCATGCTATAAAAGGTGATTGTCAATCTTGATATACCATGCCCTTGGAGCTTGTTTCAGTCCATATAGTGATTTGATGAGACGACATACCTTCTTAGGATGCTCTTCATCAACAAATCCTTTAGGTTGGGTCATGTACACTTCTTCTTTCAAATCACCATTTAGGAAAGCACTCTTGACGTCCATCTATTGAAGTCTCCATCCTTTTTATGCTTCCAGTGTGTAAACAACTTTGATGGTCTTGATCTTCGCAGTGGGTGCAAAGGTTTCTTCATAGTCGATGCCCTCTTTCTAAGCATATCCTTTTGCTACAAGACGTGCTTTATGTTTGTCGATGGATCCGTCTACCTTATATTTTGTCTTGAAAACCCATTTGTAGCCTATGGGTTTATTTCCTGTAGGCAAATCGATAAGTTCCCATGTCCATTTTTTCATAAGTGAGTCATATTTTGTATCCATGGCTTCCTTCCACTAAGGTTTACTAAGTGCTTCACGAACATTCTCCTCTCCTTGTGTTGCTCTAACTCTTCACGTAGACTTGAAGGGTATTTACATTGCAATGAATAGACATGTTCATCCCAGTATGGCTGAGACATTATTCTCCATGTAATAGGATCAGTCAACAATCTCCTCCACATTGAGTATGATTTCTTCCACGTAATTTCCTACGCACCAGCAAATTTTTGTTCTATTCTTTTCCTCTCCATGTAGGTGAAAGAATGAAAAAAATTGTATGATGTTGGTGTTCTTTTCTCCACGCAATGATCGGGAAGAAGTTCTTTTATCCACTCCACGTGGTCATCCAAGATGGGTCCACGTAGCATTAAGACAAATATGTTTCCTTCCTGTAAATTTGGTCATAATTTTCATGCAAAATATATATATATATATATATATATATATATTATTGTGATTTTTCTTTAATAGAAGGAAGATTTGAATTTTCTATAGCAAATGAGACAAAAACACACGAAACTCCCATGCAGACCATTGAATCTCTATCCACGTGGTCATTAGCAAGATAAACTATTCACGCAGGTGTATTTCCTCCACGCAGTAGGTATTTT
This sequence comes from Taxus wallichiana var. yunnanensis, assembly GCA_018340775.1. NCBI lineage: Eukaryota > Viridiplantae > Streptophyta > Pinopsida > Cupressales > Taxaceae > Taxus > Taxus wallichiana. Next base: position 493,086,712 of record CM031236.1, read on the forward strand.
GACTGAAAATGTGAGAAGAGTGTTGGTTGGATATTTTGTCAATCCAAAATATGAGGTTCAACCACAGTACATGGGATTAAATCCCTCCTCAAAGACAGGTGAGGCTGCTTGTTTATTACTAATCTAAAACATAGCAAAAATAATATATATAATATTCACACTATTCTAACCATTGGGGTTGGGATATAATCCCGAAATCCATATCCACGCAAGGTGAAGATATTGCAATTTTAGAAACGAAATGGATCAGAAAGGAAATTATTATTATGGGAGAAACACAATGGAAAGGAAATGAGAGGAACATATTTTCTTTTGAGCAAACACAGATCACGAAATAATCATACGAGCTTTAGATAACAAATGTAATGTTTGAAACAATTAAAATAATCAAGAGTGCTAAACAAAGAATAGCTTAAGATTCTGAACATAAGAACAATATCTTAAGAGAGATGAATCTCACAACAAAAATTTTGTAAAATAGCATCAGCTTCTATTCCTCAAATGATTAAAAGAAAACACAAAGTTTTTCTTCTTTAAAATAGTTCTCAATATTCCAAAAATCTCAACCTTTTGGAATGCACAAGCATCCATTATTTATAATAAAAAGGGCAGAGATAAAAAAGGATAAAATCCTAGAAAATAGCCATTTAATAAGAGTCCTATTTTGCTTGACTCTCACGCAGGAGACCAAGTCAAAATTTACTTCCTACGTGACAAAACGGAAATGAAAAAGAAATGTCAATTTCTGGAAGGAAATGACATGTAACATCATTTGCTTATTTTGTTTCCTCATCCTTGTCTTCTTCCAGTGATGCCTACTTGTCTCGAAACTCTTGAAACTTCCAGATTATGTCTTGCATTTCAGCTTCATCTAGCGCACTAGAATAATCACTTAGAACCTCACAAGTTTCTGTGTGTCACTTGCGTTGCCAGGAATTTTCTTCAATCTCTTATTAAGTTTTCTCAGAGATTCCAAAACATTCTCGATCTTTATAAATTTATCAATGATGCTCAGATAAAAGATGGAAGTTGGTTCTTGCTCGATTGATTCCTAAATTTTTTTATAGAAACCATCAGTAGGTAGAATGGTTGAGCCTTCATCCAATACTTTGGGAAAGATCTTGAACAACTCATCTTCGATATCACTGGTGGCTTCAATCAACTGATCTTTGGATTCTCTTTACTTGATGCAAGCTTCACTAAGAATTTTTATCTTGAACCTGATAGCCTTGGTTAGCTGGAAGTGTTTTTCCCCATGTGGAATGACTCCTTCCACTAAGACCCGAGATGGACTTTGCTTCAGTGCATTGAGGGCCTTTAAAGTTAGTTCAAGGTTTCTAGCCTCCTGTGAAAATTCATCATTCATCTTGTCACCATCCTTTTTCATTTCCTCCAAGGATTTGTATACCTCTATTGTATCATCAATGACTTTCCTTACTTGAAGGAGTAACCTTTGAATCCATTCATCCACCATTCTCCCCTTCTCATTTATCTTCTCAATAAGGGGACTGATGAGAAGTCGAACTCGATAAGAGTGGGAGTAGAAGATGAAAGGGTTAATTGAGAGGGCTTTGAGAGCTTAAGTAATACTTCTATCAACTGTTCCACTTTCTCTTTTAGCTCATCCCTGCTCACCTTTGTTTCCTTCATCTTTTGGAATATCACATTCATGGCATCTTGTGCATCTTGTTGTGCCCCTTCTGTTGTTACCTTCCCCAGATCCAACCTTGTAATCTGATAATCAGAAGTTGTTATGTCCTCCTTGGTTTTGTCGGCCACTGGAGTGAAAATCTCTACAAACTTATGCCCTGAGGCATCCACTAAAACCCTTGAAACTATTTTAGGTTTCTTGGTAGATTTGGCAGGAGAGGCCTTGAGTGAACTGAAGTCAAAGGTTGGTAGGGGAACTACCACCTTCCTCTTCCTCGAAGTTTGGTCAACCAACCATTGAGGTACAACGGAATAAATTTCTCCTAATGGAGGTGTCATGGTTGTATTTGTGGGTGGAGGAATATTTGCTTATAGAGTCGTGATGACTGCAAGTGTAGTGACTGTGGGAATAGACTAATGGAATGAAGGTATGGAAGGAGGAGGAATTTTTATAGACAACATAGACCCAACAGAGAGAGGTGAAAGTTTAGAGAAAATGTTGGTCATGGCTGATGAAAGTGGAGTTGAAAAATGTGATGAGGAAGATTGGGGGAGAGGAGGTAAAGAATCTAAGGCCAAAGCTTGAGAAGCAAGGGCAAGGCTTACCTCCGATGAGCAATCATCAAAAGGAGAAATGAGAGGTTGAGCAATCTCAACTTCTGAGAGAATTCCTCCTGTCTCTGGTTGAGGAGGAGAATCCAATACCTCAACTATTTTTGTGGGAGTAGATGATTCAGCCCTCGGCTTTTCTTCTCTTCTAACAAATTTAAACTTTATTTATCTCTTAGTAGGGCTTTTATCCTTTTCCTTTTCTCCCTTGGAGGGACCCGCTTCTCGAGTAGCTATCTTTGAAAATATCTTTTCTTTATAACTCATTCCCCAAGAAATGAGCCATGCCTTAATGCGAACAAGGGTTTGAGAATCCCTCTTGGTGATAGAAGCCTTTTTCAAGAACGAACCGATCGATGGTTGGGAATCCAAGTTGATCTCCATCTGACTTTTCATATCTAGGTTCCAAGACACTTTCATTATATGTGGTGCCTTCTGGGATATCAGCTAGATCTAATGATTGGATTTCTTCAAGAGTCAACGTGCTATTGTCTTTTCTTCAGATGGAAACCTTATCCCGAAGATCAACCTAGATGTCCTCTACATGGGGCACATGCAGATACAAGGTTCCATATGACTTAAGGACTCCTCAAATATTGAATCCTTCTCTAAACTTCATATGCTTCTTTAGTTTATCCTGAATTTTTTGCACCACATTCTTGGCCTTCACCACTATAGAACATGTGTACCTTCCGATGGAAATTGGGAAGGAGACAGCGGCCTTGTGTCTACTTTGTTGGAACTTGTGGAAATCTAATAGTTGTCTGACCAACTCCATAAGGATGAGTTTGTCACCTGGAAACTTGGGTAAATGGAAAGGAGTACCGTGGAACCTTACCACCCGAAGATAGGTAAACTTCTTGAATTACAAGAAGATGCAGCCCCATTTTGAAACCTCCACCCATGCCTCATCAGAAACTCTTCTCTTTCTCAGCTCATGGTCCAGCCTGTAAATATTTTCATAAAATAAGGCATCATTCACTCTCCTAAACTGATCTTTAGATCCTTTTATTGTCTGCTGAGGGATGTACCGATATATGTGATCAGTTGTTCGAATCCCTTTTGCATCCAACCCCGGGTAGTTTCTCATACCTGCTGCTACATAGGTGACATATGACATCATGTAGAACTTGCCAGTAGACAAGACCATTTTCATTTGAGAGTCTATCTCATCACTTATTAAGGTGCCACAATCAATCCCTTAGCCATTCTTCTTAATGACGACCATGGTCGATACATCCACCCTTGGAATTCTTTTCACTCTAGGAGACCAAATAACCAGCTCAATAAGGTGATGATATCACTGACTTCAAGTATAAAATCACTTCTAGGAACCGTCTTAGGAAACCTAGAAACAATTGGCTTAGCCTTGATCAAGAATTTCTCGTTTACGTGCTTGATGCAGTCTTCTTGATCTTTGTCCCGGATTTTTGTCTTGACTTAAGATTTAAGTCAACATATACCGTAAAGTTGGGAAACTTTAGGATTTGATCAAATTAATCTCCATCTAATTTTACTATAGACTCTCCTGGTTGATTTCTCATTGAGCAAGAGGCCGAGTCATAGTGAGAAGCACATGCCAGAATGAATTCAGGGCATTGGGTTGTTACTAGAAACCCTACTACGAGTGGGAGACTGCTGCCGGCTAGTGACTTCATCCATGAATTCTGAGAAGAATCCTCGATCCTTTTCCAGAAGTCTTCCATGTCTATATTACCAAGCTCTGTGTCCCGGATGTCATAATTGCAACTTATATAAGGAGAAGAATCTTTCTTCTGATATTTTTACTTCATCTTTCCAGACTTAGAAGGGCTCGGGTCCAACATGAGGAGTCTTGAAAATGACTGAAAGAGCAATCGGTCGGATGTTTGTTGAACAAGTGAACAGACCCGCCTTACTATTCGGATGTTGAAACTTGCAAAGCAGCCTCGAAAACCCGACAAACTAGATTGTGTGTGTTGGGAAATAGAATGTGTTGAACACCTTGAAAAACCCAAAGGACTGGTATAATTTAGATGATGTCAAGTAGGGGATAATCTTCGACACACTGCGGAACCAGGAAGAGTGTCTAACACCGGTCAAGACCCGCAACACTGCCGGAGTTCGAAGGATGTCAGACACCCTGTAAAACCCGATACAAAGGTGGAAATCTAGGGATGTTAAGCACTTCACAAAACCTGATACAATCGGAGCTAGGAGGACGTTGAGCACTTGGAGAAACCTCGATATTCTGTAGAAGTCGGAGGATGTCGAACACCTTGTAAAACATGAAACAAAGGCATCGGGTTTCTGGGATGTCAGAACATGAAAAATTCCCATAAAATTTGTAAGTTAGGATTTTTAGATTCTTCTAAAAAATAAAAAGAGTAAATCCCAAGGAAAAATAAGAAAACACCCAAAGGGTGAATTCCACACAAGAGGTTTCATGGGAATACAACAGAAAATGAAGAAAACAACCCAAAACCTTAAACCTAGAGGGAATTAAAAGAAAAGAGGGCCAAATGAGCACCTCAAAAACAAACCCAAAGACCTCAAAGTGGTAAGAAGAGAAAAATACCTTCAATAAATTCGAAAAATGGTCGAAGATATATCAAGAAATAGATCGAGAAGTTCAGTCAGGTTTAGAGGTCGAAGGAACATGCACGAAAAATCCACCCAAAGCAAAAATATACCAAGTAAAAATGATGTGTAAAATCAAACTATTTATAAATCCCTGGCATTAATTACACCTCATTTGACACATGTGCCAACTACAGACAACTTGACATTAATGCCATGTCATCATGCTCGGAGTGCCCAAAAACCTGACACAAAGAATTTGGTTCATTTCAGGTTTTGGGTTTGAAACATGAGGCATGAAGCATGAGATGTTGAGATGCTTCCGAGTTCGAAAACCCGACATAACGGCAACAATTGGGTTTGTGTTTGAGAAAACAAGCGACATGGAGCATGCATTTTGCAAGGTATGTTCCGATGCTTCTGAGTTCAAAACCTGATACACTGGCTCATTTCGAGTTTCGGGTTTCGGGAAACAATTGACATGAAGTATGCAAAGGATATGTTTCCATGCGATGGAAAACTGAAAACCTGAAAATCTCCTTCAAAGGGCATTTTTGTCAAAAAAAATTCTATGGTTATCTCAATTTCAGTTGAAATCACTAAAAACGAGATAACATAGAGAAGATAAAAAAAATGTTCTATCAATCTACACGTACAAATTTTTACACGGGTTTTTGAGGAAGACACATGCTTCTCCACTCCAATCCAACACACAGGATCCTCTTGTCACTGTGAACCTCTGCCACGCATAGTTCTTCCTTCCACACTGATTAAGGTCCAATCAGATACTATACGTAGCCTCCTTCACGTAGAAATATAGTGAGCAGATTGTTGGAGATTAGTGGATGTTTGATGCATGAAAATATACCTTGCAGTTCACTCCTATCCTTCTACCACAAAGATACCAGGTTGGTTTTCCTTGAGTCTTCTACTTCCAACAAGAAAGAATGGATGCTGCCAAGAAATGCACTGGTCAAAGATCAAGCTACTATAATACTAGAATGTTGGAAACAAATATTGCAGAAGAAGAATGGAGAGTAAATATATCTCAACACCTTATCTTATTATGGAGAAGTATGTATAATTTATAGGAGAAATAGTAAACAACATTCCCCTAAACTGGAGGAGGAAGATATAAATGAAGATGAGAGAATAATGGAATACAATAGTTAAGAGAGAATAAAGGGATAATATAAAATAAACACACCTAAAAATATAAACTATACTACGTATGCCAACAAAGATGAACATTGAATGGCTACATATTTGAGGTGTTACATTATTTAGTAGAACACATAGGTGCATATTTACATTCATGTTCACTTATCTTCCTTTTCCTTAGTTAGGTCCATCACATCAATACTTTCCATCTGAAATGAAGTTTAGAGTTGACTATTTGCACGGGTGCAAAAATATCAACATTTGTGGTGATCCTACGGGGTAAATCTACCTACTAACTTTAATACCAATACCTTTCTCTTTTCCATTGGGCATGAAGTCAAAGCCTAATACCAAAAACCTATCCTTTTCTAAAAACTGACCTTTCTAACAAAAAAAAACTAAAGTAGGGAAAAGATCTGGTAAACCAAATCACGTGCATGAAATGTACTTATTAAATTGAAAAACTACAAGTGTGCATGAAATTCACTTATTGAAAGGGAAATCCTACTCTAGCCTACTCTAACTACCTGGAAACTAAAGCTAAACAAAGCCTAAAACATGCAGTGAAAAATACCTTCACTTTCTCAAAAACTGAGACCATAAAATAAGCTTGGAAAATAGGTAACACGAAAAAGTTGGAAACAAGAGGTGTACCTTGGATTTTTTGAGAAGATCGGCCCAAAAGATGAGAAAAACCTCTATTTGATCTGCAAGATTTTTGAGAGGTTTTGGGTCTAATTCTGGAGAACATAATACTCATCCTTGTGCTCTCAAACAGGCACAAATTCTAGTACTGCTCAAATTTGCTAAAAACTAGCCAAATACCAAATAGAATGCAACCTTCTAATAGTTGGAAAAATCATTTTCCTGATCTGGTCTATTTCTTTAATTTCCTTTCTATCTCATAGCACATTTTGAAGCTGATTTGAAATATTTTTACCCACTTCAAGTTGTTTTACTAAATATTTCACGAATGATTTTTCGGCTGTTATGTCAAACTCTTCTCCATTATTTTGATCCACCATGCATCTTGAATATTCAAGTTACTCTTCTATGAAAGGTTGTTTCTCTTAGCTGCTTGCAGTTTCTTTTGATTTTCTTGGTGAACCACTGCAAGTCTCTAATAATGCAACAATCTCCAAACATGTACCATAATGAGGGTCTTAACATTCATTGGTATCGTCTTGATCATCCTAAAATTGTTCTTCCTCATCCCTCATGTGAGCTTCATCATTTAATAGGAAATTGGTCAAACTGAATACACATTGTTCATTCCCTAAATATGCTAATTTATCTTCAGAATTGACCTGTAAATCCTTCTCAATTAAAATTGACACTTCCTTGTCAGATGATTTTGCAAGTTTTGATAAATTAGCAACCTATATCAGTATGGTGTCTTCATGCACATTATACTCGGAACATGAGGAATATTGATCATCTCCCTCTTGTACTTTCTCCTTTGCACAAATCAACTTTGGCTCTTGCATGCGTTTTTATCCAAATGTGGAACATGATTAAACTACAAACTTTGAAACCCACTGTTGTAAATTCTGCAAAAACTCTAGCCTGCTTGTTTTCTTAAATTGGCTACCCCTCCTAGATAATTTTCATATCTTCATCTTCATGAATTGGCACTAGGTATGAAGGAGGAGGGGTGGGCTAGACCTCAGCTTGAAATAGCAATTTTTGGACAAAAGGCTGGGGTTCAAAATCTACATGTGAGTTAAGGGAATTTGGAACAACAACAAAAATAAAATTTGGAAACTTAAATCTCCTTTCAGTATGTGATTGTGGAATAGAAGGGGCAGAATTTGTAGCAGCCTAGAAACTTGGAAACTAATAAATGGGATGCATTGGTGACAAGGAATATATGTGGGTTCTGATTGTGATGGGGAGGGTAAGTGGGAACATCCCATTGACAGGGTTCCTCAACCTGATGCCTATCATTCTCCACTTCTTGTAAAGATGAAGTAAAACCAACCATTTGAGTAATAATTTCTCTCATTACCTCAATCCTTTGTTGGAATAAGCCAACTAGGTGTAGGACCTCCCCATTGACAGGGTTTCCTAAGACTAGGTTGTTTAGCTTGCAATATTTGCATCTGCTCTTTCAGTATTTGCATGATCTGCTCCATTTCATGAATTATGCCTTCGACTTCTTCCTCATGTGTATAATCATCATAACCTACATAACCTTGATCTTGAACAACATAACCCTCTGCATAACCTTGGTCTTGAACATCATAATAATTATCATACTAATAATGATGTTGATATGCAAGGTTCGGGCTATGGGGATATTCATTTTGATAAGGGTCATGGTACTGATCTGGATGGGAATATGGGTAAACTGACTATGGAAATGACAAATAAAGCTCTTGGATAGATGAATTCCATTAAGGAATTGATGTCATGATTGCATGACCTTATCAAAATAACTATACTTAGAAAACAACTATTTGTAGCAAGGTCAATAACATAAGAAAGCTTTAATAATTCAAAGAATAAAATTCACAAGAATGACTATTGTAATACACACCATTGCAAATTAATGGAAAGGAAATTAACTGATTCTCATTCAAGGTCAATTATGGCTAATGGATTCAACACTTAGTACATTCAAAATCCCTCTTGGTGCCTTAAAAATATTCACCCAACCCCCTAAAAATAGACTGCAGTCTAACTATACTTACATGAAAATTTTAGCCTCTTACAACGAATAAATAATAATGCATACAATTATATACTGTTACATGAGGCCAAAATAAACTTTTAACTCCAATTTTACACTCTCAGTCAAATTGATATGAGTCCTCCAATTCCCGCATTATGTGTATGGTGTATTTTTTGGAGAAAATAAGGTAACTTGGGTAAATAATTTACTATTTTTTGATCCTTGTCTTCATGTGCAAGTAATCTTTATCAAGTGCATGCTAATATGTCTTGTAGCTATGTATGATTATGTGACACTGTTTCCTTTTATCCTCATGCTGAATGATTAAAATAATCAATTTTGATTTGGCATTTTGATGTGACACCTCTTCACATGTTATTTTTTTTTCTTCTTGCATATCGCCACTGTACTTTTTCTTTATTGCGCATTGGAAAGTACGAGGCTCTTTTAGCAAAAATTAAGGTAAATTGATAAGAATGAGGCATAGTATTTTTTTTTACATTACCTCATAGTATTATTGGCTCCTCTTTTGACTTGACTTAGCCAATGATGTATGTACCCTCCCCACATAACAAATTATATGGTCAATGATTTAGGCTAAGGTTTGACACGTTATAATTTGTAAAGTTTAAAGGTCAAATACCTTATGATATCTGTGGTATAATTATGGTCCCCTTCCCACGAGGGCCGACCCATCATAATGTTGGTGATCCTGATCTAACCCTGGTAAAGCTAGGGTTTTTTGTCCCTATGACACGTCTATACTTTTGAACCCATATCAAGTTAACTAACTGGTACGTGGAGTTAAGCAAGAAAAATATCCTAACCCTAATGATTTTCATCATTCCATCTTTTTGCTCCGTCTTGCTTTGGAAAATCCCTTATTTGTTCTGAGTTAAAATGTAATCTTGGCCACCATCAAATCTTTGGTTTTAATATTTGAAGTCGTGATTTATCTTATTTGTTGTTTCTTCTCATGCAAAATGACTTTGCCAATACATATGCTTTGTTTTCAGTCTTCTTAATGTAAATTTTTGTCACTAATAAAAATAGGGTAATGCTGGTGAAAATCCACCATTTTCATTCCTTTCTATGTTTTATCACTACAATTTCTAAGGAAATAAACCCTTGTTCTTTTATCTTCTTCTAGTTTTCTATACCTCTATGAGTTTGAATGTGATTACGGGTCTTCATCTTTTTTACTGTTCACTCGAGGGTTTGAAAATCCTGACCATAACTGGTAAGATCTCGATTTTGGTTTGTATCATCTTGTAAAATCTTGCGAGAGTCCTTAATATCATGGAATATGAGCCATTTTCTTAATCTATACTTAAATTTATGAATGTAATGTTGTGGGTTTGCTCCATTTATGAGTTTATCTACAAAATTTAGCAGATATTTAATGGCCATGGAGCTTAAAGGCTCTCTTATCTATTGTCATTTTGAAGAAACTACAAGGGTTGTATTTTTTTATGCCTATTCTCGCATCGATTCTAGATCTAGATGTTTGTTTATGTGGGTATTTGTAAAACACAAAAATCTTTCATGGGTATTCAAAATTTGAAGTTACTCTTGTTTTGCTTTCTTTGAATCTAGATATTTGCTTATATAGATTTGTGTGCAATCAGCTCTTCATAATAATTTCCATTGTTGTTTGGTTTAAAATCTATTCATTTGGACATGGGGTTTTGTTTCTCTTGATGGGTTTCCATTATTTATTGCCACTTCCTTCAATGTTTCTCCCCAAATCTAGGTGAGCTCGATTTTGGGTAACCTTTTCATGGGTTTTCTTTCCCTATTACAACTCCCGACAATTTTGTAACCTATAATGTATTTACGTGCTATTAAGGTTACCTCCATATTTATAACTTGTGGCTTGAACATTCGGTTTGGAGCTCGGTCTTTCTGAAATGAATCTCCATTAATGAAGAAATCTCTTTTTTATTGTGTTCACTGCTTAAGAATTTCTTATTCTTATTGATCATCTCACTTAGAGCTTATGGGCGTTTGCATATTAAGCTATTTTGATTGCAAAGTTCCTCCCATTTGTACTTTCTCCTTTTCCTACATATTTATTTGTTTGCAATCGTTATTCTTTTGGGGAAGGTCATGCTTTGATAGAAATCGTGTTCATATGCTAATGCCAAAGAGACCTCTATCCACATTTTATTGTTCATACTTTAGGCGGTTTTCCTCCGAAATGTATATGTGTAAATGCATTCTTCTTTGAAAACTTGTAAGTATAATGCATATGTAGTTTAAAATTATTTGTCTTACAACAAGTACAATTGTGTTTGGAAATGGAAATCGTTTCATAGGTAGTTTTATGATTTGATGAAGGAAAACATTCCATTGCTAACTATACTTGTTTCATTTCCTTCATGGTTGTGTTGAAAATTGTGAGATAGTTGAAAAAGGTGAAAAATATTTGTGTTATTTAATGGTGAATTCAGATTTATATTGTTATATCCATTTGCAAGCAACTCTAATTTCAAACATTTACTACCTCAGTTTTCATAAAAGTTTACATTTTTGTTGTTGCATATTTTCCTGTATGATTGCAACATGATTGCTTTTGATCTGAAATTTTTTGATATCTCCTTTTCTCTATTTTGGCAACAATAGTACTTCCAGTTGATTGAAATTGCAATTGAAAACATTATGCAAATTTAAAAAAGTGAATTGTACCAATATTGCATTCATCTTGTTTCTATCAAATCTGAGTGAGGTCTTCAAATACGGAAATGTGAAATCATTTGCAATTTTAATTTGAAAACAATATCTACACCTTCTTGAGTTCATTTGTATCATAATTCTCTTAGAAAGCATGTCACCCAGTTCTTACAAGCATGATGTCACTTGTACTTTTTCTTGTTCTTGTATAAGAATGATGACATTTATCTTAGCTGCAAACCTAAAAATCTATAACTTTTGTTGTTCTTTGATGATTATTGGTAATCACTTCAAGATTTATTGTTGTAATCTTTTCTCTTTATAGTTGTATATTCATGCTTCATGTAGTATTCAAGCTTTACAATTTCCTGTTCTCTAGCTTCAATTAATTTGGCTTTTTACAAGCATAGACCACCTAGAATTCGAATTCTTGATGAACTATACCTTGCTATGTTGGTGATATTTTAGATCTACTTTGTTCACTGCTTGTGAGGGCTCAAAGCTTTAAGTCTGTGTTGAACAATGTTTTTCATCCTTTTTCCAATTCATCCCTCTTCATCAGTTCACTTCTGGGAATATGTCTCTTCCTTTGCAAGACTATACTTTCAATAAATTTATAATGGCATTCAAACTTGTTTCAATGGTCATTATTGATATCTAAAACATACACTACTGAAACTTTAATTTCATCTACCTTAGATACGTACTATTTTTAGATCCGAACATGTTATTATTTCGAGTATTTTGGAACATTCTTGATGTTGCAAGATCATGTATTTATGATTATTCTTTCCGATGATAGTCCAATTCCTTTCATTTCCAATTGTCTAAATGTGATTTCTTAATTTTTGCACTTGACTTCTAGATGCATTTTGTAGATGTAATTTAAATAAATTGAAGATGTTAGGAGCTCTTGTACTTTGCTTTAATGGTGGCTTCATGTAATCCATTTGTGAATGCAAACAATAGTTCATTTGTATGTAGAATAGATTTTCTGTTAGTTTTCCTTTACTACAAGTACTTGTACACTTCAGAAAATAATTAGAAAAATAAGGCAAATAGCCTTTCTTGCGTCATGTAGTGATTATTTCTTCTCTGTGATGATTGTAAAAATGGTACTTGTGCTCCTGAATGAGACTAAGATGTACTTTCTGATTCTGTCTTTATCTTTTCATGTTCTCATCTCTGCCTTTTTATAAGATTCATCTTCCTAAATTTGTAAACATAAGAATGAAGATTAATCTTGAAGCTCTAACAACAATTTATTGTATGTCCACATGTATTTGATGTTTGGAGCTAAAGATGATGCACTGAAGATGAATATAAAACAACCCATTCAAGAAATGGCGGGTTTATTCTTTCTTATTTTACTTATAGTTTCATGTATATGTATCTTCCATCTTCTAGTACCTATGAGTTATATCCCACGACTTATGTGGGAAATGTTTTTTATTAGATAGGGTAAAAATAGGGATTGGCTCCTAGAGGCCAGTACATGAAAGATAACATCGTGAAATCTCATAGACAAAAATAAAAAGAGTAACATGACTAAATGGGGATAAAAAATCTTAATCTCAAAACATCAAGCTCTAGAAACCCAACCAGTGAGAGAAACAAAAACTACATAGCTAAGCCAAAAAAATAGAGACAGTTCACGAAAAAACCTCCCTAAGATCTGAAGTAGCACCATTAGTTTTCCTTTTGATTTTTGGAGGGTTTGGCCTCCATGGTCTCAATCTCCTTTCTTTTCTCGAGTTGTAGCTTCTTCTAAGGTGGCTCCTCCTCTTCTTCTCCCACATCATCCTCCTCTTCTTCTCCCACATCATCCTCCTCTTCTTCATCAGATCTGGTGACTCTAGAATATTTTCTTTTCCTCTGCTCCTCTTCAACCATTTCCAAACGAATTCTAATATCCCAAACAAGTTTTCCATACCATTAATTCCCCCCTAATATTCTTCTAGGACATGCAAATTTTTTTGGTGACTTCGATGATCTCGATCATACCATTCCTAACAATAGAATTCATTTCCTCTATGAACTATACCACAGTCTCCAAGTACTGCACTTTTTTATTCAAGTACTCGTGGCTTTTCTGTGCTTTCAAGATCATTTTTATTTTACCTTTCGAGGACCCATTTTCCTGACTCTCCATGTCCACCACATTCTTTCCCTCGTCACCTCTATTTTGGCTCAATTTTCCATCGTACATCTTAGAAAGACATTCAACAAGAGTAATATCATCATCCGCATCGATTTGGGGCATGGTTTTATCGAACAAAGGTTTACCATTTTGAAACAGAAGGATAATGAGCCCCTCATGAATATGGGTATTGACCTTACCCTACTAAAAATATAACACAGAGGTATTCAAAGACATGAACAAAAAGAATTGGATCCTTAACATTTTCTTCTGCCTAAAAATATTAAGGAGAGATAAGTGATGAGTGTAAATCTTACGGTACTTTCCTTCCAAATTTAAATACTTCATAATGTGAAGGAAAACCTCCCTCCACACACCAGGGATGTAAGATCGAGAAATGACATCAGTGAAGTAATGCACCCTTTCCTTGCCAACGAAAAAGGTGTTAATTTCATGCTCGTGTCTATTCCTGTCCTTGAAAATTTTGAGGCCATCCATGTCCATACCAGTAATCCAGAAATGGCTTCCTCTCGAAGTCTCAATTTCCATACCTTTACCACCGCCTTACCATCCTTCTATGCCAAGACAAACTCCATGGTTAATGAAGGATCATGCCCTTGCAAATTTATGATATACTTTCTAAATCCCCCAACCCGAAGCATGTGCCACATAGAAGGGTCATCCACAATATTGCCATGGCTAGACGGTTCCACCCTAACTCTGTCTCCTCCCATGGTTGCAAGAATATTTTCCAGAATCCCAACCAAATAGTTCTTACAAATTTTTGTGTTAAAATGACCTTTCCAAAGTGAAATATAGCCAAACATGATCTTTCTATTTTGAAAAATGGCCCAATTTTCCATGCTCGGGCGGACGGTAGTGAAATTATTATGACTTTTCATGGTGTATAATGTCATTAATTGGTGCGGGATGATGTCACCTTTATTCCAAACTTTGAAATCATTATAATGTACCCCCTCATTAGCAAGCCTATCCACACATGTGTTACCAAGGCGAGGAGTATGTTTGATGATGAAAGAATCAAAACCTTTAAGATGTTCCTTAATATAAAAAATAATGTTACCCAAAGCCCAATTGTGGGAATTATCCTTTTTAATGGCATTGATAATGAGAAGATAATCCCCCTCAATTAAAATATGGTTAATACCTCTTTCCTCACCTAGGATAACACCCCAGAGCAGTGCTCTAGCCTCCGCCTCATTATTGCCTTGAATACCAAAAGACCCAACATAGGCAAGGATCCAGTCACCTTCATGATCTATAATAATTCCACCTCCCCCTATCATGACACGATTACCTTTCGAAACCCCATCAAAATTAAGTTTGACCCAACCCCTTTCCGATTTGGACCACTTGATGAGGACTATAGGAAAATTTTTTGAGGACTTCCTCTTCCTTGCTAGAACAAGCCTTTTTAATCTTACCTCTGAAAAGTTTGGAATTCTCTTTAATAGAGGAAATCAAACAAGCACTGACATTTCTAATGTTAGCTTTCTAATTTTTGAAGATGAGGGAATTCCTTTCCTTCCATAAGCACCAAAAGAAATGGGGAAGGGCCATCTTCCAAGCAGCAATAAGAAAGGGAAACCTGAAAGGGCATTCCCATTGTAAACAACAATCCTCAATGGAATTAGGAAGAATTCAATGCACTTGGAACAAATACATAACCTTAGTAAAGACCGCTTGAGAGAAGGGTAACGAAATGAAAAGGTGTTTGACACTTTCCTCCTCTCTGTTGCAAAGGAAACACCTGTTGGGTAAAACCATTCCCCGTTTCCTCAAGTTATCAACAGTGAAGATTTTTTTTTGTGCCACTAGCTAGAAGAAAATGTTGACTTTAGGAAGAATATCTTTCACCCAAATTCTACCCCAATAGTCATTTTGGATAGAATCCTTGAAATTAAGGTAGTAGATAAATTTATGAGAATAATTTCTTGAATCCTCTTCCTTCCAAATAATAGAGTCCTCATGTTGTTGAAAACTCAAGATATAGAAACTCCGTAATTTGAGGTTGAGAGAAGTAAAGGAGAGCGTTTCCCGTTGAAATTAGGGGGTGGGTTCAAAACCTCCCAAATGATATCATCATTATAAAAAAATCCAATAGTCTTTAACACACACTTTACCCATTTCTTTAAAAAGTTGCACGACATTTCTACAAGGCTCTTCCTTTGCAAGCGGTTTCTCAGACAACCAGCAATCCCTCTAGAAGTGAATCTTGTTTCCTTTCCCAATATTCCATTTAATACCCCTGCTCATAATCTCCCTAGAAGAAAGAAAAGATTTCAGAAAAAATAACCACAAGGGAGATTGTCTTACAGGAGAAAAGTCTCTATTCTGCCAATATTCCCTAAGTATTTCCTTTTGATGATATCAATCCATATCTCATCTTTTTTATCACTATCCATCCCGCTTTGGACACAAGGGCCTCATTCATGTATCTCATATTCTTCAAGCCCAGACCACCACATTCCTTGGGTCTAGTAACTTTATCCCAAGCCACAAGAGGGAATTTGAACTTCTCCTCTACCCCAGCCCACATGAACCTTTTCTATATTTTTTCCAGCGCCTCCAAGATCTTAACCGATAACCTGAAAAGAGACATAACATAAATGGGAATTCCTTGGAGAGAAATTTGGAGAAATTGAATTTTTCCATCTGGAGTAAGGAGGAATCCCTTCCAGTTTCCTATTTACTCTCTCCAATAATTATGTGGGAAATTGTATTTCTTTATGAATAAATGAAATTAAATTATGTAATTGAGTTGTCTATTTCCTTTTGCATTCAATTATTGTAAATGATACTTATGGAATGAACTAAACAATTCAACACATAATTAATCTCATTCAAACATACGAAATAACAAGGAATTAATATTCCTATTACTAAAAATGTAGCCATGCAAACAACAACTATGTTTATTGTTGAGTCTAATCACTCACATATGTTGTTGTTCCCACCTTTATCAAGGATTTCATTAATCTTTCGGGGTTCCTACATAAATTTGATAAAGATGAACATGGAATGGTTGCATATGTGAGGTGTTGCATTCTACAACAACACACATAGTTGCATCTTTGCATTATTGTTCACTTATCTTCCTTTTCCTTAATTAGGTCCATCACATCAATCCTTTCCATCTGAAATGAATTTTTGAGTTAACCATTTACACGGGTGTAAAATTGTCAACATGAACCTACATCCTTAGTTTCACCAACCAAATCCACATGGGGTGGCTCAATAATCGCATGTCCCATAATATTTTTGGATTTTTTTGATGAATTTCCACTAAATGATTTTCCAACTCTTTGTACCACTCTCTTGGTTAGTTGTGTTGATTAATTGCGAGTAGGTAATAGTTTTGAAAATTCCTCCTTACGCAAAGAGTTAAGTAACAAAAGGTAATGATTTTTAAAATGTCATTGATGGGCTTTACATAGAAACAGTTTTATCATTAATGCCAAAATCTATTGTGCATTACATCATTTTTTATTTTTGCACGCGCAGCCACTCCATCCTTTGGACATGATAGATTTTTTAAATCCACCACATTTATTCTTCCATCACCGAAATGGTAGGCAAGACAACCTGTTGTAATTTCCTTCTCACCGATGGTAACCTCCACTCCCGCATTCTTCTATTTTGAATTTTCCAAGTCATCAATTTTATATCTTTCTATAACTTTTATATATTAATAATATATATTAGTATATTATAACAATGAATAACAATATATTATAATTTTATATAGCATAGTATTAATGATGTAACATACATCTATTTAATATATAATATAATAATATATTATAAAAATATATAATATACTTATATGTAATAAAACATATCTACATAATAAAATTTATTAAATAATTTAGAGATTCTAGTTTATGCACTTACTAAGAGAGTATGAACCTAAAACTAAAAGAACCAAATATATTTAGTAAGAGTAATAACATACACATTAAATCTTATGTATACTACAAAATATATATATATATATATAACATCAACATATTTTATGATCAAATATTATATTAAAATATAATATTTTTTAATTATAATATCCACTAAAGTATAATGTAAAGCAATTTTTGTTAGCGTATTGGCAAGTACCGCGATAGACATGTATGTAAAATGTGGATGTATACACATGACATTAACTCTTTCATAGAAAATGTGGTGAGAGAGAATAGTTTTCTTCAATTGTTATATGTCATTAAAACGTAATCAAAAACTAAGTTTGACTCGTGCACTTCCTAGGGAGAGCTAGTCATCTTTAGTTAAGAATAGCAAGATGTTCCACGAATAATCTAAGCTTTAGAAAATGTGGTTGGAGAGAATAGTTTTCTTCAATTGTTATATGTCATTAAAACGTAATTAAAAACTAAGTTTGACTCGTGCACTTCCTAGGAGAGCTAGTCATCTTTAGTTAAGAATAGCAAGATGTTCCACGAATAATCTAAGCTTTATAAATATGACATGAAAATTTAAACCCAAATGTGGAATATGGGGTAAGTAGGAAATTGGAATGGTGTGTTGCGAATTTTGATCCATTAGTTAAAATAGGTATGTCAAATCAAACCACCTTGAGCCTTGGGTTTTGCGGAAATCCTAGTACAAATTAAGTTGGAGGGTGGGATATTTTCACCCGTGCCCCAGTTTTGATTCAAAATCATTTTAGTCTAAAATACGATCTGTCACTTCTCTTACTTGGAGTTAAGTGGTAAAAATACAATGATAATACATCACGTTAGAGTGTTTTGTAACACGGCTTTTATTTAATTAAGTGAATATGGATAATACGAACTCGGGTGAATTGCGAGGTTGAGTAGTGTGTAACACGAATTTAATTTAATGGAGTGAAGCGGATTATTGTATACATCAAATTATTTTGCAAACTTTCTACATATTTGTGTGAGGTGGATTGTTTTAGGTACTTTTACCATTCATCAAAATAATTGTTTTATTAAATATATATTCGAAATGCGACATTTTATTATTAAAATTTAAAACTATGAAGCGAGAATAAATAATGTACATTGTACATTGGAAGGAGGGTTTCATAGAATGATTAACAAGTTGTGCACATAAAATGAGAGAGTGGGCTATTTTGGCGACAAAGCGCATGCCTCCCATGGAGCCACTATGCATGCACGGGTGAGATCTACAGTGGGACCCACAAATCTCAAGTCTTCGAGTTTTTTGGGTTTATGGTATACACACAAGTTGTGTGTATACCACAAACCACAAAAATACATGGGATTCAAACCCATGACCTCTTGGTTGCAAGCACACATGCCTACCAGTCCACCTACAACCTATTGCATGTCAGACATCCTTTTCATTCACATATAATGTGTATACCACAAAAATCGTGACTCAACGGTGGTGGGTCCCACCCCACACACGCGTGGCTTTTATGGTATGTGGAGCATCATGGGGGCCATGTGAATTTTTTTCAGTAGCCACGAGGGTGAAATGAGTATTATAACACACAATTTTCTTCGTAAATATAGTGTTTCACTTTTATGCCTCGGTTGACGAGAAGCCCACTAGGAATCTCCTAGTGATGGGACTGAATAGTCTGCTCCGACTCTTAGTGATGAAAATCCCCTGCGAAGCTCTCAAATAAATGACGTCGAGACAACTTTGACCCTTGGTTTGGCACATGGAGATTGCTTTGCCCAAGCCTTACTTTGTATGTGCTCTATATCATATTACTTATGTGTCAAAATTTAATTTAATATTTTCATTGAATACTTTGTTTCCTATTTAAAAAATTTATAGGCTCATGGTTGGGCCTAGGCTGCGCTAGGTCCTATAGTGAAGCTATGTACGGTCAAAAATTTTAAATTCCCTAACATGCTAGAGTGTGCTTTATCCCTATATGTGCATCGGTTATCCGGTTGCAGTGAAAAAATTTTAAGGGCTAGTCAAATTTTCAATATGAAATGTATACTTTAAATCATTTTTACATAAAGAAAAGTAGTAAAAAAGTAACCAAAAAAATAGATATATACGTGACAAAAACAATTTTTTTTAAAAATGAATTCTATTTGAATATAAAATATCATTACAAGATATATTATACTTTACATCCAAATCATTATCAAATATTATAAGATTTAATAAAATGTATATATTAATATACATGAATTATGTCTATGAAATGTGTGATTTTTCTAAATCCATAAAGGGATTATGAGGAGGATAGTGAGCTCAAGGGTTAGATTTACAAAGCAACATATGTCAAACAATTGTTAGGCGATGGTAAATTTTTAATATTAGCGGTAAAAATACAAATAATGGTATTCATTCACTACTTATAAAATTTATAAACGATTATTCCATATTTATTTATCTATTTTTAACATATATTAATATAATTTATATATGAATGTATATAAAAATTGGCGGTCACATTTTAAATATGCAAGTCGCACGTGATGGTCTATAAAATATTGACAAGTATTTTATGTCTAAAATCACAAAAACATCTAAAGAACCATCGAATATAACCTCTGGGTGAGCTATTGTTAGCATCATTAAAATTGTGCATTACGACATGTTCATGGTATTGGTGGCACAATACCCTTGATGACATTTTTGTCTCTCATTTCTTCTAGCTATTGGTTTATGATATTGGTATCTAGGAGAACTGTTAACACCTCTTTGAAACAACTAGTGTAATGTCTTAGAATAATTATGTATGCAATTCTTGTTGTAAGTGAATTTTGAATCTTAGTTGAATCTTAGTTGAATCTATTATTTCTCAATTGAGGAGCTTGTTTATTCTTTTGAATGTTGATTCACATTTTGTTCCCTCTTAATGTAGGACCTGATTTCATATATTGTGAGTACTCTTATTTTATAGATAATTATAAATGCTGAAATAAATAATTTATAGTCTTTAAGTAAAATTCATGAAAAAAACAAAAAATAATAATGAAACCCTGACATTTTTAGTCCTCAATAAAAAAAATAAACGCAAAAAAAATACAATGCCAAAAGATTATATTATAGTATCTATTGAATATTTTGCTATGTAGGGGTATTTAAATGTTGTGGTGGCAGTAGAAGAGGTGTGTAGGAGTAAACCGGACCTAGAGAGGTACATTATTTTGAGACATTCAAATTTAAATTTTTAAAATAAAGTATCACTAAGTATTTTTTCATTTCTTTTTTATATAGTTAAAAGCTTGTTGACCGGAGCTTTGAACAGGAGGGTTGGTGGGGCCCTGACCTACAACAATGTCCTCGAGACAAGATATTACAATTAAGACCAACACAAACCAATGTGGCCATTAAGCCCGCACGATTTTGACGATGCAAATTTTCTACCACTTTGCCATTTTTAGAGCCACCGATCGTTGCCAACATCAATGCCAATGATGAAAATTCTTCCACCATCGAGAACCACCAACCGAAGCCACAAGTTGCATCCATCGGTGATACGCAACACCCACCATCACCGGTAAACCACCCCGAAGGGATCGTGCCTAGCAAGATTTAAACTGGGTCGATCCGAACACAATCGTCTATCTTAACCAATCCACCCAAACCCCATTGGCATATTTTTGCATTTCTTATATTACAAATTAAATAGATATTTCTTACATTAAAAAAATAGTATAAAGAAATACTTAAATGTATAGATTTAGTCTAACAAACATTGCAAAGAAATCTTGTGCTTCAAAAATCCTATCTCATTAAATCCACCCCATCTCATCCTTTCAAATTTCGATTCTTGTTTTTATACTTATTTAAAGCTTCTCCTTGAAGACAAACTTATTATTTTGGGCATTATATTTATGATAATAGAAATCTGGAAGAGCATTTTTATTTGATACATTTGATAGATTTGGTAAAGCATTTTTATTTGATAAATTGATTTGTAAATACATACATTAAAGCGCCAAATAGAGGGTTTAATAGCTAGGGTTTAATTAAAAACCAAATTGATTTTACAACTTAAATCATAAATATTCCCCCTCGATGCAGAGCCCTAAACGAACCCTCGCAAGCTTTTTGGAAACCCTAAGTGATTATCTTCTTGTGTAAATGGCGATGAAAATAAAAATTGCCTTTTCTTTAGAGGCGGCGAGTTCTTCAGGAAAATGTTCACACAAAGGGAGGGCACACACAAAGCATACAACAATTGAAGTTCACAGACATGTTTCCTAAGATTTCATTGGCGCACCATCCTGGTTGATCCCATACAGGCTTTGAAAACTCTAAACATCCTCCTAGTTGCGTGAATGGAGGTGGCAATAGATCATCGGGGAAACAACATTGGGTGGGAGTCGATCACCTAAAACCACCGACTACGCTCTCTTGGAGGTGGAAAAGTTTTCCAGAGAAAATTAATCCAAATCTTATGTGCGGCCATGGATCTCAGTATAAACAAGACACGCAAAAATAGAGCAAAGATGGTTCACAGACTTATTTTCTAAGATTTCATGGGCGGCGTTGTTTGGAGCTTCAATTCCATTTGGGGGTTTCACTCATACCGCTAACAACAATAAGATAAATACTAAAATCCCCACCACTAAGGCTTCCTCCCCTATTGTAATGACATAAGCCATGGGCTAGAGATCATTCAAGGAGGTTTTACAGAAAAATCCAGAGTTTGTAAGCATTAAGCATGCTGAGAGAAGCCCATGCATAAACTTTGGAGATAAAGTCCTCGAAACAGAAGCATTTTATCAAGATCATGTCTTGATTTGTAGATTCACTGGACTCTATCCTAGCCTACCTATCTTATATGCATGGATCTCTAAACATTAGATCCTGCTCCTAGAAGGAAGGGTAGATCTCTACCCCTATGCTAAGGGAATTTTTATTGTTGCTTTGAATCCATTGTTGATAAGGATATCATTTCTAGGAAACTCTAAGTTTGTCAACAAAGATACCTTATTTTAAAACCCTGGTTCCCATCATTTAACCCTCTCACTGAATGTTTCTCCCAAAAATTGATCTGGATTCGATTACCCCACCTTCCTATTGAATTTTGGGATCAAAAGTGTCTAATATCGATAAGCAATACCTTAGGCAGTATCATTAACATTGACTCCCAAACCTCCGACTTTACACATACAACCTATGAAATAATTCTTTTTGAGGTTGATACTAAAAAGATCTTCTATCTCATATTGAGCTAAAAGTGCAAAATAGAACTTGGACTCGGCCTTTGGACTATGAAGGTCCGCCTTTTCGATGCACGATAGATGTTTCTCTTTAGGACATTTGGCCGTTAATTGTGAGATGGTAAAATAGAAAAATGAGAAGGCTAACTGGTGGAAAAATTCCCTCCCGGAACATCGGTTTTGGACCTAAAGACATCCCCGATGCGAGATGCAGATTTGAATGCAGATACTGAGATACTAGTTATAGTGCTAATGTTGACACCGGCATGGAAGACATGATGGAAAAGGTCCTCGTAACCCCTTTGAGTGAAATCACAGATCATGCAAAAATGGAGTCATATGGGGATGAAACTAAAAGGACCGGAAATATTGAACAAAACACGTCTATAAGCGGCTAAGGGCCCCCTTATTAAAACAATACATATCAGTGGATAGTTGATCTTGAAGTTCTTATTCCTATACGTAAAACTTTGGATGATTGGATTACGGTTCGAAAAAAAAAAAATTATTTCAAGAAAAAAATTATTTTATACCAATCATATATATTATTATCATTATTTTAAAAGTAGCTAACATTTATAAACTAATTAATATCATATACTATATTAATATGTTTCATTTATAATAATTATCTTGTGAATTGAATCTACTAATAATATTCAATTTAACCATACATTATTAACTAACTCATTTATATTGTATTTGAACACATGGTTAATAATATGGTTTATAAATTAATGAATATAAATATAATTATCTAATACCGATTACTAATCGTGTATTATTATATTTTTATTAAGGGTAAAGGTTTTTTGGTTGGGATCCTACCCAGTGTACAAAAAATCCATAGCCTAGATATACGATGAAGACCAAAGCACCAAAACAAGACTGGAGAGGAAACAAATAAAAACAACACGAAATTAGCGTGAAGTTAGCAAAAATTCAACACAACATCATAGCTAAGATACAAAAACACAAACCAACAAAACGTGGCATAACCACAAATCTGCATAAAAGTAGTGAAACCTAGTAGAAAGGAAAAATAATCAAAGGGGAACAAGATCAAAATACCATTTATATCTTCTCCTTGTGATTCTATCGGAGGGTCGAATAGAGTGCTTACATTTATATTTTTAGAATGAACCATGTTCAAACCAACATCTACACCTTGCAAATGTCGAATTGGCATACTCCCTATAACACTCACCCTCCAATAATTCAAAGACCTTAAGGGAGTCAAGATCAATCACGAAGCGAGGAGCACGTTTAACAGGAAACACAACTTCAATCTTGCCCTTCGAGAGGCTCTCAACCATCCACTTCCAATGTTTTTTTTTCAAACGAATCTACCTCCACATCTTTAGCCACCTCTTCCACTTCAAACATAGTAGGGACTAGGCTTTCCATAATTACTCCTCCTTCAACCTTATCAACATTCAAAAATATTTTTAATTCAAAGTTCTTGCGCTGCAAAGAAACTACTAACAAGGTTATTGATGAAGTGGGTCCATATTCGGTCCAAGTGGGAATCCTAGTCACCTGGAGAAACCTATGCCACATCATGCTCATACACATGACATGGAGTCCCAACCTGTCCTTAGCCACAATCGCCACCCCCACGGCCAAACCACCAAAACAGTCCAATGTGTGAGTGATAACAACCGACAGGAGAGCTATCATCTTGGAGACTATCATTACCCACTAACTCATCCTCTGGGCCATCTTTGAAACATTCTTGAGAACCATCATTTCATCAATATTTTCTACAGATAAAATCTCGTGATCATTCGCATAGTCATCTTTGTGTACTCGAAATCAAATCCATAACAGGAAGTAGTTCCTTCCATTCAAGTTTGTGCCTCAAAAAAACCAACTACAAGAGGAAACTACAACAAAGAGGCATCCTCGGGACATGTGATTTTCTTAGCAGATATTAGATCGAGACCATTTTCACACCCCAGAACCCTATCCAAGAGAGGGTCTTCTAACCGTGCATCCATTTGCCCAATAAATAGTTTTTTCGAACATTGGATCGGTGGTGACTGAATTTAAACTCTTACCTTTTTGCTTCCCATTTAGTCCTTTCACTTTTCAAGAAAGACTTAGATCATCATGAGTCTCAATTGCAAAGTATTTAGCTTCCCTCAATGTTCTTGGTTGGGCTCTTTTGAGGAAGAAACCAACTTCTTATGGCAAAGCACTGATGAAGAAAATTTTCAAGTTGTTCTCAGAGGGTGCCACATCTTCTGGGATCTTTCTTGTCAACCTATCATGCCTTGCTACAAAATCTCTCATTGATTTGGAAGTCTCCTTCTTCATCTAAACTAATTGGACCAGCGAGATCCTGACAATGTTTTGTGCTCTTGAACCTATGTTCAAATGCACTTCTTATATCTTCCCAGCATGTGACAGATCTTGGGGGCAACATGTAGAACCATTCAGCAGCCTTTTCTTGGAGTGAATCCACAAAGATCCTAACTAAAACATCTTCATCTTCAACTCCCAACACTCCACAAGCTATGATGAATGCTACTACATGTTCTTCTAGGAGTTGAGAACCATCCCCTTTGAATTTTGGGAAGTTATTTCTTGAGCCTATTGGGAGCTCATAAAGTGGTTGTGGAAGAGCAAGTGGACCAATATTTCTTCCCCATGGTACATTAGGACTGTGTGCTTCACGCTCATGATCAAACATTCTATTCTTGTTTCTAGCCTTGATCTTGCTAAGGTTGCTTTTGTTCTGCTCTTTCTTCCGCTTCAATTTGGAGTCTTTCTATTTCTATAAGTTGAGTCCTTATCTCTTCATTAGCTCTTTCCTCTCTTTTAAGCTCTTCAAATGTGGGATCAACTTGTCCTCCTTGTCTCGATTGCTAGGTGTATCTTCTATCGGCCCACTTGAAAGTTTATGCTCTTCTCTGGGGTGCTTTGGAATTTGTCTCTACCTTTCCAATTCAACAACATACTCCTCTTCCAGGTCTAGAATCCTTATGGCAATGAAGTAATGATTGACACTTTTTCTATTATGCCAAATAACTTCTCTCATATCAGAAGCAATGTCTTCTTAGATGTGAAAGAGTAAATCAGGTCTCTCAATAGGTGGATTTCCCAGGATAGCTATGATTTACATCCATGTAGTTTGTGTGATTATTCAATCTCAGAAAACTTTTCCTCTAGAATCCTTTTTTATGACCTTGAGGTCATTTTTAGGTGCAAATGCTGCAAAATCTACCCCATGGTGGGCGCCAAAAACTATTGGTGAGAAAATTTGTCTATTGGAAAAATTGATGGGTTTCAATCCAACGCTATGGGAGTCTTAGTCCCTCTACTTGAACGGTACAGCTTCCATATGTGCATGCGTGAAAAAGTGGATTTCAATGGTGGCCTTTCGACCGAGAGATCCAACGGGGGCACTCCACTCGACCCCGTGGCAAAGCTAGCAATTTCTCACTAGAGAAGAACTTTTGTCGAGAAGGGAAAGGGAGTGAGAATGGAGGTAGGAGAAACTGATGTTGCGAGTAGAATATCATACGCCCACACACATTAATTAGAAATTTTATTTACATGCATTTATAGTTAGAAGAAAAACAAACCCGTAGAAGAAGCTACAAGACCAAATGAAACTCATTGGTCCCAAAGTACCAATCAATCCCTTAATCAAAAAGGCCAAAATTCCTTCTTTTATTATTGAAGCTCGAGTAGAGTTTGTACATAGCTTGAGAATGAAAGAAATTTGAGGAAGAAGAGAAAATAGAAGCAATGTGGCATTTTTTTCTTTTCAAGGTACAAAGCACTCTGGTCCTTTTTGAAATCAATCACTAGCCATTGGAATGATGTCGAAAAGCCATTATATTCTTCGTAAGAAACTATTACAACTTCACAAATCCTCAATGCCTTTCCAAATTCCTCTGTTGTGAAGAAAACGCTCATGGAGGGTTAAAAACCAGATCTTGCAAAGCAATCGTTACATTCGATTTGCCAGTTTAAATATAGACCATTTGATTTTCTCCTCTAACTCTAAAATTGGGCCATCCATGTGGCAGGAAGGGATTGGAGCGGTTACGAGGAAGCCTTTCACATTTTGTGATTTTTCATGAGATTCGGCAATTTGGAACAAATTGGCCCAAATCCCGCATTGAATTTTCAATTTCGACACGTGGCACGTTCTTATTGGAAATGGGATCGCAGCCCTTTTCTCAACATTTTAACCTTTTTTGGAAAAAGGTTCAAAAAATCAATTTCCTCCGTCGACCCACTGCTCCGATTTGACTAGGACACATGGCACATTCTGGTTGGAGATAGGGTCGCGGCTCTTTTCTAAACATTTTAACCTTTTTTGGAAAAAGGCTCAAAACTCAAAGTTCTCTGTCATTCTGCTCCTCCACTTTGACTTTTCAACGGTGAGCCCAAGACCTTGGCAGATCCGTGGAGCATTCTAGAACTTTTACTTCACTTTTGGGAATTTGGTTAAATTTCTAAAAGTGCCACGATGGCTCGCTCATCTGCTTTGAATTTTCAACGGCATGCTTCACCTTTGACTTTCTCCCTACGGACTTTAACTTTGAATTTTTCCCTTTAAAGCCTGATCGGGATTGGAGGTCACTTTTTAAATTTTCACTTTTTTTGCAAAGAGGC
Source organism: Taxus wallichiana var. yunnanensis (assembly GCA_018340775.1). Taxonomy (NCBI): domain Eukaryota; kingdom Viridiplantae; phylum Streptophyta; class Pinopsida; order Cupressales; family Taxaceae; genus Taxus; species Taxus wallichiana. The sequence goes on from CM031236.1 coordinate 493,113,974, forward strand.
TCAAAAACTCAAAGTTCTCTGCCATTCTACTCCTCCGCTTTGACTTTTCAACAGCGAGCCCAAGACCTTGGCAGAGCCGTGGGGCAAATTTACCATTTTGCCAAAAGTGACTAAAAGTGTTGAATTCACCAAAAATCATGTTCCTCCCCATCCAATAGGGTCTAACCACATACTTGCATTCACTAGGGTAAAAATTTAATGGGGAAAAGAATCCGTCATCGGTATGGAAAATACATAAAGAAATAGGTAAAAATTCATCGTTTTGAGTCCAATTTTCTAATTTCCTTCACAAACCGAGAGGCATGGAAGCAAAACAATGATTTCACGACCCAAGCCATAGAACAAGTGAACAATTTTGATCAAAAATGGAGGTTGTAAAGAGGATATTATGTGCACTGATCTGGGAAATGGAGGATTTCTAAAAATGAGCAAAGCGAGGTTTAAACAACTCTAGGGCACAACTTTTGCTAATTCTTGAATCTCTAACTTGGCTTAAACACCAATGAAGGGCATGAGCTCAAAAATTTTGAATTTGGCTATGAAAATGTAGAGTAGTTTTGAGAGACAAAAAGGTAAATCTAAAAGTGGGTCTCAAGCAAACGCGGAGCTTCCATGTGTCTCAGTGTCCGAAAAAGGGACAGATTCGGCCATTTAATTGACTAAGCATAGAAAGTTCAGCGGAACCCTCCACGTGCCTCATCCATGCAACTTCAAAGGTAAAATTTGGGGGTAGGTCCCAAATATGCACTGAGCCTCCATGTGTCAAGGATCAGACATATGACCACGCTAAACAAAAGGGAAATTTGGTCATGTTTCAGGTCAAAGTGGGAAGGCAAGCCTTGGAAGGATTCTTTGCCAAAAGCGGGTCGGCGGGCCTGGGGAAGACTTTTTTTCCCAAGTGGAAAATGCGGGCCGGCAGGTCCGGAGATGAATTTTGGGGAATGTAGAGTTGTGGGGCCGTGGGAGCCTTTTGGCAACTTTCATAAGAGTGCATTTTGTAAGTGTGGAACCGTGGAACCGAGGAGGTTTGTTTTCCAAATGTAAAAATGAGAAGGTTGCGGACTTGTGGGCTTGTGGGAGACTTTTGCACTTCTGTGAATTTTGTGCAAAAAGCACAATTTCAATTTCAAACCCACAGAGGCTTTTGGGAAAAAGTGAATTTTGGGCTTGTGGGGCTGCAGGGAGTTTTTTATACTTCTCTATTTTTGTGCAAAAGGTGCAAAGTGAATTTCGGGCCTGCGGATCCATTTTGCTAAATTGGTTTTTCACCATTTTTGTACGAATTCGATTCAAGTATTCAAATAGGCATATCTTTCGATCCAGTGCTTGAAATTCAACAAATTTGGTACCATTGGAAAGGTCTCAACCTCGTCTATGCCATGGAAACTGAAACTTTAATTTTGATGAGGTTAGGTGGGTGAAAAATAGGAAATATTCTTTCATTCCATTAATGTATGGTTTGATTGCTTCAACAACCAGATCAGATTTGATTTGATCTGCCATTCTTCCTTCTTCAACACGCCAAACAGAAATAGAGAGGTAGACTTGACAGATTGTGGGTGGATTTTTAGGGGGCATTGATGGATGGTAGATAAGCTTCCAAATCAGGTTTCTCACCTTTTTTCTTCTCTTTCCTTCGCTTCGTCTATAAAGTCAAGAGCTTGGATCATTGTAAAGGGTTGGACATTTTGGTTTTGCACCCTCCCTTCTTCTTTGGTTTGTAGATGAATTCATGGATTCGAACCTTTTATTAAGACTGATATACCTACCACATATATATATAATGCAATTTTTTTCACCTTTTGGCCATTGTAATGCTCTGTATCAATTTGTGAAGCAATAATACATGTATGTGGATGATTTCAACCCTCTCTTGTTTTCATTTCCTTTATCTGATCTTTCATTGTAATATTGGTTATTTGTGCATGGTAGTTGTATTACATTTTAATGGTATGTGTTTGATAGAAAATCCGGTGTTCAACATTCCTTTGGTGCATCACCTCTGTTAGTTTAGGTTTAATTTCTTGCATCTTCTTAACCTTGTCTCCTTGGAAAGTTAGAATAGATTTTAGGATAGATCCTCTGCAAATCTTATGTGTGCACCTAAACAGAGGAATAGGAACCGACCTTCATCCGGAGAGATCTCTCGATTTCAAAGTCCCAATCTTTGAGATATACTCCATGTTATGCAATCACACTAAGAGTCTCAACCCATCTAGTTGCGAGACATTCAAGGTTGTTGTGATTTCTCACTAACATGACTTCTTCCTCCTATGTGTATAATAAGCATAACTGCATAAGCTTGATCTTGAACAACATAACCCTCTGCATAACCTTGTTCTTGAACTTCATAATAACTATCATACACGATAATGATATTGATATGCAAGGTTCGAATTATGGGGATATTTATTTTGATAAGGGTCATGGTATTGATCTAAATGGGTATATGGGTAAATTGATTGTGGATATGAATAAAGCTCTTGGATAGATGAACTCCATTAAGGAATTGATGGCATGATTGCATGACCTTATCAAAATAACTATACTAGCGAGAAAACACCTATTTGCAGCAAGGTCAATAGCATAAGAAAGATTAATTAATTCAAAGAATAAAATTCACAAGAATGACTATTGTAATACACACCACTGCAAATTAATGGAAAGGCAATTAATTGATTCTCATTCAAGGGAAATTCTAGCCAATGCCTTCAACACTCATTACATCCAAAATTTCACCCAAGGCCTTGCTAGTGCACACAATAAATAGAAAAAATATTCACCCAACCCCCTAAAAATAGACTGTAGTCTAACTATACTTGCATGATAATTTTATCCTTTTACAATGAATAAATAATAATGCATAAAATTATATCTTGATACATGAGGCTAAATAACCTTTTAACTCCAAATTTACACTCTCGAAATCAAACTGATTTGACTCCTCCCGATTCTGTATTATGTGTACGGTGTATTTTTTGGAGAAAATAAAGTAACTTGGGTAAATAATTAACTATTTTTTTAATCCTCGTCTTCATGTGCAATTAATCTTTATCAAGTGCATGCTAATATGTCATGTAGTTATGTATGATGATGTGACACATGTCTCCTTTTATCCTCATGATGAGTGATTAAAATAATCAATCTTGATTTGGCATTCGATGTGACACCTCTTCACATGTGATATTTTTTTCTTCTTGCATACGCCACTGTACTTTTTCTTTATCCCGCCTTGGAAAGTATTAGGCTCTTTTAGCAAAAATTAAGGTAAATTGATAAGAATGAGGCATAGTATTTTTTTTACATTACCTCATAGTATTATTGGCTCCTCTTTTGGCTTGACTTAGCCAATGATATGCACCCTCCCCACATATGCACCTCCCCACATAACAAATTATATGGTCAATGATTTAACCTAAGGTTTGACACATTATAATTTGTAAAGTTTAAAGGTCAAAGACCTTATGATATCTTCGATATAATTATGGTCCCCATCCCACGAGGGTAGACCCATCATAATGTTAGTGATCCTGATCTAACCCTGGTAAAGTTAGGGTTTTTGGTCCTTGTGACAGGTGTGTACCTTTGAACCCATATCGAGTTAGCTAGCTGGTAGTGGAGTTAAGTAAGAAAAATATCCTAACCCTAATGGTTTTCAACATTCCATCTTGAGCTCCATCTTCTTTGGAAAGCCCTTGTTTTTCTAAGTTAAAATGTAATCTTGGCCTCCATTAAAGTTTGTTTTAAAGCTTTGAAGTCTATGATTTTCCTTATTTGTTGTTGTTCTTCATGCAAATGATGCATTTAATGCAAAATGATGCGCAAGAATTGCGGGAACTTGACAAGGTCATAACTTGAGCTTGGTGTCCATCTAAGTTCAATTTTTTTAAACCACGTGTTTCGATAAGATGAACACAATGCAAGCAAATGTCCCTACCGGTTGGGGCAAGTTTTGACATGTTTTCGAGGCCCTAAATCCGCCATCTTGAGGCTGAAAATTAGGATTTAAGTTATAGTGAATAGTTTTTTCTTATTTTTGGGCATTAGTTAATTTTAGTCTCTTAGTTGCATTATGAGCTAGAAAGTTAGCAATTCCTCTAATTTAGGGATGTAGAAGATGCGTGGCAATTTCTGTTCCCATAGGAATAAGCATGTGAACTTACTAAAAATAGCAAGTTCTAGTAAACTGCTAAAAATAGTAATTTCCACCACCTATAGTAGATTTAGTCAGAGTTAGTTAGAGTTTACTTGGCAACTCGAGTTGGGAGTTGTTTTCCTATTTAGGAAACATTGTAATTCATTATTCAATAATGAAGAAGGAGATCTATTTTCTTTGGAGTTCATATTATTTGCAGTAAATCAAGTTGGTTAGAATTTGGCTACATTATCTGGTATCAGAGCGGGTTCGAGTCTTTCAAAAAAAATGGCAGGAAGAGAAAGAGGAAGAGGAGGCGGTATTACCAGATGAATAGAAATATGCAATATCTGTGGAGGAAAGTTGTTGCACTTGCTGCAATGATAACCCAGAGAGGAAACCAAGGTGGAGATGACACGAGATGAAGAAGAAGTTTGTGAAGAGGAGGAAATGCAAGCGCCACCATTAGCTTTTGAAGAAAGGATGCTTCGCGCATTAGAAGGGAAGAATGATGGGATAAGAGTAGATGTTTCAGAGTATGGTGGTAGTCTAAAACTAGAGGAGCTGATAGACTGGTTGACTAGCATGGGGAATTTTTTGAGTGGAAGGCTATGTCAGAAGAAAAGAAGGTGAAATTTGCATGCATGAAATTGAAAGGTCATGTTATGTTATGGTGGGATCACCTACAAAAAGAGAGGTCAAGAAAGGGGAAAGAAAGAATTAGGACATGGAGTAAGATGGAGAAGAAGCTGAAGGATAAATTTCTCCCTGTGGATTATGCACAAACCCTTTACAGGAGGTTTTAGAATCTCAAACAGAACCTACAAATAGTGCAAGAATACACAGATGAGTTCTACAAGTTGTCCATTCATGTAGAGCATGAAGAAACTGAGGAACAAATGGCTGTAAGGTATGTAAATGGATTAAAATTTTCTATTCAAGATGAGATAAGTATGCATAAGATTAAGAATATGGAGGATGCCTATCAATTAGCCTTAAAGGTCAAGAAAAAACAAAATTGTCAAAGTTTTAGGAGATCACCTTGAATAAATAGGGGACCTCATCTTCCTTTTGGGGACGAGCTGGTTACAACCAAGGTAGGGGAGAATCATCTCACGGATTGGACAAGAAAGAAGATACGAGACAAGATTTCCAAAATCAACAAAGAGGCAGAGGATTTTCTAGGGGTAGAGGATATGCTGGTGATAGAGGATGGGAGGCTCCACAAAGACCATTTGTTTGTTACAGATGTGGTGAAGAGGGGCATCGGGCTTTTGAATGCCCGCATTATTATACACATGACAAGAGACAAGGAGATGCACCAAGAGTAAATCTTGTTGAAGCTAAACAAGTAGAAGATGAACAGGACCTAGAAATTCCACCAGATGTTGGAGAAAATATGATGATCAAGAGGATGATGATTGCTCCAAGAAAGGATATCAAGGGGGATGCATGGTTACATACAAATATTTTTAGAACAAGATGCAATTCAGAGGAAAAGGTATGTAATGTTATTATTGATGGTGGTAGTTGTGAGAACATGGTTTTATATGAGATGGTCAAGAAATTGGAGTGCATTATGAGAAGAATCATCACCTTTACCGTATTACATGGTTTTAAAAGGGTAATGAAATTCTTGTTGATAAGATATTTTTAATAAGTTTCTCTATTGGGGAAAAGTTACAAGGATGAGATTTGGTGTGATGTTATTCCTATGGATACATGTTATATGCCACTAGGAAGACCATGGAAATTTGGTAGGAAAGTTATTCATGACGGGGAAAGAATACTTATACTTTACGGAAGGATGGCACAAAAATAGTTTTACTACCTCTCAAGGAAGAGGGGAAGGCTGAAAATATGCTCTCGCAAAGGAAATTGGGTTTTGTTATACACTAGTCACCAACAAGGATGAACCTGCAAGTGCACAAATAACAGTAGAAAGAAACAAGATTTAATAAAAGAATTTTCGATGTTATTCTTGATGAGCTACCAAATGGATTACCACCCAAAAGAGATTCAACACCATATTGATTTGGTTCCAGGGTCTTCACTCCCAAATCAAGCGGCTTATAGGATGAGCCTGACATTGCATGTTAGTGGCAGAGCTCGAGAGAAAGGGTGTCGTAAGGGAGAGCATGAGTCTGTGTGCAACCCCGACTTTATTAACACCAAAGAAGGATGGAACATGGAGAATGTGAAGTGATAGCAGAGCAATCAATAAAATTACAATCAAGTATAGGTTCCCAATACCTCACCTTGATGATATGATGGATGTGCTTGTTAGATCTAGGTATTTCACCAAGATTGATCTTCGAAGTGGTTACCATCAGATTCGGATCAGAGAAGGAGATGAGTGGAAAATAGCATTCAAGACAGGAAATGGATTATATGAGTGGTTGGTGATGTCATTCGGGTTATCCAATGCACCTAGTACTTTTATGAGATTGATGAACACCATGTTGTGGGAGTATAATGGTAAGTTTGTTGTGGTTTATTTTGATGATATCTTGATCTTTAGTCAAACTAAGGGATAAGGTTTGAGCATCTAAGGGTGATATTCAAAGTTTTAAGGAAAGAGAAACTATATGCAAATATGAAGAAGTGCACATTTATGCAAGAGAGTTTGGTATTTTTGGGCTTTATTATTTCAGTAGATGGGGTACAGATGGACTCAGAAAAGATAAAGGCAATTATTGAATGGCCTACTCCATGGAGTATAACAGAGGTAAGAAGATTTCATGGTCTAGCAACATTTTATAGAAATTTTATTAAAAATTTCAGCAAATATAATACTTCTACCTATACAGATTACACAAAAGGAAGGGAGTTTTTGTGGACAAAGGCAACCGAGGATAGTTTTAGTTATTCAAGAAGAAAGTGGCAGAGGCACCCATTTTGGCACTACCAGATTTTGATAAAGTGTTTGAGGTTGATTGTGACGCCTCGCATGTGGGTATTGGTGTTGTTCTAAGTCAAGGTGGAAATCCAATAGCTTTCTTTAGTGAGAAACTGAATGAGGTAAGAAAGAACTACTCTACTTATGATGTGGAATTTTATGCAATTGTACAAGCATTAAGGCATTAGAGGCATTACTTAGTGCCTAAGGAGTTTGTGTTATTCTGACCACATAGCCCGAAGTATGTGAATACACAAAAGAAGTTGAATAGTAGGCATGCAAAGTGGGTATTTTTTTATAGGGTTATACTTTTTCTCTGAAACATAAATCAGGAAAACATAATCAAGTTGTAGATGCATTGAGTAGGCGTGTGACTTTGTTTACCACTATGGAAAATGAGGTGGTGGGTTTTGAAGCAATAAAGGGTTTGTATTCCTCTGATATTGATTTCAAGGATATTGTTGAAAGGTTAAATCGTCCATTGTCACACAATGCAGGAGATGTCCTGGATGAGTACATTTTACAGGATGGCTATCTATTCAAGGGACGCCAACTATGTATTCTAGTTGGGTCTATGAGAGATATCATAGTAAAAGAGTTACATAGCGGAGGATTGGCTGGGCATTTTGGTAAAGATAAGAAGATATCCTTGGTAGTAGAGATAAATACTATTGGTCGAAGCTGAAAAGAGATGTGATAAGATATGTGGAGAGGTGTCAAATTTTTCAAGTCCCAAAAGGCCATTCACGAATACAGGGTTATATATGTCGTTGCATGTTCTTAAAGGGTCGTGGACAAATATGAGTATGGATTTTGTTTTGGGATTACCAAAAACACAATGAGGTAAAGACTCAATTTTTGTTGTTGTTGATAGATTTTTATAAGATGGTTCATTTTATTGCCTGCAAGAAAACAAGTGATGTGACATGAGCGTAGCAGATTTGTTTTTCAGAGAAGTTGTTCGTTTGCATGGTGTTCCAAAAACCATTACTTCAGATAGGGACACAAGGTTCTTAAGTCACTTTTGGCGGACTTTATGGAAGAAATTGGGAACTCAATTACAGTTTAGCAATGCCTATCATCCTCAAACTGATGGGAAAACGGAGGTGGTAAATCAGAGTTTGAAAAACCTATTAAGGTGCATCGTTGGGGAAAAGCCGAAACAATGGGACTTAGCATTACTACAAGCTGAGTTTGCATATAAAAGTTCCATAAATAGATCCATAGGAAAGTCTCCATTTTTAATTGTTTATGGGAGTAATCTAAATGGGGTGTTAGATTTGGCATGTAACTACCAATTGATGGCGAGTTAGTGATGATGCAGAAGCATTTGCCAAACATATACAACAATTGCGGGGGAAGAAGTGCGGAAGAAGCTGCAGAATAGTAATGAAAATTATAAGGAAACAGAGATGTGCACTGCAGACGGAGAAAGGTATTTACAGTTGGTGAGTTGGTTATGGTATATCTGTGGAAGGAAAGGTTTCCAAGAGGAACCTATAACAAGCTAAAGTACAAGAAGATTGGTCCCTACAAAATCATGAAAAAATAAACGATAATGCTTATGAGGTAGAATTGCAAGGAATTTTGATATTTCTCCAGTGTTTAATGTTTTAGATTTGTATTATTTTCATGGGGATGGTGTAGAAGGGGATGTTATTTATGAAGTAGTATATTGGAGGCAGCAAGTTCCGGTGAAGAAGAAAGAAGAAGTGGATCAGATTCTAGATAAGAAAACAATGGACACACGACATGGGAAATACAACAAATATTTGGTACATTGGAAAGGACTGGAACAAGAGGATAATAATTGGGTCACAGAGTGGGAGATTAAGAAGTTGGATGTAGATAAATGGAAGCAGTTTAAAGAAGACAACTTGCAAGAGCTACGTTTTTTTCAAACAAGGGAGAATGATGCGGCAAAATTAGCAGGAACTTGACAAGGTCATAACTTGAGCTCCGGGTGTCTGTTTGAGTCCATTTTTTTTTTAAATCACATGTTTCGATGAGGACGAACACCGTGGAAACTAGACCTATTGGTTGGGGCAAGTTTTGACATGTTTTTGGGCCCTAAATCCACCATCTTGAGGCTGAAAATTAGGATTTAAGTTATAGTTCGGTTTTTTCCTATTTTTGGGCATTAGTTAATTTTAGTCTATTAGTTGCATTATGAGTTAGAAAGTTGACAATTCCTCTAATTTAGGGATGTAGAAGATGTGTGGCAATTTCTATGCCCATAGGAATAAGCATGCAAACTTACTAAGAATAGCAGGTTCTAGTAAACTACTAAAAATAGTAATTTCCACCACCTAGAGTAGATTTAGTCAGAGTTAGTTAGAGTTTACTTGGCAACTCGAGTTGGGAGTTGTTTTCCTATTTAGGAAAAATTTTAATTCATTATTCAATAACGAAGAAGGAGATCTATTTTCTTTGGAGTTCATATGATTTCATGATAAATCAAGTTGGTTAGAATTTGGCTACATTACAAAATGACTCTGTCAATACATATTCTTTGTTTTGAGTCCTCTTAAATGGTCATCGCTGATAAAAATAGGGTAAGGCTAGTGAAAATATTCCATTTTCATTCCTTTTTATGTTTTATCACTGCAAGTTCTAAGGAAACTAACCCTTGTGCTTTTGTGTTTTTCTAGTTTTTGTACCTCTGTGAGTTTGAATGTGATTACGAGTCTTCATATTTTTGAATGTGCACTCGAGGGTTTGAAAAGCTTGACCATAACCGGTAAGATATAGATTTTGGCTTTATCATCTTGTAAAATCTTGCAAGAGTCATCAATGTCATCGAATATGAGCCATTTTCTTAATCATGTACTTAAGTTATAAACGTAATGTTGTGGGTTTGCTCCATTTATGATTTTCTCTGTAAAAGTTAGTAGATATTTAATGGCCATGGAACTTAAAGGCTCTCTTCTCTATTATCACTTTGAAGAAACTCCAAGGGTTGTATTTTTTATGCCTATTCTCCCTCTAATTCCAGATCTAGATGTTTGTTGATGTGGGTATTTGCTAGACACAAAAATCTTCCATGGGTATTCGAACTTTGAAGTTACTCTTGATTTTCTTTCTTTGAATCTAGATATTTGCTTGTATAGATTTTTGTGCAGCGATCTCATCATAATGATTGTCATTTTTGTTTGGTTTAAACTCTATTCATTTGGACATGGGGTTTTGTTTCTCTTGATGGGTTTCCATTATTTATTGCCGCGTCCTTCATTGTTTCTCCCCAAATCTAGGTGAGCTCGATTTTGGGTAACCTTTTCATGGTTGTTCTTTCCTATTATGAATCCCTGACAATTTTGTAACATGTAATGTATTTCTATGTTATTAAGATTTCCTCCATATTTATAACTTGTGGCTCGCACATTCATTTTGAAGCTCGGTCTTCCTGAAATGACTCTCCATTAATGAAGAAATCTCTTTTTATTGAGTTCATTGCTTAAGCATTTCTCATTCTTATTGATCATCTCACTTAGAGTTTATGGGGTTTTACATATTAAGATCTTTTGATTGTGAAATTCCTCCTGTTTGTATTTTCTCCTTTTCCTACATCTATATTTGTTTGCAGTCGTTATTCCTTTCGGGAAGGTTGTGCTTTGATATAATCTATGTTCATATGCCAATGTCAAAGAGACCTCCATCCACGTTTGATTGTTCATACTTTAGGCAATTTTCCTCCGAAATGTATATGTGTAAATGCATTCCTCTTTGAAAAATTGTAAATATAATGCATATGTAGTTTAAAACTATTTCTCTTACAACAATACAATTGTGTTTGAAAATGGAAATCGTTTCATTAGTGTTTTTACGCTTTGATGATGGAAAAAATCCATTGCTAACTATACTTGTTTCGATTCCTTCATGGTTGTGTTGAACATTGTGAGATAGTTGAAAAATATGACAAATATTTGTGTTATTTAATGGTGAATTCAACTTTATATTATTATATCCAATTGCAGCCAGCTCTGAATTCAAACATTTACTACCCCGGTCGTCATAGAAGTTTTCATTCTTATTGTTACATATTTTCCTGTATGATTGCAACATGATTGCTTTTGATCTGAAATTTTTGATATCTCCTTTTCTCTATTTTGGCAACAATAGTACTTCCAGTTGATTGAAATTTCAATTGAAAACATCATGCACATTTAAAAAAGTGAATTGTAGCAATATTACATTCATCTTGTTTCTATCAAATCGAGTGAGTTCTTCAAATACAAAAATGTGAACTCATTTGTTATTTTAATTTGAAAACAATTTCTGCAGCTTCTTGAGTTCATCTGTCTCATAATTCTCATAGCAAGCATGTCACCCAATTTTTACAAGCATGATGTCACTTGTACTTGTTCTTGTTCTTGTATAAGAATGATGCCATTTATCTTAGCTACAAACTTAAAAATCTATAACTTTTGTTGTTCTTTCATGATTATTGGTAATCACTTCAATATGTATGGTTGTAATCTTTTCTCTTTATAGTTGTATATTAATGCTTCCTATAGGATTCAAGCTTTATGATTTCTGTTCTTAGATAGCTTCAATTAATTTGGATTTTTAGAAGCATAGACCACTTGGAATTTGAATTCTTGATGAATTGTACCCTTCCATGTTGGTGATATTTTAGATCTACTTTGTTCACTTCTTTTGAGGTCTCAAAGCTTTAAGTTTGTGTTTAACAATGTTTTTCACCCTTTTGCAATTCATCCCTCTTCATCAGTTCACTTCTCGAATATGTCTCTTCCTTTGTAAGACTATACTTTCAATAAATTTCTAATGGCATTGGACTTGTTTCAATGGTTTTTATTGATATCTAAAACATACACTCTTGAAACTTTAATTTCATCTAGCTTAGATACTTACTATTTTTAGATCTGAACATGTTATTATTTCAATATTTTTAACATGCTTGATGTTGCAAGCTCATGTATTTATGATTATTCTTTCACGATGATAGTTTGATTTCCTTTCATTTCAGGTTGTCCGAATGTGATTTCTTAATTTCGCACTTGACTTCTAGATGCATTTTGTAGATGTACTTTAAATAAATTGAATCATTAGGAGCTCTTATACTTTGCTTTAATGGTAGCTTCATGTAATCCATTTGTGAATGCAAACAATAGTTCATTTTATCGTAGAATAGATGTTCTGTTAGTTTTCCTTTTTGCTGCAAGTACCTATACACTTCAAAAAATAATTAGAAAAATAAGGCATCTATCCTTTCTTGCATCATGTAGTGATTATTTCTTCTTTGTGATGATTCTGAAAATGGTACTTGTGCTCTTGAATGACACCGAGATGTACTTTCGATTCTGTCTTTATCTTTTCATGCATATCATCTCGCCTTTTTATAAGATTCATATTCCTAAATTTATAAAGTTAAGAATGAAGATTAATCTCGGAGCTCTAACAAAAATTTATTGTATGTCCACATGTATCGATGTCTAGAGCTAAAGATGATGCGATTGTTGATGACACACTCGAAGATGAAGATAAAACAACCCATTCGTGCAATGATGGGTGTCTTCTTTCTTCTTTTACTCGTAGTTTCATGTATATGTATCTTCTATCTCGCATTACATATGAGTTACATCCCATGGCTTATGTGGGAAATTGTTTTTATTAGATAGGGTAAAAATAGGGATTGGCTCCCACAAAGTAGGTACATGAAAGATAACATCGTGAAAACTCATAGACAAAAACGAAAGGAGGAACATGACTAAATGGGGTTTAAAAAGATTAATCCCAAAACATCAAGGTCCGAAACCCAACCAAAGTGAGACAAACAAAAAACTACATAGCTGAACCAAAAAAATAGATTCGAGTTCACGAAAAAACCTCCTAAGATCGGAGTATCACCATTAGTTTTCATTTTGATTTTTGGAGGGTTTTGCCTCCATGGTCTCAATCTCCTTGCTTTTCTCGAGTTTCTTCTTCCGAGGTGGATCATCCTCTTCTTCTCCCACAATATCCTCCTATTTCTCATCCTCTTCCTCATCTTCTTCATCAAATCTGGTGACTCTAGAATATTAGCTTTTCCTCTGCTCCTCTTCAACTATTTCCAAATGAACCCTCATATCCCAAACAAGTTTATCTAGACCATTGATTTCCCCATAATATTCTTCTAGGCCATGCAGATTTGTTTGGTGGCTTCAATGTTATTAATCATACCATTCCTAACCACGAATTCATTTCCTTTATGACTGTACCACAGTCTCCAAAATCGCACTTTTTCTTCGAGTACTCATGGCTTTTCTTTGCTTCCAAGATCATTTTTCTTTTACCTTTTGAGGACCTAGTTTCCTGACTCTCCGATCCCACCACATTCTTCCACTCGTCACCTCTCGTTATGGCTCAATTTTTCATTGCGTATCTTAGAAAGACATTCAAGAAGAGTAATATCTTCCTCCACATCGATTTGGGGCATGGGTTTATCCGACACGGGTTTACCATTTTGAAACAGAAGGAGAATGAGCCCCTCATGAATATGGGTATCCACCTTACCCTATTGAAAATATAACATAGGGGTAGTCAAAGACATGAACAAAAATAATGGGATACTTAACATTTTATTGTGCCTGAACATATTAAGGAGAGATAAGTGACGGGTATAAATCTTACGGTACTTTCCTTCCAAAGTTAAATACTTTATAATGTGAAGGAAAACCTCCTCCAAACACCAGGGATGCAGGATCGAGAAATGTCATCAGTGAAATAATGGACCCTATCCTTGCCAATGAAAAAGGTGTTAATTTGCTGCTCGAGTCTATTCATATCCTTGAAAATTTTGAGGTCATCCATGTCCATACCAGTAATCCGAGAAATGGCTTCCTCCGAAGTCTCAATTTCCATACCCCTGACCACCACCTTACCATCCTTCCATGCCAACCCAAACTCCCTGGTTAACGAAGGATCGTGCCCTTGCAACTTTATGATATACTTTCTAAATCCCCAACCCGAAGAATGTGCCACATAGAAGGGTCATCCTCAATGTTGCCATGGCTAGACGATTCCACGCTAACTCTGTCTCCTCCCATGGTTGCCAGAATATTTTCCAGAATCCCAACCAAATAGTTCTTACAAATTTTGGTGTTAAAATGACCTTTCCAAAGTGAAATAAATCCAAACACGAGCTTTCTATTTTGAAAAATGGGCAATTTTCCTCGCTCAAGCGGATGGTAGTGAAATTATTATGATTTTTCATGGTGTGTAATGTCATTAATTAGTGATGGGATGATGTCACCTTTATTCCAAACTTTGAAATCATTATTATGTACCCCCTCATTAGCAATCCTATCCACACATGTGTATCAAGGAGAGGAGTATGCTTAATGATGAAAGAATAAAAACCTTTAAGATGCTCCTTAATATAAAAAATAATGTTACCCAAAGCCTAATTGTGGGAATTATCCTTATCAATGGCATTTATAATGAGAAGAGAATATACCTCAATTAAAATATGGTTGATACCTCTTTCCTTAGCTAGGATAACACCCCAGAGCAGTGCTCAGCCTCCGCCTCATTGTTGCTTTGAATACCCAAAGACCCAACATAGCCAAGGATCTAGTCACCTTCATGATCTGTAATAATTCCACCTCCCCTTATCATGCCAAGATTACCTTCTGAAACCCCATAAAAATTAAGTTTGACTCAGCCCCTTTCTGGTTTGGACCACTTGATGAGGACTATAGGAAACTTTTTTAGGACTTCCTCTTCCTTGCTAGAACAAGCCTTTTAATCTTACCTCACGAAAATTTTGGAATTCTCTTTAATAGAGTAAATCAAACACGGTGGCATTTCTAATGTTAGCTTTCTGATTTCTAAAGATGAGGGAATTCATTTCCTTCCATAAGCACCAAAATAAATGGGGAAGGGCCATCGTCCAAGCATCAATAAGAAAGGGAACACGAAACGACATTCCCATTGCAAACAACAATCCTCAATGGAATTAGGAAGAATCCAATGCACTTGGAACAAATCCATCACCTTAGTAAAGACCGCTTGAGAGAAGGGGCATGAGATGAAAAGGTGGTTGACACTTTCCTCCTCTCTATTACAAAGGACACACCTGTTGGGTAAAACCATTCCCTGTTTCCTCAAGTTATCAACAATGAGGATTTTGTTTTGTGCCACTAGCCAGAAGAAAATGTTGACTTTAGGTAGAATATATTTCACCCAAAGTCTACCCCAATAGTCCTTTTGGATAGAATCCTTGAAATTAAGGTAGTAGGTAGATTTAATAGAATAATTTCTTGAATCCTCTTCCTTCCAAATAATAGAGTCCTCATGTTGTTGAAACCTCGGGATATAGAAACTCTGTAATTTAAGGTTGAGATCAATAAAGGAGAGCATATCCCCATTGAAATTAGGGGGTGGGTTCAAAACCTCCCAAATGATATCATCATTACAAAAAAATCCAATACTCTTTAACCCACAATTTTCCCATGTCTTTAAAAACCTGCACCACAGGTATCCAAGGCTCTTCCTTCGCAAGCGGTTTCTCAGAAAACCAACAATGTTTCTAGAAGAGAATCTTTTTCCTTTCCCAATATTCCATTTAATACCCCTTCTAAGAATCTCCCTAGAAGAAATAAAATATTTCAAAAAAATAACCACAAGGGAGATTGCCTTATAGGAAAAAAGTCTCTATTCTGCCAATATTCCCTAAGTATTTCCTTTTGATGATATCAATTCATAGCTCATCCTTTTTTATCACTCTCCATCCCACTTTGGCCACAAGGGCCTCATTCGTGTATCTCATATTCTTCAAACCCAAATCACCACATTTTTTGGGTCTAGTAACTTTATCCCATGACACAATAGGGAATTTGAACTTCACCTATGCCCCACCCCACAACAACCTTTTCTATATTTTTCCAGTGCCTCCAAGATTTTAATCGGTAACCTGAAAAGAGACATAACATAAATGGGAATGCCTTGGAGAGAACTTTGGAGCAATTGAATTTTTCCAACTTAATTAAGGAGGAATCCCTTCCAGTTATCTAGTTTCTTATTTACACTCCAATAATTATGTGGGAAATTGTATTTCTTTCTAAATAAATGAATTTAAATTTTGTAATTGAGTTGTCTATTTCCTTTCACATTTGGTTATTGTAAATAATACTTATGGAACGAACTAAACAATTCAACACATAATTAATCTCATTCAAACATAAAAAAATAACAAGGAATTAATATTCTTGTAGAATCGAAAATGTGACCATGCAAACAACAACTATGTTTGTTGTTCCGAGTCTAACCACTCACATATGTTGTTGTTCCCACCTTTATCAAGGATTTTCATTAATCCTTCGAGGTTCTTGCATTACTTTTATAAAGATGAACATGTAATGGTTGCATATTTTAAGTTTTACATTCTGTAACAACACACATAGTTGCATCTTTGCATTCTTGTTCACTTATATTCATTTTCCTTAGTTAGGTCCATCACATCAATCCTTTCCATCTGAAATGAAGTTTTGAGTACCATTTGCATGGGTGTAAAATTTTCAACATGGAACTATATCCTTAGTTTCACCAACCAAATCCACATGGGGTGGCTCAATAATCGCATGTCCCGCAATATTTCTAAATTTTTTCAATGAATTTCCACAAAATGATTTTCCAACTACTGTACCACTCTCTTGGTTAGTTGTGCTGATTAATTGCGGAGTAGGTAATAGTTGTGAAAATTCCTCCTTGCCCAAAGAGTTCGTAACAAAGGTAATGATTTTTAAAATGTCATGGGTGGACTTTCCATAGAAACAATTTTTATCATTAATGCCAAAATCTATTGTGCATTACATTATTTTGTTTTTGGCACGTAGTCACTCCATCTCTAGACATGATAGATTTTTTTGAATCCACCGCATCTATTCTTCCATCAACCAAAATGGTAGGCAAGACAACCTCAACCGCAATTTCCTTCTCACCGATGGTAACCTCCACTCCCGCATTCTTCTATTTTGAATTTTCCAAGTCATCAATTTTATATATTTATAGATCTTTTATATATTAATAATATATTATAATTTTATATGGCATAGTATTAATAATATAACATACATCTAATTAGTATATAATATAGAAATATATTATAAAAATGTATAATATATTTATATGTAATAAAATATATCAACATAATAAAGTCAATCCATCCAACTAAAGGGGTCCAAGAGAAGACAAAACATACTAATTTTGATCGTAGGCGCGAAACAAAACGACGTTATCCAATTCTCCCAGGGGAGGCTTCATAGTAATATGGGTTCGACGCCCTTAAAAGAAAACAACTTATAGTTTCAGTTTTAACCAAGGAGTTTACCACTACCTCCATATAGGATTTCTTAAACGTAGTACAAGTTAACAAAACAAATCCACTCTTCCAAAAGCATACAAATGAGACAAAAAGGGCCATTATTCTACCAACAAACCTTATCCTAATCGTCAACTTCTCTACATAATAATATAAGGGAAGGCTAAACCCAAAAGTCGTTAATAATTTTTATATATTTCCGACAATGTCAATAAGTATTAAAATAAAAATTGATTTCCTTAACAAGGCCACAAAATGGGACTTTTAGTAACCAAGTTTGAAGTATAAGATATTCGAGTTCGAAAACAAAAGGATTCAATACAACTGTGGGTAATACACCAGCGATGCCCGGACTCAAAAGACCTTACCATGAGTGCGAGCACAAAAATAAGAACCAACACACAGATCCATCAGGAAGGTTACGTAGTGCAGTCAGGCCTAGAAGTTCTATGAGCTCCTTGCCAATGGTATAGAAGATGGAAAATTTTACCCGATCCATGTGGGCTTATCAAGGAAATGTCTAGCAAATATCAAACAGATGAATATAATAGCCTCCTATTACATTATCACTGTAATCAGCTATCATCTAACAGGAAACGAGTTCACGAGTCCAATACCATGGATTCACCTACAACTTTTGTTTCAGTCCAGCTATTAATAGCTTGCTTGCGACCCTTAATAAAATTTGTAGAGATTTCATTCAATAAAACTTACAATGTTTCCCCCTTACTTTAATCAAACAAGAGTTTGAACCAGGTAGTAGGTATAGTAATTTTCTCAACACGTAGAGGCCAAAATAGATGTCAGGTTATTCATCCCCTAGAACTGGGTACAAAAGTCAACCATGTACAGTTCTAAAACAAAACCCTAATGCCATTTTCTAATTAAATAAAAAATAAGGAATTCCCACAGGCTTAAACAAGTTTTAGAACACAATGTCACTATTAATGTACCTTTAGCAAAAACAGAGAGCCTAAACAGAAATACGTATTTATTCAAGCAAATAGAGATATGAAGGCTTAACCTTCCATATAGTAATCCTTCCTTCAATTATAAATACCATCACAGAATTCTTTTAAAAGAGAGTCATATAAGCAAACGAAACTCTATAATGTTTCCTTCCCTACGAACTAGACTGCATCACTCAATATTGCAGTAGCCCATTTAGACAAATATGAAAAAGAGTAAGCTATAAGAGAGGAAAAGACATTCCAAGCAAAACCAGCGAAATTGGAACGAGATTTAAAGGAACAACCAACACAATCAGGCAGCGATTTAAACAACCACGAAAACATTTGTCTAGGCGCCATTCAAGAGGAAAGAATATTCATTTCAAGATACTGAAAGAAGGTAGAAGACTATTGCAAGGAGTATATTTAACATGCCTGATTAGAATTCTTCCAACCAACAAGCACGTCGACCAGGGCTCGGGCAACAGCAACACAACCTGCGCAACTTCTCTTCCTCATCACGTAGATCTCTCATGCAAGCTTCTTTCTCCTGCTGAACCTCTAATTCCAAATTCTTTGTGTTCTCCACTTTTATAGCTTCAATAGTCCTTCCTCTGTTTCCAACTTGACCGAATTCTTGCTGGGGATTTGTTGCTTCTGTTGTTTTTATTTCAAACCAAAGAAATCTTGGTGCTTGGAGGCAAGATTTATAGAAAAACTCTCCATGCTAAAAGGGGTGAACCCAATCAAAAGCCCAAGAACAAAACACAGGAAAAAAATGAAGTAATGGCCTTATCCAAACCTGCACTTTTGCCTTAGATCTCTCTGAAGACCGAGATAATTTTGATGGGTGAATGCCAATAAGAAAGGCACGAACAAAAGAAACCACAACCCAAACTGGCAGAAAACCAATAGATGAGAAAAACAGAGGCCGTAGTCGGTGGAGCAGCTGAAGTGGAATGACTCAACGGAGACAAAAATTTGTGTGAAGGCGACGAAACAGAAAAATATATCTCCATTTTGAAGAGAGCGTTCATGTGTTGCAGGAGATAATGTTCTCCTAAATGATGCCATAGAGACAAAAACTATCAAATTCAAGTTTTCAACAATATCCAAAGATTCATTTACCAAACGCAGCCCATAAGCACACCCAAGAATGGCTTGAGCAAGCAGCAAGGCAATTTGTGCTTCATGAATATTCTGATATGAAACAGATCTGCCTCTACGAGATCCTCTTCCATGGGTTACATCGTAAAACAAGAAAAAAGGTTTCAATAGATAATCTTTCCAATAAACTTCATCAGGTCTCCTAGTAACACTCTCACTGTCACATAGTCAATTCTGATAGAAATATCTTGAAGGAGAATCCCGAATTTGAGGATGCAGTTGATACTGAACAGACTAACAACATAGCTGGACATCCTGCTTGTTGGAAGCGCTCAAAAGGGTTTCTACCATACTGCAACATGCCTGCCGCCTGGCAAAACCCTGTTGCAGGTCGTTGCTGTGGATCCCCGACAAGAATACACCTCGCAGCACCCAAGGAAAGTGGAGGTAACATGCCTACTTCACTGGCTTGTTTCCACGCCCCTCCTCCACAAGGAACCAGTCTCCATCTGCAATCCCACGCGGCCAGCAACAAGGCAAGAGCCCAGATAAAAAAATAGTTCATGAGACCACACAAATCCTTCACCACACAAACTCACGCGTCCAGGACAGAGTAAAGCACGCAGACCACGGAAGACAGCAGAAGATTTGCAAATCCAAAAATAAATAAATAAAAGGAAGATGTGCGGCCACTAGCAAGGAGAGTCCAACACGCCAAAAAGGGACGGGGTTTTTAATGAAATGGCAGGTGGCTATTAAAGCCACCCACCTCCAACCAACCAAGGAAACAAAGTCAAAGACATTAACATTCCAATTTAAATTATGTTTCTAGTCATATCTGTGCCACTTTTAAAAATCTCCTTTTAACATTGAAATCGCTATTTTCCAAAACATAGCTTCATGTCAAATATCACAATGATCTTGACTCCATGGGTCTTGATTAATATAATGCCTAGGTTGTGGCTTATGTCAAAGTCGAGGTCTAGGTTATACGATTAGAAACGTCAAGTCTTACCTTAGGAAAAAAATTGAAGTCCTTAAATATAGTTAACATGATATCAACAAGATACCACAAGATATGATAACAAAACATAAGCTGCTGACCACTTTATTGAAATCACGAAGACAAAATAAAGACTCAAAACCAAGCCACTATGTCAAAGATCAAATGAACTCAAGGTAAGATTGTCAAACCAAAAAAATGTCAACTAAGGTCACAAGGCAACAACGAAATTGAATACGGCAATGGTGTACTGCGATGTGATATCCTTCTTTAAATAGGTTAACGCACGAGGACATTACGGTCCACACACAAAGGTGTCATTGCGAAAAGGACTAGGGTACACGCCAAATGGGGCATTACAATACCGATAATCCATTAAGGTCACTCAACAAGCGGTAATCCAACTTTCTTTTATTTTCCAAGATAGATAGACAATTCAAGGTTCCAAAGTTAAGACGACATAATCCAAGATACAAAACACAAAGACATTGATCCTCTTGTAAAATTTCCACTAGATGTTATCAATAGTTGAACAATATAAAAAGGATTTATACAAAAGAACTCCTCACTGAGGTTGATGTAAAAATCTACAAATCTATCCCTCATCTACTCGCAAAATCCATCTCGCAGCAAATTTTTCCACAAGAGTCCGGTTCGCGAGAACCGAGCAAGATAAGGCTACACAAAACCACCATAACTATTATCTAAAAATACCACAAAAGGAAGCACTTTAATACAAGAATTGGGTTAAACCTCTAAACACTATCAACACATCAAATTATAATAAAATCTCCATCGTGCCAATCAAAGGAGGAGAATACCTTGTACTTCAGTTAGGAGTAAAAGCAACGAAAGTAACAATCGTAGAAGAATGGCCCTTGGCTCTATAAGGAGGAAAATAAACAATCTAGCAAAAACAGAATTCCCATCAAGTAAGTAATTAAACAATAATTACAAGATTGAGATTTGATATATATACTAACCATCTAGAAATTTATCAAAGGTACCAACACATAGGCTAAAATAATATATTTCTAAAAAAACAAGAGTTGCTCGGCCCAAGAAAGGGGAACCACAGGTTTCAAAAATTAACACAAAAATCCATGTATAATCGAGTTTCAAACCAGAAATCAAAATAGAGTATACGCACAACATAAGTTTCGAAGCGAAGGCAAAGTATACTAGTTTTGACCATTAACTACAAAGATTTTCCAATCATCCAAGAAGGGTCAAAGTCTTACAAAGGCTAAAGCAAACGCAGCGAGAAAAGAAGGAGTTCCGTCAAACAAGAGTATACTGATAATGTCATCAACAAATTTTATAACACTAAATATTTGCAAACCTCCACAACAATACTAATGTTTGGTTAATTTAAAATAAATTACCCATTTCCCAAACAACCATATTTTAAGGCAACCCTTGGTAACACAGTCAACCGTCGCACAATAGATACAAACATAATTTCTAAGTGACATTATCAAAACAAAACCTTCCGCTATGAATCCATAAGACTATCAAATGAAAGATGAGTTTTTCCCGAAGATTAATCACATTTAAGGAAATTTCCATCACAAAATATTAAGGTAATTACGTGCATAAAAACCAACCAATATTAATTAATAGCGTTAACATTACAAAGGAGAAATAATGCAAGTTAAGAAAAATAGAAGAGCGCCATCAACAACAACAATTGAGAGGGGATTAGACCAAAACTATTCTAGTGTCAACGAGGTCTTTTGGATTCGCACAATGAAACCTCGAGCTTAGTTGATCCGAAAAGCTAGTTATGGTTCAAGTTGATAGGGATGGTCAAGGTACTTCTTGAGGATGGCCTTAAAAGCCTAGAAACAAGTTGAAAGATAATATAAGAGTCTAAACACGTGAGACGGAAAACACATTACACACAAACCTTTTCATTCTACAAGTTTTAATACCAAAACTCTAAGCTGGCTAGCCCAAGCATTGATCACACTAATCCTACGACCTTCCTTTCTCAATGCCAAAAGGTTCTCAAAGGGACTTGCGAAGGAGCTAACAAAAAACGTCAAAGACAACCTTGGGTGCTAGGGAGGGGGTTTCATAGTTATCGTAAACTTACTTCCATGATATCGAAAATACTAGTTTGATCAACATAATAACTAGCAACTCAATTGCAGAGAAGAATAATACATAAAAAAAAGACGAAGGTCTATCACTCGAGCAAGAGAAACATAACATCTAGAGGAGATGGCACGCAGACATCCTTTCACCAACATCGACAACGATAAAAGCTAAAACAAAAAGAAACAAGTAGAAGGGGAAATCTCCCATTATGACATCTAACTGACAAAACAATGCAAAGAAAGAGTGGTTTGATTTCGCAATAATTTTAAATAAAATAACAAGTAGAAAGGTGTAGAAATATCTTCCCTTTTTCTCTAGATTCGAGAAGGTTTCATGGACACCGCACGGACCAGCAACAGCAATCCAAGCCTAATTCCATTTTCTTCAAGCTCGTTGGGAGCCCAAACATCGACCATCTTCATGCTTTGGCACATGTAGGAGTTCACGGCGGGGTGGGTGGTCTAAAATACTTGCCAAAATCCTCGCAACGCGTGTCAAAAGGAAAGCTACAATGAGCAGGGACATCCATCCAAAGACAATGGAAAATCCACTTTTGGAGCCCATTTAAGAAAGCTGGAAATAAAATCGGTCCCTTATTTATTCACAGACACTGACACAGATGCGCCTTGTTATAGTGCAAACAATGTCTGCAGATTTCTTCACTGGCATTACCAATAATCTCTAGAAGAAAATTATCCTTTTTTTTTTTTTTTAAAGGTGATGGAACCGCTTTGCATCTCTCACAACAATTTGCTTTGCAACAATCTTGGACAAAACCTGGTGCAGTGTGGCAGTCAACACATACATTAAGGTTCTTGAAAACTCTAAGAGTTGTCCCACGGGGAAGGCTTAACAATCCAAATGCAATTTCCATCTTCTCACTATGGTGGCAGAGGAATACTTTTACTTTCCCGTTCACTTAGTACAAGTTCTGAATCTGAAAGATATCCTGCTACCTTCATCTCCCTAGACATTTTCTCTAACATTGTATAGATCTCCTGTGCCTGTGGGTGTGATCTATCACCTACACAAAAATCATGCACCATTTTATTTCCTTTAATCCAACTACAACCAAGTTTGTTTTTAATTCCTCAATCCTTCATCGATCTCCTAATAGTTCATAATTGCAAAGCAAATTGTGCTTCATGAATACTCTGATATGAAACAGATCCGCCTCTATGAGATCCTCTTCCATGGGTTACATCGTAAAACAAGTAAGGTTTCAATAGAGAATCTTTGCAATAAACTTCATCAGGTCTCCTGGTAACACTCTCACTGTCACAAAGTCGATTTTGATAAAAATATCTTGAAGGAGAATCCCGAATTTGAGGATGCATTCGATACTGAACAGATAACAACATAGTTGGACATCCTGCTTATTGGAAGCGCTCAAAAAGCTTCTACCAAACTGCAACATACCTGCCGCCTGGCTAAATCCTGTCACCCCAACCTTTCTTGAACCATTTTCCTTCAACCACTTCACAGACGCCATAATATCTTTAACAGCACCTTGCCAATCAAGGTCATCCATCAAATGTTGTGCTTCTGCAGCATCTAAACCAACTTTCCCACGGTACAAGTCGGGAATGAGCGTCTTATAACCAGAATCCAGTTTAGCTATATTAGCTGCATGATTCTTAATCTCGTAGTCAACTCCCCACCACTCCTGCAGCACCACAATCCCAGGTGCATCTTCTTTACCCATCACATACGCATCAAGGGTTGTATCATCACGCTGAATCTAAATTTTTTGAAGCTCTGGAGTTGCAGGCGCAGCCATTGCACGCACGAGAATAGTAGATTTAGTGCTCAGAGAAGAGAGAGATCGCAATGGATATCGAGATGCCCGAGGTTTGACAACACTCTTACCCACCAATCTCGTCACACTCATCCTCTAGCCACTATCACCTGTCTATCGTTCACGAGCTCCTAGAGACTTGATAGATCAATCTGGAAACTTCGAATGAAGGTTCTCTTACCTATTCCTTTCTTCCATGCCGAAAATCACGCCTTCTTCACTAGCCTGTAGCTTCATCTAAAACCGCCATACAAACCCACGCGGCCAGCAGGGAAGGCGCCAAGGAGGAACCAGGAAGAAAAATGCTTGGACAGAACAGGTTTCGATGGCCTCTCTGCCCACGCAACCAGGAAGAAAATGCCCTCACACGCCTACATCCCTAGCTATCACGTCAATCCAGTCTGCACCCAATGCATTGAATAATGTAATCAAAAGGAGATCTTGGTGAAGAAAAAACAGGCCTCCACCGACTCCATCTCTCTCACGCAAGGTAGAAAACCGTGACAGTCATTACGGTTTGCGAGGTTGGGTGGTTGGGAGGAGACCATTGCATCCACGTGCAAACAAGACTGCGAAGGACACAGTCGGCGTGAAGGTGGCGATGGAGGGCGAGTGGCGTAAACGGAAGTCGATGCCCAACGGGGCATTACATTCTCCTCCCCTTAAGAAAGTTGTAATGCCCGTTGGGCATTGGCTTCCATTTCTGCCACCTGCCCTCCACTGCCACCTTGGCCTCCTCCCAACCACCCAACCTGCAGACTTTTTGACCACCGCGTTTTTTCTGTCCTTACGTGAGGGAGACGGGAGTTGGTGGAGTCCCGATTTTCTGCACCTTGATCTCATTTGGATCCTCTATTCAATGCGTATAGGTGGGTGTTAGGCACGTTTTTACGTGTGGTGCGGGGGGTTGCAAGGAGGGAAATGTGTTTGAGTGTCTCTTTGTCCCTTTTTCGTAGTTCGTTCCTATTACCTACTAAACAAACCCTCTTTCTTTTTCTTTTGTTATCTCCTTCTCTGCGACTTGGGTGCAGCTTTGGCGATGACGGCATGGATTTTCTAAATCCCTATGCCCCTTTCCCTGGTGTGCACGAATCGGAGCAGGTTTCGTTGGAACATGGAGAGGTTGTATCATGGTCGGCGGATAATGAGAATGGCATGTTTATCAATGGCCGTGTGTATGGAAGCGGCTGCAGAAAAAACGTCTCTGTCCCGAGCTGCGCGAGGAGCCATCGTGGCATCTCTGGTGTTTTACCTGGCTTTAGATGACATTTCCTCTGTTGCGATGCCCTGTGCTAGCTCCAGCAGTGGACTGACATATGAAGATCTGTTGGATTTACAGGGTCCTGTTCTGATTGGGAGGAGTTTACCCACTTCATTGCATGATGGGAAGAATGGTGGCAGGCTTCTTAGGGAGGGCAGCTCTGAGGGTCAGGGATGATTCAGAGGAGGGAAATCTTTCTTGGAAGCGGCCAGAACTAAGAGACGCAGGGCTTCTAAACCCATGGCATATGCTAAGACGACCCCGTCAGTTTCCTTTGGGGGCGAAGTCACAGCATCTCACGAGTTTTTAAAGCACTGCGGATCGATTTGCAGGTTTACCAACTTCTCCTCGGGCCTCCTTGCGTTGCACAAGTTGATCTCCATCCTCTTTGTAAGAAGGAAAAGGTGATTTCTGTTCATGTTCATGGACATCAGTGAGGCCAGGCAGAGTAGAGATTGGAATCTGAGCAGAGCATGAAGGAGTCTTCAACTGTGACAGCTAAGAATGATCGTTCAAGGTAAAACAGTGGTGATTATGTGATCTCAAATGGGTAAGAACACCCATGGAAGGTGTTGAAGCCGTTCTAAGCAGTCCACAAGCTTCAAAAGGTGAAAAAAGTCTCAATACCTCCTCAACCTTGATCAGCGGTCTTTTACGGTCATGCAGCATGTAGATTGTAATCACAGGGAGCAAATAGATGATTTTTTTTTCATGGTGTCTCTTGATTTGAAAAGGTGGAGAGTCGCAGCAAAATGGAGCTTTGTTTGAACGACCTCCTGACAAGAGAATCGTGGCAGTTGAGCTTCACAAGGAGGCAACGGACTCTTATTTGGCGTATGCTATGTATGTTTTGCTTGGACGTGCTCAACTCAGCGAAGCCAATAAAATGGTGCATGCTTTTTGTGTAGGTGAGAGATCACACCCACAAGCACAGGAGATCTATGCAATGTTGGAGAAAATGTCTTGGGAGATGAAGGTAGCAGGATATTTTTCAGATCCAGAACATGTACTGAGTTTGTATCTTCAAAATCGATTATGTGACAGTGAGGGTGTTACCAGCAGACCTGATGAAATTTATTTACAAAGATTCTCTATTGAGATCTTACTTGTTGTACGATGTAACTCATGGAAGAGAACCTCATAGAGGCCGATCTGTTTCATATCAGAATATTCATGAAACACAATTTGCTTTGCTATTATATGAGCTTCTTCAATGAGTCACCAAGTTGGCAGGCATAAAGTTTTTGTTGGAATTATCACACCTTACAAGCTACAACTGAAATGTTTGCACCGAGAGTTTGATGTTGTCCTCAAATCTGATGAAGGAAAAGGTTTATATATCATTGCGATAGATGCCTTTCAGAGCCAGGAGCGTGATGTAATCATTATGTCTTGTGTCCGAGCTTCAAATCATGGGGTTGGCTTTGTAGTTGATATTCGCCGCATGAATGTGGCACTGGCACGAGCTCGCAGAGCACTTTGGGTTAAGGGCAAAGCAGCTGCATTGAAGCAATCTAGTGACTGGTCAGCCTTAATTGAGGATGCTAAGTCTAGGGACTGTTTTATGGATATGGAGTCTGTACCAAGAGATTTCTTTTGGTTATAAAGCCATCTTCTTTTGCTTTTTCTCAGACTAGGGCTGCTCCTAATATGAGAGCACCAAGGTTAGGAGGTCCAAATCATAATCAATCAGATGCATATGGAGATGGTGGAGGTGTTTGGATGAATGACGAAGGATCAAGTTCAATTTCCAAAAATGGGGGCCTACAGAAGTTCTAGGGCTAATTTTGGAGCGGTGTTGGGAGGATGATGGCCAGTATTTTAGACCACCCACCCTGGCCGTGAACTCCTACCTGTGCCAACGTGAAGATGGTTGATGTTTGGGTGCCCAACGAGCTTGAAGAAAATGGAATTTGGCTTGGGTTGTTGTTGCTGATCCGGATGATGTTGAATCTGGAGAAAAAGGCAAGATATTTCTACACTTTTCTACTATTATTTTATTTAAAATTATTGTGAAATCGAACCACTTTTCCTTGCATTGATTTGTCAGTTGGATGTCATGATGGGAGATTTCCCTTTCTGCTTGTTTCTTCTTGTTTTAGCTTTTATCGTTGACAGTATGTGGGTCGAAAGGATGCGTGTACCCTCTCCTCTGAATGTTATGTTTCTCTTACTCGAATGATAGACCTTTGTCTGTTTGTTTCGTATTAATTCTTCTTTGCGATTGAGTTGCAAGTTATTATGTTGATCAACTAGTATTTTCGATATTATGGAAGTAAGTTTACGATAACTATGAAACCCCCTCCCTAGCACCCAAGGTTGTCTTTGACGTTTTTTGTTAGCTCCTTCGCAAGTCCCTTTGATAACCTTTTGGCATCGAGAAAGGAAGGTCGTAGGATTAGTGCGATCCATGCTTGGGCTAGCCAGCTTAGAGTTTTGGTATTAAAACTTGTAGAATGAAAAGGTTTGTGTGCAATGTGTTTTCCGTCTCGCAGTGTAGACTCTTATATTATCTTTCATCTTGTTTCTAGGCTTTTAAGGCCATCCTCAGGAAGTACCTTGACCATCCCTAGCAACTTGAACCATAACTAGCCTTTCGGATCAACTAAGCTCGAGGTTTCTTTGTGCGAATCCAGTACCTCGTGGACACTGGAATAGTTTTGGTCTTATTCCCCTCTCGAAATTGTTGTTGATGACATTATTGTGTACTCTGTGTGTGAGAACTCCCTTCTTCTCTCGCGTACTTTCTATTATCCTGTAGGACTTGGACCCTTCTTGGATGATTGGAAAATCTTTGTAGATAATGGTCAAAACTAGTATTCTTTCCCTCACTTGAAACTTAGGTTGTGTGTATACTCTAATTGGTTTCCGGTTTGAAACTCAATTATGCATGGCTTTTGTGTTAATTTCGAAACTCGTGTTTCCCCCTTCTTGGGCGAGATCAACTCTTGTTCTTTTCGAAAAATATTATTTTAGCCTATGAGTTTGGTACCTTTAATAAATTTCTAGATGACCTGGTATATATATCAAATCTCAATCTTGTAATTATTGTTTAATTACTTACTTGATGGGAATTTTGTTTTTGTTAGATTGTTTGTTTTCTCCTTATAGGGCCAAGGGCCATTCTCATATGATTGTTACTTTCGTTGCTTTTGCTCCTAACTGAAGTACAAGGTCTTCTCCTTCTTTGATTGACATGTTATAGACTTTATTATAACTTGATGTGTTCATAGTGTTTAGAGGTTTGACCCAAATTCTTGTAATAAAGTGCTTCTTTTCGGGATATTGTTAGATAATAGTTATGGTGGTTTTGTGTAGCCTTATCTTGCTCGGTTCTCGTGAACCGACTCTTGTAGAAAAATTTCTGCTGCGAGATGGATTTTACGTGTAGATGAGGGATAGATTTGTAGACTTTTGTCATCAACCTCGGTTGAAAAGTTCCTTTGCTCGAAACCTCTTTATGTTGTTCGACTATTGTTAACATCTAGTGGAAAAGTTAGAAGAGGATCAATGTCTTAGTTTATTGTATCGTTGATTATGTCGTCTTAACTCGGAATCTTGAATTGTTTGACTATTTTTGAAATTGTAAGAAAATTTGGTTATTGTTGTTGAGTGACTTTGTTGGAGTATTAGCACTTTAAGAATTGATGTAATCTTGTTTTGTTCTTGTAAATGAGTGTTGCTACAACTTTGCCTTGAGAATAAATTTTGAGTTAAACCTTGCTATGACTTAGTAATAAAGTGTCATAAGTAAACTAACATGGGATTGTTTAATACTTCTGGAAGTTAAATTAAAAGTTGTATTCAAATAAAGTAACGTAGGGGTCACCAACTTGAGAGAAAGAAATTATTTAAGTAATCCAAGGCAAGACTATCATTGCGGGTAAAACTTTATAACATGATAACCCTAGCTCCTCTAATGAACATTATTCCTTTTGTGGTGAAATTTGTAAAATGACCCTAAGGTGAAATGTGTTAGTTGTTTGAGGATGATAAGATTTGATAAACTAGAGAAAACAAATTGGAGACCTCACCATCTTTCTCACCGCCATTTGGAAAGTAAATTTTTACTCTTTGTTAATACTTTTAGTGAAGCCTAAGTAAAGTAGTTGATAATGCAGGGTTGAGAGCCCTAGCTTCAATTAAATCTTGTGATAACTAATGAGGTCCTAAAGATGTTTCATCTCGACCTTCTCCCTCTAACCCTTTTCAAGGCACCTTGTATCACTTCTCTTAGGTGTGTTGAACTTAAAACCATGTTGTCTTGTGGGCAAGAACAAATCTTAGCAGTGTTATTGGTGAGCGAAGGCCTTGTGGAATTTAAATACTCATTTTTCTTGATAAACGAATTAAGAAAATAAAGGTCATAATAGAGAATATTTAAAGATAATTACTTGTGTCAAAAGAATAAATTTAACTTGGTAAGATGAATTGTATGAATCATATCTTGAGCCTCTTTGAAAACGTAAGCTAAGAATTGTAAGATGTCCTTTAAAAATAAATAACTCTCAAGAATATCTCATTGTGGATGGCCCTAACTATAAGTGTGTTCTGTGATTGGACTTCTATGTTGTCTTGTCAAAAAGAAAAGTAAATTGTCCTTGATAGGTATGAACGTTTCCGTGATGCCTTTATGGCCATCCTTGTATCGAGTTGTTCACAGTGTTAGTTGTATCCTTGGTGACGACATGTTGCGTCATGTTATGTGTCAAGCAAGTCAAAAAAAAAAAAATTATCCTGTATTTCACTGTGTTGTTCGTGTGTGGATTTTTGGGTCGTTACACTTGGTATCAGAGCATAGGTTCATGCTCTCAAACCTATGGGCCGGATTGGTGTTGTATGGTGATGTTACATGATGGTGGTTGTGTTACATGATGTTGTTTCATGGAGATGATGGTATTGCATGATGATGATTTATATTGGAAGAGTAATGTGCTTTAAGCGTGATGTGATTATTGTCGTAATTGTGATATTGTGAACGCACGTGATGTGTATGTCACCTTGTGCGTGTTTGTGATCATGTTGATATGTTGGGGATGGGAGTATTCTCTCTCCTTCTTGTGGATTCTATGAAGAGTTCACGTGTGAATTACTGTTTGTGATGTGTGAAAAGAATTATAATGTGGATGACGTAGTGTTGGAGCATTGTGGCATATTGTGATATGTAGGTGTATCAATGTGTTGTATGACTAGATTGATGTTAAAAGAAATGAGTTGTATCATGATGTTTTTACCATGTTTTGAAGAAATGTGTATACCACCTTGTTATGTAGTAATGGATGTTATGTTGTGATGTACTATGTTCATCGTATGTATGAATTGTGCAAATATGTAATGCTTCATGTTGTGATTTGGGGTCATACGGTGAGTGTATGAACCCTATCCTATGGTGATTGCACTTTGGGTGCAGAATGTGGTAAAATGATGTGTTACACTCGGTGAATGTATGATTTTGATCTACCCTGTATATGTACCATATGTAAGACATTATGGTAGTTATGTGTGTGCCACCATTATGTTAGTGATGTTGTTGTATGTTATGTTGTGAACCTTACGCTAACCAACCCTGAGGGTAATCGGTAGAAGTGTATGTTGAGAGTGAGGAATGGTGGACCATGGGTCAATAACTTGAACCAAAATTCGGTTTAGTAGATAACATGTGATTCTTTCCTCTCTCCCTATGTGGTTGTATGTATGCAACCTAAGTGCAAACTATGACTATGTTTAGCCTTGTCGAAGTGGTGGCGGGATGATTCAGATGGAGGTGATGACAGTTGTATTATTGATATGTATTTTACGAGCTGAGGCTCGATGTTCCGAGTGCTAGCAACTCGTTGAGTACCCCTTTGGTGGCTAGATAAGGCCACACAGTTATCGTAATGTGACATTATTATAAGTGGATTTCATTCGTAAATTGAACTTTTTACTTTATTTGTAAGGACCAGTAGCTTTTCTTGATTGCCATGCTTTACAATTTTGGGCATTTCCTTGGTCTGTGGCACTAACATGGGGATTTTGATACTAACTATGAGTATTTGGCCATTTATTTTGCTTGAGTTTGGATCTTCTTTTAAATTTGGAATTTTTACCGCCTTGCCCAAGGCTTGTACTTTTCCACTTGGCATTTGGATTGGATTTTTGTGTTGGTTCTATTGTCGTGATGTGTGGAATAGGGTCATGGGATGCACCATGAAATGGTTGGACCTATGGACCCGCTTCGTTGTATAGGGGTACACCCCAAGGAGTTACAGATAACTAGCAGGTTGTTGAACCACGCGTTATTATGTCACTTGGGTTGGGAGTGTTCGAACTCTATGTGTCTTGGACCATAGGGTCAACCGGCCTCCTCGAGGGAGGCATAAGAGACTTGTGTGTATGGTTGATGTTCAGGACATATGTTCAGTTATTGTGATGTTTTGGTAGTGGTCTTTTGATGTATGTGTTACTCATGTCAGATCGATATGTGTTGTGATGATGTGGTTATGTCATTGATTCCCTTGTGGACATTATGTACCTATAGCATTTGTTTGGTGTCATGTGAATTTTTCATCGATGCAAATTGAGGAAATGTCTGTTGGATTGTAGTACTCTTTTGTTTGAGTATTTTATATGTCAGTCATAGATGTGTGACGAGTACTATGTTATGTGGACTGTGCCTATTCTATTCTCGTATTTGAGTAACCTTTTGTGGTGTAATACAATCTTGAAGTATTTACTTGCGTGCTTGTGAATCTGTAGTGTCTTGTGAACCTGATAGGGTGTTGTGTTAGCAGTTCATGTTGGGCACCCACAATAAGGAATAAACCAAAACTCTTCAATGATGAAATTTTTAAAAGAAATTAAACTAAGAAAAATGTTAATGGAAAGGAACTAATGAAATAATAAATAAGAGGGAACTGCCAATCTTCACAGAACCTTGAAAGTTAAAATTTCTACCAAATGTTCCTAAGGCTACCCTGTGGCCGTGCTTTAAATCGACTAAAATTTTAAACCATAGGGTGTGTTTGCTTCTTTATCTATTCCTTGTTGCGTACCATTTCTTTTTCTCTGTGTTATGTTGCATCGAGGACGATGCTTTCTTAAGGGGAGGAGAATGTAATGCCCCGTTGGGCATCGGCTTCCATTTCTGCCACCTGCCTCCACTGCCACCTTGGCCTCCTCCCAACCACCCAACCTGCAGACTTTTTGACCACCGCGTTTTTTCTGTCCTTGCGTGAGGGAGACGGGAGTCGGTGGAGTCCCGATTTTCTGCACCTTGATCTCATTTGGATCCTCTATTCAATGCGTATAGGTGGGTGTTAGGCACGTTTTTTCTGGGGCTGCAGGCGTTGGAAGGAGGGAAACGTGTTTGAGTGTCTCTTTGTCCCTTTTTGCATTTTGTCCTGTTACTGCTAAACGAACCCTCTTTCTTTTTCTTTCGTTATCTCCTTCTCTCGTGACTTAAGTGCAGCTTTGGCGATGATGGCATGGATTTTCTAAATCCCTATGCCCCTTTCCCTGGTGTGCACGAATCGGAGTAGGTTTCGTTGGAACATGGAGAGGCTGTATCATGGTCGACGGATAATGAGAATGGCATGTTTATCAATCGCCGTGTGTATGGAGGAGGCGGCAAAAAAAAAAAAACGTCTCTATCCCGAGCTGCGTGAGGAGCCATCATGGCATCTCTGGTGTTTTACCTGGCTTTAGATGACGTTTCCTCTGTTGCGATGCCCTGTGCTAGCTCCAGCAGTGGACTGACATATGAAGATCTGTTGG
Organism: Taxus wallichiana var. yunnanensis; assembly: GCA_018340775.1. Classification (NCBI taxonomy): domain Eukaryota; kingdom Viridiplantae; phylum Streptophyta; class Pinopsida; order Cupressales; family Taxaceae; genus Taxus; species Taxus wallichiana. The sequence goes on from CM031236.1 coordinate 493,147,306, forward strand.
ATTTACAGGGTTCTGTTCTGATTGGGAGGAGTTTACCCACTTCATTGCATGATGGGAAGAATGGTGGCAGGCTTCTCAGGGAGGGCAGCTCTGAGGGTCAGGGACGATTCAGAGGAGGGCAATCTTTCTTGGAAGCGGCTAGAACTAAGAGACGCAGGGCTTCTAAACCCATGGCATATGCTAAGACGACCCCGTCAGTTTCCTTTGGGGGCGAAGTCACAGCATCTCACGAGTTTTTAAAGCACTGCGGATCGATTTGCGGAGTTTACCAACTTCTCCTCGGGCCTCCCTGCGTTGCACAAGTTGATCTCCATCCTCTTTGTAAGAAGGAAAAGGTGATTTTGTTCATGTTCATGGACATCAGTGAGGCCAGGTAGAGTAGAGATTGGAATCGAGCAGAGAGCATGAAGGAGTCTTCAACTGTGATAGCTAAGAATGATCGTTCAAGGTAAAACAGTGGTGATTATGTGATCTCAAATGGGTAAGAACACCCATGGAAGGTGTTGAAGCCGTTCTAAGCAGTCCACAAGCTTCAAAAGGTGAAAAACAAGTCTCAATACCTCCTCAACCTTGATCAGCGGTCTTTTACCAGTCTGTACGCTATAGATTGTAATCATAGGGAGCAAATAGATGGTTTTTTTTTTCATGGTGTCTCTTAATTTGAAAAGGTGGAGAGTCGTAGCAAAATGGAGCTTTGTTTGAATGGCCTCCTGACGAGAGAATCGTGGCAGTTGAGCTTCACAAGGAGGCAACGGACTCTTGTTTGGCGTATGCTATATCTGTTTTGCTTGGACGTGCTCAACTCGGCGAAGCTAATAAAATGGTGCATGCTTTTTGTGTAGGTGACAGATCACACCCAAAAGCACAGGAGATCTATGCAATGTTGGAGAAAATGTCTTGGGAGATGAAGGTAGCAGGATATTTTTCAGATCCAGAACATGTACTGAGTTTGTATCTTCAAAATCGATTATGTGACAGTGAGGGTGTTACCAGCAGACCTGATGAAATTTATTTACAAAGATTCTCTATTGAGATCTTACTTGTTGTATGATGTAACTCATGGAAGAGAACCTCATAGAGGCCGATCTGTTTCATATCAGAATATTCATGAAACACAATTTGCTTTGCTATTATATGAGCTTCTTCAACGAGTCACCAAGTTGGCAGGCATAAATTTTTTTGTTGGAATTATCACACCTTACAAGCTACCATGAAATGTTTGCACCGAGAGTTTGATGTTGTCCCCAAATCTGATGAAGGAAAGGGTTTATATGTCATTGCGATAAATGTCTTTCAGAGCTAGGAGCGTGATGTAATCACTATGTCTTATGTCCGAGCTTCAAATCATGGGGTTGGCTTTGTAGTTGATATTCGCCGCATGAATGTGGCACTGGCACGAGCTCGCAGAGCACTTTGGGTTGAGGGCAAAGAAGTTGCATTGAAGCAATCTAGTGAGTGGTCAGCGTTAATTGAGGATGCAAAGTCTAGGGACTATTTTATGGATATGGAGTCTGTACCAAGAGATTGCTTTTGGTTATAAAGCCATCTTATTTTGCTTTGTCTCAGACTAGGGCTGCTCCTAATATGAGAGCACCAAGGTTAGGAGGTCCAAATCATAATCAATCAGATGCATATGGAGATGGTGGAGGTGTTTGGATGAATGACGAAGGATCAAGTTCAATTGCCAAAATGGGGGCCTACAGAAGTTCTAGGGCTAATTTTGGAGCGGTGTTGGGAGGATGATGGCAAGTATTTTAGACCACCCACCCTGGCCGTGAACTCCTACCTGTGCCAACGTGAAGATGGTCGATGTTTGGGCGCCCAACGAGCTTGAAGAAAATGGAATTTGGCTTGGGTTGTTGTTGCTGATCCGGACGATGTTGAATCTGGAGAAAAAGGAAAGATATTTCTACACTTTTCTACTGTTATTTTATTTAAAATTATTGTGAAATCGAACCACTTTTCCTTGCATTGATTTGTCAGTTGGATGTCATGATGGGAGATTTCCCTTTCTGCTTGTTTCTTCTTGTTTTAGCTTTTATCGTTGACAGTATGTGGGTCGAAAGGATGCGTGTGCCCTCTCCTCTGAATGTTATGTTTCTCTTACTCGAATGATAGACCTTCGTCTGTTTGTTTATGTATTAATTCTTCTCTGCGATTGAGTTGCAAGTTATTATGTTGATCAACTAGTATTTTCGATATTATGGAAGTAAGTTTACAATAACTATGAAACTTATTTACAAAGATTCTCTATTGAGATCTTACTTGTTGTACGATGTAACTCATGGAAGAAAACCTCTTAGAGGCCGATCTTTTCATATCGGAATATTCATGAAACACAATTTGTTTTGCTATTATATGAGCTTCTTCAATGAGTCACCAAGTTGGCGGGTATAAAGTTTTTGTTGGAATTATCACATCTTACAAGCTACAAACGGAAATGTTTACAGAGAGTTTGATGTACCTTGACCATCACGGTAACTTGAACCATAACTAGCCTTTCGGATCAACTAAGCTCGAGGTTTTTTTGTGAATCCAGTACCTCGTGGACTTTGGAATAGTTTTGGTCTTATTCCCTCTCGAAATTGTTGTTGATGACATTATTGTGTACTCTTGTGTGACGGAACTCCCTTCTTCTCTCGTGTGCTTGCTATTAGCTTTGTAGGACTGGGACCCTTCTTGGATGATTGGAAAATCTTTGTAGTTAATGGTTAAAACTAGTATTCTTACCCTCGCTTGAAACTTAGGTTGTGTATACTCTAATTGGTTTCCGATTTGAAACTCAATTATGCATGGCTTTTTGTGTTAATTTCTAAAACCCGTGTTTCCCCCTTCTTGGGCCGATCAACTCTTTTTCTTTTGGAAAAATATTATTTTAGCCTATGCGTTTGGTACCTTTGATAAATTTCTACATGGTGGTATATATATCAAATCTCAATCTTGTAATTATTATTTAATTACTTACTTGATGGGAATTCTTTTTTGTTAGATTGTTTTCTCCTTATAGGGCCAAGGGCCATTCTCATATGATTGTTACTTTCGTTGCTTTTGCTCCTAACTGAAGTACAAGGTCTTCTCCTTCTTTGATTGACATGTTATAGACTTTATTATAACTTGATGTGTTCATAGTGTTTAGAGGTTTGACCCAAATTCTTGTAATAAAGTGCTTCTTTTCATGATATTGTTAGATAATAGTTATGGTGGTTTTGTGTAGCCTTATCTTGCTCAGTTCTCGTGAACTGACTCTTGTAGAAAAATTTGCTGCAGATGGATTTTACGTGTAGATGAGGGATAGATTTGTAGACTTTTGTCATCAACCTCAATTGAGAAGTTCATTTGCTCGAAACCTCTTTATGTTGTTCAACTATTGTTAACGTCTAGTGGAAAAGTTAGAAAAGAGGATCATCATTCATGTCTTAGTTTATTGTATCGTCGATTATGTCATCTTAACTCGGAATCTTGAATTGTTTGACTATTTTTGAAATTGTAAGAAAATTTGGTTATTGTTGTTGAGTGACTTTGTTGGAGTATCAGCACTTTAAGAATTGATGTAATCTTGTTTTGTTCTTATAAATGAGTGTTGCTACAACTTTTCCTTGAGAATAAATTTTGAGTTAAACCTTGCTATGACTTAGTAATAAAGTGTCATAAGTAAACTAACATGGGATTGTTTAATATACGGAAGTTAAATTAAAAGTTGTATTCAAATAAAGTAACGTAGGGGTCACCAACTTGAGAGAAAGAAATTATTTAAGTAATCCAGGAAAGACTATCATTGCGCAGGTAAAACTTTATAACATGATAACCCTAGCTCCTCTAGTGAACATTATTCCTTTTGTGGTGAAATTTGTAAAATGACCCTAAGGTGAAATGAATGTTAGTTGTTTGAGGATGATAAGATTTAATAAACCGGAGAAAACAAATTGGAGGCCTCACCATCTTTCTCACCGCCATTTGGAAAGTAAATTGTTACTCCTTGTTAATACTTTTAGTGAAGCCTAAGTAAAGTTGATAATTCGGGTAAGAGCCCTAGCTTCAATTAAATACTCGGCGATAACTAATGAGGTCCTAAAGATGTTTCATCTCGACCTTCTTCCTCTAACCCTTTTCAAGGCACCTTGTATCACTTCTCTTAGGTGTGTTGAACTTAAAACCATGTTGTCTTGTGGGCAAGAACAAATCTTAGCATCGTTAGTGGTGAGCGAGAGGGCCTTGTGGAATTTAAATACTCATTTTTCTTAATAAACGAATTAAGCAAATAAAGGTCATAATAGAGAAGATTTAAAGATAATTACATGTGTCAAAAGAATAAATTTAACTTGGTAAGATGAATTGTATGAATCATATCTTGAGCCTCTTTGAAAACTTAAGCTAAGAATTGTAAGATGTCCTTTAAAAATAAATAACTCTCAAGAATATCTCATTGTGGATGGCCCTAACTGTAAGTGTGTTCTGTGATTGGACTTCTATGTTGTCTTGTCAAAAATAAAAATAAATTGTCCTTGATAGGTATTAACGTTTCCGTGCTACCTTTATGGCCATCCTTGTATCGAGTTGTTCACAGTGTTAGTTGTATCCTTGGTGACGACATGTTGCGTCATGTTATGTGTCAAGCAAGTCAAAAAAAAAGTTATCATGTATTTCACTGTGTTGTTCGTGTGTGGATTTTTGGGTCGTTACAAAAGCATCGTCCTCGATGCAACATAACACAGAGAAAAAGAAATGGTACGCAACAAGGAATAGATAAAGAAGAAAACACACCCTATGGTTTAAAATTTTAGTCGATTAAAGCATGGCTACAGGGTAGCCTTAGGAATATTTGGTAGAAATTTTAACTTTCAATGTTCTGTGAAGATTGGCAATTCTTTCTTGTTCATCATTTCATTAGTCTCTTTCCATTATCATTATTTCTAGTTTTAGTTTCTTTTAAAAATATCATCATTGAAGAGTTTTGATTTATTCCTTATTGTGGGTGCCCAACATGAACTGCTAACACAACACCCTATCAGGTTCACAAGACCCTACAGATTCACAAGCACACAAGTATATACTTCAAGATTGTATTACACCACAAAAGGTTACTCAAATACGGAATAGGATAGGCACACTCCACATAACATAGTACTCGACACACATCAATGACTGACATACCAAATACTCAAACAAAAGAGTACTACAATCCACCAGACATTTCCTCAATTCCACGTATGAGGATTTTCCATGACTCATAAAAACTACATGTACATAGTGTCCACAAGGGAATCAATGACATATCCACAACATCACAACACATATCCATCTGACATGAGTAACACATACATCAAAAGACCACTACCAAACATCACAATAACTCAACATATATCCTGAAACATCAACCATACAGACAAATATCATAGGCCTCCCTCAAACTCTTATGCCTCCCTCAAGGAGGCCGGTTGACCCTATGGCCCAAGACACGAGTTCGAACACTCCTAACCCAAGTGACATAATAATGCGTGGTTCAACAACCCGCTAGTTATCTGTAACTCCTTGCTCCTTGGGCGTACCCCCATATAATGAAGCGGGTCCATAGGTCCAACCATTTCATGGTGCATCCCATGACCCTATTTCACACATCACGACAATAGAACCAGCACAACAATCCAATCAAAGTGTCAAGTGGCAAAGTACAAGCCTTGGGCAAGGCGGTAAAAATTCCAAATTTAAAGAAGACCCAAAATCAAGAAAAATAAATGACCAAATAGCCATAGTTAGTATCAAAATCCCCATGTTAGTGCTACAAACCAAGGAAATGCCCAAAATTGTAAAGCATGGCAATCAAGAAAAGTTGCTGGTCCATACAAAATAAAGTAAAAAGCTCAATTTACGAATAAAATCAACTTATAATAATGTCACATTACAATAAGCGTGTGGCCTTATCTAGCCACCAAAGGGGTACTAAACGAGTTCTAGCAAGACTCGGAACATCGAGCCTCAGCTCGCAAAATACGTATCAATAATACAATTTCATCACCTCTGTCTGAATCATCCCGCCACCACTTCTACAAGGCTAAACATAGTCATAGTTGCACTTAGGTTGCGTACATACAACCACATAGGGAGAGAGGGAAGAATCACATGTTATCTACTAAACCGAGTTTTGGCTCGAGTTATTGACCCATGGTACACCATTCCTCACTCTCAACATACATTTCTACCGATTTCCCTCAGTGTCGGTTAGCGTAAGGTTCACAACATAACAAGTAACTACATCTCTAACACAGTGGTGGTACATATACAAGGCAGATCACAATCATACATTCACCGGGTGTAACACATCACTTTACCACATTCTGCACCCAAAGTGCAATCACCATACTATAGGGTTCATACACTCACCGTATGACCTCAAATCACAACATGAAGCATTACATATTTGCACAAATCATACATACGATGAACATAGTACATCTCAACATAACATCCATTGCTACATAACCAAGTGGTACACACATTTCGTCAAAACATGGTAAAAAAATCATGATACAACTCATTTATTTTAACATCAATCTAGTCATACAAAACATTGATACACCCACATATCACAATATGCCACAATGCTCCCACACTATGTCATCCACATTAGAATTCTTTTCAGGACATCACAAACAAGTAATTCACGGTGAACTCTTCATAGAATCCACAAGAAGGAGAGAGAATACTCCCATCCCCAACATATCAACATGATCACAAACATGCACAAGGTGACATACACATCATGTGCGTTCACAATATCACAATTATGACATGGATCACATCACGCTTAAAGCACATTACTCTTCCAATATAAATCATCATCATGCAATACCATCATCTCCATGAAACAATATCATGTAACACCATCACCATCATGTAACATCACCATACAACACCAATCCGGCCCATAGGTTCGAGAGCATGAACCTATGCTCTGATACCAAGTGTAACGACCCAAAAATCACACACGAACAACACAGTAAAAGACAGGATAATTTTTTTTTGACTTGCTTCGACACATAACACGACACAACATGTCGTCACAAAGTTACAACCAACTCTAGGAACCACTTGTTACGGGGATGACCACAAGGTCAACACGGAAACGTTCACACCCAAAAGGATAATACACTTTTTTTTGACAAGACAACATAGAAGTCCAACCACAGAACACTCTAACAAATAGGGCCAACCACAATGAGATATTCTTGAGGGTTATTTATCTTAAAAAGACATCTTGTAATTCTTAGCTTACGTTTTCAAGGAGGCTCAAGATATGATTCATACAATTCATCTTACCAGGCTAAGTTTATTCTTTTTACACTGAGTAATCATCTTTAATCTTCTCTATTATGACATTCATTTGCTTAATTTGTTTATTTAGAGAAAGGGGTAATTTAATTTCACAAGGCCATCTATTAACACTTATGCTACTAGAACTTGTTCATGCCCATATGACAACATGGGTTTGCATTTAACAAACTTAAGAGAAGAAAGACAAGGCACCTTGGAAAAAGGTTAGAGGGAGAAGGTTGAGTTGAAATCATCTTCAAGGCCTCATTAGCTATTACCAAGATATAATTGAAACTTGAAAACTTAACCAGAATTATTAAAGACTTTACTTAGGGTTTACTAAATGAGTTTTATAAAAATAAAACAATTTACCTTCTAATGACTAAGAGATAGATTGTGTAACGACCCAAAAATCCACACACGAACAACACAGTGAAATACAAGATAACTTTTTTTTTTGACTTGCTTGACACATAACATGACGCAACATGTCGTCACCAAGGATACAACTAACACTGTGAACAACCTGATACAAGGATGACCATAAAGGCAGCACGGAAACATTCACACCTATCAAGTACAATTTACTTTTCTCTTTTTGACAGAACATTAAAGTCCAACCACAATGAGATATTCTTGAGGGTTATTTATTTTAAAAAGACATCTTGCAATTCTTAGCTTACGTTTTCAAGGAGGCTCAAGATATGATTCGTATGATTCAACTTGCCAAGCCAAGTTTATTCCTTTGACACTGAGTAATTATCTTTAAATCTTCTCTATTATGACATTTATTTGCTTAATTCGTTTATCAAGAAAAAGGAGTAATTAAATTCCACAAGGCCATCTGCTCACCACTAACGCTACTAAGATTCGTTCTTGCCCACAAGACAACATGGTTTTAAGTTCAACACACTTAAGAGAAGAGATATAAGGTGCCTTGAAAAAGGGTTAGAGGGAGAAGGTCGAGATGAAACATTTTTAGGACCTCATTAGTTATTGCCAGTATTAAATTGAAGCTAGGGCTCTTAACCAGATTTAACAACTTTACTTAGGCTTCGCTAAAATATTAACGAGTAAGAGAATTTATTTTCCAAATGGTGAGAGATAGATTGTGTGGTTTCAAAATTGTTTTCTCCTGTTTATTAAATCCTATTATCTTCCGTAACTGACCATAGATTTCCTTTAAGTTCCTTTAAGAATCCCACCATGAAAGGGATAGTGTTCCTTAGTGTAGCTAGGGTATCAAGTTATATAATGTTACTTGCAATGATAGTCCCTGCCTTGACTTAAAAATTTCTTTCTCTCAAGTTGGTGACCCCTACGTTACTTTATTTGAATACAACTTTTAATTTAACTTCCAGAAGTATTAAACAATCCCATGTTAGTTTACTTATGACACTTTATTACTAAGTCATATCAAGGTTTAACTCAAAATTTATTCTCAAGGCAAGGTTGAAGCAACACTCATTTACGAGAACAAAACAAGATTACATCATTTCTTAAAATACTGATACTCCACAAGTCACTCAACCACAATAACCAAATTTTCTTATAATTTCAATGATGGTCAAATAATACAAGGTTTCCAAAATTCAGATGACAAAGTCTACAATACTTTATACTAAGACATTAATCCTCTTTTAAACTTTCCACTAGATGTTAACAATAGTTGAACAACACAAAATGGTTTTCGAACAAAGGATCTTCTCAACCGAGGTTGATGACAAAAGTCTACAAATCTATCCCTCATCTAAACGCAAAATCCATCTGCAGCAAATTTTCTACAAGAGTCGGTTCACGAGAACCGAGTAAGATAAGGCTACACAAAACCACCATAACTATTATCTAACAATATCATGAAAAGAAACACTTTATTACAAGAATTTGGGTCAAGCCTCTAAACACTACGTACACATCAAATTATAATAAGGTCTATAACATGTCAATCGAAGAAGGAGAAGACTTTGTACTTTAGTTAGGAGCAAATGCAACGAAAGTGACAATCATATGAGAATGGCCCTTCGCCCTATAAGGAGAAAACAAACAATCTAGAAAAAACAAGTATCCCCATCAAGTAAGTAATTACACAATAGTTACAAGATTGAAAATTGATATATATGTCAGTCATCTAGAAATTTACCAAAGGAACCAAACGCATAGGCTAAAATAATATTTTTCCAAGAGAACAAGAGTTGATCGGCCCAAGAAGGGGGAAACACGGGTTTCAGAAATTAACACAAAAAGCCATGTATAATTGAGTTTCAAACCGGAAATCAATTAGAGTATACACACAACATAAGTTTCGAAGCGAAGGAAAAGTATACTAGTTTTGACCATTAACTACAAAGATTTTCCAATCATCCAAGAAGGGTCCAAGTCTTACAGGCTAATAGCAAACACGCGAGAGAAGAAGGGGGTTCCGTCCAACAAGATTATACAATAACGTCATCAACAAATTTTTATAACACTAAAGATTTGCATACCTCCACTACAATACTAATGTTTGGTTAATTTAAAATAAATTATCCATTTCCCGAAACAACCATATTTTAAGGCAACCCTTGGTAACACAGTCAACCGTCACACAAAGATACAAACATAACTTCTAAGTGACATTATCAAAACAAAACCTTCCGCTATGAATCCATAAGACTATCAAATGAAAGCTGAGTTTTTCCCGAAGGTTAATCACATTTAAGGAAATTTCCATCACAAACTATTACAGTAATTACGTGCATAAAAACCGACCAATATTAATTAATAGCGTTAACATTACAAGGGAGCAAATAATGCAAGTTAGGAAAAATAGAAGAGCGCCATCAACAATAATTCTGAGAGTGGATTAGACCAACTATTCTAGTGTCAACGAGGTACAGGATTCGCACAATGAAACCTCCAGCTTAGTTGATCCGAAAAGCTAGTTATGGTTCAAGTTGATAGGGATGGTCAAGGCACTTCCTGAGGATGGCCTTAAAATCCTAGAAACAAGATGAAAGATAGTATAAGAGTCTAAACACGCGAGACGGCAAAACACCTTGCAAACAAACCTTTTCATTCTACCGTTTTAATACCAAAACTCTAAGTCAAGCTAGCCCACGCATTGCTCACACAATCCTACAACCTTTCTTTCATGATGCCAAAAGGTTATCAAAGGAACTTGTGAAGGAGCTAACAAAGAACGTCAAGGACAAACTTGGGTGCTAGGAAGGGGGTTTCATAGTTATCGTAACTTACTTCCATGATATCGAACATACTAGTTTGATCAACATAATAACTTGCAACTCAATCGCCGAGAAGAATTAATACATAAACAAACAAACGAAGGTCTATCACTCGAGCAAGAGAAACATAACATCTAGAGAAGAGGGCACACGCATCCTTTCAACCCACATACAGTCAACGATAAAAGCTAAAACAAGAAGAAACAAGCAGAAAGGGAAATCTCCCATCATGACATCCAACTGACAAATCAATGCAAGGAAAGAGTAGTTCGATTTCGCAATAATTTTAAATAAAATAACAGTGAAAAAGTTTAGAAATATCTTGTCTTTTTCTCCAGATTAGAAGGTTTCATGGACACCGCCCGGACCGAGAACAGCAATCCAAGCCTAATTCCATTTTCTTCAAGCTCGTTGGGCGCCCAAACATCGACCATCTTCACACTAGCACATGTAGGAGTTCACGGGTAGGGTGGGTGGTCTAAAATACTTGCCAACATCCTCCCAACGCGTGTCAAAAAGGAAAGCTACAGCGGAACAGGGACATCCATCCAACACAATGGAAAATCCACTTTTGAAGCCCATTTAAGAAGCTGGAAATAAAATCGGTCCCTTATTTATCACCTTGCGGACCTGGCACAGTGCACCTTGTTATAGTGCAGACTATGTCTGCAGATTTCTTCACCTAGCATTACCAATAATCTCTACAAGAACATTTTCCTTTTTTTTTTTTTTTAAAGGTGATGGAACCGCTTTGCATCTCTCACAACAATTTGCTTTGCAACAATCTTGGACAAAACCTGGTGCAGTGTGGCAGTCAACACATACATTAAGGTTCTTGACAACTCTGAGAGTTGTCCCACGGGGAAGGCTTAACAATCCAAATGCAATTGCCATCTTCTCACTATGGTGGCAGAGGAATACTTTTACTTTCCCGTTCACTCAGTACAAGTTCTGAATCTGAAAGATATCCTGCTACCTTCATCTCCCAAGACATTTTCTCCAACATTGCATAGATCTCCTGTGCCTGTGGGTGTGATCTGTCACCTACACAAAAAGCATGCACCATTTTATTGCCTTTAATCCAACTACAACCAAGTTTCTTTTTAATTCCTCTATCCTTCATCAATCTCCTAATAGTTCATAATTGCAAAGCAAATTGTGCTTCATGAATACTCTGATATGAAACAGATCCGCCTCTATGAGATCCTCTTCCATGGGTTACATCGTAAAACAAGTAAGGTTTCAATAGAGAATCTTTGCAATAAACTTCATCAGGTCTCCTGGTAACACTCTCACTGTCACATAGTCGATTTTGATAAAAATATCTTGAAGGAGAAACCCGAATTTGAGGATGCATTCGATCATCGAGCATGATAACAACATAGTTGGACATCCTACTTATGGAAGCGCTCAAAAGCTTCTACCAAATTGCAGCATACCCGCCGCTTTGGCTAAATCTTGTCACCCCAACCTTTCTTGAACCATTTTCCTTCAACCACTTCAGACGCCATAATATCTTTAATAAAGACCTTGCCAATAAAGGTCATCCATCAAATGTTGTGCTTCTGCAGCATCTAAACCAACTTTCCCACGGTACAAGTCGGGAATGAGCGTCTTATAACCAGAATCCAGTTTAGCTATATTAGCTGCATGATTCTTAATCTCGTAGTCAACTCCCCACCACTCCTGCACCACCACAACCCCAGGTGCATCTTCTTTACCCATCACATACGCATCAAGGATTGTATCATCACATTTGAATCTAAATCTTTTTGAAGCTCTGGAGTTGCAGGCGCAGCCATTGCACGCACGAGAACAATAGATTTAGTGCTCAGAGAAGAGAGAGATCGCAATGGATATCGAGATGCCCGAAGTCTGACAACACTCTTACCCACCAATCTCGTCACACTCATCCTCAGCCACTATCACCATTGTCTAACGTTCACGAGCTCCAAGAGACTTGATAGATCAATCTAGAAACTTTGAATGAAGGTTCTCTTACCTATTCCTTTCTTCCATGCCGAAAATCATGCCTTCTTCACTAGCCTATAGCTTCATCTAAAACCGCCATACAAACCGATTCGGCCACAGGAAGTCGCCAAGGAGGAACCAAGAAGAAAACGCACGGGACAGACGGGTTTCGATGGCCTCTCTGCCCACGCAACCAGGAAGAAAACGCCCCTCACACGCCTACATCCCTAGCTATCACGTCAATCCAGTCTGCGCCCAATGCATTGAATAACAGAATCAAAAGGAGGTCCTGGTGAAGAAAAACAGGCCTCCACCGACTCCATCTCTCTCACGCAAGGTAGAAAAACGTGACAGTCATTACAGTCTGCAGGTTGGGTGGTTGGGAGGAGACCAATTGCATCCACGTGCAAACAAGACCTGCGAAGGACCTGGTCGGCCAAGGTGGCGAACGGAAGTCGATGCCCAACGGGCATTACATATACAAAAAAATTAGCACCCTACCAAACAAACATGAGCAATGTAAATTTAAACCTTGAAAAGCGATTCATTAACTTACATTCATCTCATTTCTTATGAGACACATTACGGAGGATTCATTAAAACAAAATCATTTTTTCAAAAAATCAAAAACTAAAAGCAGACAAAAATTGAAATCGGGTAGAACATTATTTCAAATACAGAATAAAAATAAATTATATATGTTTAACAAAATTACCATCGACTTAACACATTGATAGATTAATACATAACCCTAAATTATTTCCTTCAACTGAAATGAAAAGATGCTTCGTAATTACAATACCAAAAAAAAATTAGAATAAAACCTCTTCTTTATGAGACCCACAACTCTAGTTTAATATCTTATTGATTGCTATTTGTTTCTTTTAGTATAAAGAGGATTTTCCAAATTGCTTCAAACTAGTTTAGTTGCTTATTTCAAAAGCAATTAAAGATATATAGATAATAACCCACCATTTCATAAGCAATTCAAGGTAAAAGGGTAATGAAAAATTTTATACCACGTAGAATAGGAAAAACATAATTGAACAAATAAAGTTCATATTTTAGGATTTTTATACCGTTGCAATTTTCTACCCAAATGTTCATCAAAATTTTAATCCAATTTTGTTTTTAAATATCAAGCTATATAAATTTAAATACCCTAAACCTATAAACAACAACCCATTTACCCTAATATAAATAAAACTACAAGTAATAATTATTAGTAAAGATGTACAAGAAATTGAGATGCTCGATCAACAATAGTTTCGACCCTCGAAAATTAACCCTTGACTCACCAAATCCTACCTGGGAAATTAAAGAGAATGTGAATCCTCACTCCCAAGATCCATTCCAACATCCCACCCAACACCATTTTGAAAATATGCGTCCAATATGTGTGTACCATAAATAAAATTATTTTATATAATCATGCTTATACATTTTATCATCGTGTAAGACTTATAAAATAACAATATAATATATATTATGTTATATATTAATTATCATAAATATATCTAATAAAATGAAATAGTTAAATTGAAATTGATGCGCCAATATACTTTTAACCATATATTAAAACTATAAATTTTAATTTAAATAGAATATAATTTATTATTAACCATATATTGGAACTATAATTTTGAAATTAAATAGAATATAAATTTTTTAACTATATATTAAAACTAGAAATTACAATTTCTATAAATATAATTTGTAAATAATATATATATATAATTTATAGTATAAAAATATAATTTAGTATAATAAAATGTTATATTAATGAAAATATGATATATATATATATATATATATATGAAAAACTAATAAATAGAATTTTATTAATACTATAAATTTTAACCATATAATAAGTATAAATTCATACCTAAATAAATTAAATTATAAATATTATAATAATAATATTTCAATATATATTCATAATAATAAATATGAATAAATAATAAAAATTCTTAAATAAAACTATAAATTCCTTTACAATATAATCTAATTAAATATTGTAAATTTATTATTCACCATATAATAATTTATTAATTCATTAAAATATATTACATTGTTATATAATAGAATAAAAAATATCTAAAATATTCTCATCATATATAATACATATCATTTACTATTCATATCATTATATTTATATATTTTAATCACATTGATCATAAAATATATCTAAGAAATTCATTAATAATAAAATTTCATTAAAATATTTTTTATTCATATTATATAATAATATAATATAATATATAAATATTGTAACACACCAAAAATACCAACACAAGGACAACACGGTGGAATACGGGATAATTTTTTTGACTTGCTTGAAGATAATACGACACTACACAAGTTCTCTAGGGAATACAACCGACCAAAGACATGCTTTCCACAACACGGACCCACACTAAGTTCTGAGATAGACATGAGGCACACACTAAGAACACAATGGTTCATCTAAAGTATGCAGTCTTACAACAAGGTCTTCCCACAGAAGGTTTCTTTAGAATCATGTTTTAGCTGTAAGTGTTCTTACATTTTTTTACTTTTCACAGAGGAATCATAATAGGAGAATCTGAAAGTCATGTCTCCTTTGAAGAATTTTCCCCTACCTTGATAATGTTAATAAACAGTGAAAACCAATTATTGGATGGTAAGAGGTTGCTTCATTAACTTGATGAACTAGTTCATTGGTTAGGAGGCAGTTTGTTTATCAAAGCTCTCAACTTCATCAAACTGTTTTCAACGTTGTGCTCTTAAACATATATGTTTTACATCTTTTAAGTGGTCATACTTATTTTATTTTATTTTTACAGTACATGACTGTCTAACTCTTGGATTCATCATTAAGATCTTATTAGTTATTAATAAGATTTCATTGGGGTCAAGAGTCTAATCAGAAAAATTAAAGGTTTCACTAGGGCTTCACTTGAAGAGATAGAAATAAGTATATTGTTTACATTTTCAATGGGTAAGACAGATCGAAGAGTTTCTTAGTCAAGTTCCCTCTATTTTTTTTTAATAATCTTATTATCTTCCAAGAATTCAATCATTGATTTCACCTTAAGACCATTATGAGGATTTACCACAATAAGAAATTGTTGATTAGTTTACGCGGAATCACAAGGTATATTTGTTTCTCTTGTTTTCTTTATGCTAGGTTCCAAAACATAGTCCTTTACCAAACGACACAAGACCAAGGTAACTAGAGCGATGCAAGATGATTCAAGTTCGGATAATGAATTAGGTTTGACAATTCAAGGATAAATCATATTCTGAAAAGTGAAAATTAACAAAGGATACGCATGTCAAAACAAGTTCATTTAATCTTATTGACAATAATATTTCTCAAATTGACTTTCAAAGCGATAACAACAACCTAGAGAACAATACAAAATTGTAACACAATGCCTTCTAGATAGCCTCCACAATTTCCATACCAATGATGTAAAGCAAAAGAAAACATTCGTACAACAGCAATTCCTAAGAAGGATGGAATCCACTTTCTACACGTGTTTCTTTTTCTCTCTCTTTTTTTTTTTTTCTTCTTTTCTACTCAGGAAAAATCCTCCTGCACATTTGTTAGCACATGTCAGTTCGCAAGAACTGAGCACGATAAAAGCTATATCATTAAGACATTATGTTGTTATCTAACTGTTTCAAGGAAGAAAAGTACCGTTGAAGAAGAAAACAATAATTCAAGAGACTAAACAAGAGCAATTAAAGAGCTGTCCAAAAGCATAAACTGTCTAAATAAAAGGGATGGCACTAACTCTATTCAATTAACATTTTCACATAGGAGCAGTTAATAAACATCATAGTGAAATTTCACCCATATCACAATAATGACCATCATTAACAAGATAACATTTCGAAACAAAAACAATTACAGGAAGAGGGTTAATTTCAAACGTGATCTATCCCTATTTGTTTAAGTTAGTTCACCAAGCCAAGGATTCACTATGCCACTGGAAGATCCCAAACAATCAATCGACAAGAGAATATCTAAACCAACATGACTTATTAATATTAAGATGATGTGCCTATATGTGATTAATTTTATGTCGATCTGAGAATAAATAAATTGGACGAAAAGGGGTGAAATGCACAAATGACCTCGCATGGGTCACATCCTATCCTAACAATCCTTCTATTAAACTTTCTTCTAATCAAGAGAATGTCTTAAGAAAAAGGACAAACTTGACAAGACCAAACATATCCATTATAATTCTTACGGGTGGGTTACTCAATTATTCACAAGAACACAACACAAGATACCTAGCTTCCAAAGGATGCATCGTCAACAACAAGTTGACTTAAACCTTTTTGGTCAATACATAACCATTCTACTACTGATAATGGAAGGAGGTCGTATCACAGCGATCATCACAAAACCCGAGTCAAACAAAGAGTTTCCAAACACACCAACCTATGAGTCACGGAGAATGAAATTTAAGCATCTTTACGGAGCAAAACGTAGGGTAATTTCTTATGCATAAAACCAACATCCCAATATTAAGATTTGAAAACTTCCTCAACAATGATCGATTAGATCTCATATCCTCCAACATGTGTGAAACAAAAACAAGGTACGAAAAAAGAGTATTTCCTCTAACATTTTAAGCTATCCAAAAGAAATGTGAGTATCGTCAAAAGAAAACATTCCATAGGTTTAGCTACATTCCTCGAGACATCTGCCCGGTCACCAAGGGAGAGAAGGTGGTTCCAAAGACAACAATCTCCAAGCGGTGAACTTGAATTGATATCAATTATGAAAATCAAACATGACACTTGAAGAATAAAAGTATTTCCTCGAGCGATTCAAAACAAAATAACAAAAGCAACTAACCTAGTTGAAAGTAATATCAACTTGGCTCAAAACGATAATCAGTCAAGCTAAGCACGCACCAAGCCAACCGGAAAGGTTTACTAGAACCTAAAACAACTGAAAGAAAAGGATAGAGACAGGAATAGCATCATTCACCTATACACGATGCACTCGCAGTACTCAATCACCAATTGCAAAAACCCAACATAGACCAGAACTACAGATCTCGAGCCGAAACATGAATAAGAACATAACAGGAACTATAAGGTTGAGTCCAACGACAATGTTTGGTAAAACATTCAAATCGTGAGGCCAACGCATAAAACTCGAGAATTTTCATTACAAGACCCCCGCCTCTTTTGTTTTATTAGTCCTAAGAACAAAGTTCACCCAACTAATATTTATTAAAAACCCAGAAAACAATATAAGGGCTTGACCAACGTGATCATTTCTAACGCTAAAACAAATACAAACGAGCAAGGAAAGTGGAAACCAAACAGTATACCATCACACGAGACATTAATACGAAGAGTAGAGTTATTTAGTGATTCAATTAAATAACAGCATAAGAATTAATGGTATAGAGAATATCGTGCACGATTAAGCTCCATGATCGATAACAAGATGGGCGTGGCTGCAGCGATAACCCAACCAACGCAACTTCTCTTCCTCGGCTCTTTGAAGGTCCAAACTCATAACGGCCATGCTCTTGACTTCATAACATCAATTGTATAGTCCGTAATGTGCATCCTAACCCATATGCGATGGGGTAAAAGTTAAAGCCTCGTTTTACAATATCATGGAATCTTTGTGACATTGAAGCTGCATTTTCGAGAAACTTGTGCAAGGACCGGGATGATAAGTGCAGGGGGGTTTGGAGGAAAGGAAAAAGAAAAAGGAGTGGTGAAGAGATGTTCTGAGAGAGAAGGGCTTTGCAATCAATCCAGCACTTCAGGGACACTCTGAAATTACATGCCTGCAAATGTTTGCCAATGGCTACAAATGGCTGGACACCACCTCGCATACCTACAACCAGCATTGCTATTTGAAGTGGTGGAACATTTCGTTTCTCCCCATCCTCCTCTTATATATCGCATGGAGTTTAAATGCTAGAACCAAAGTTGAAGATAGTGAAGGTTGATGGCAAAGCAACAAAGCTTACAATAGCAATGCCAATTGTCATCAGTACATCAGAGATAATAAGCTGCCTCTTCAAAACAGGTTCAATTTCCTTAACCGCCTTGATCTCAAAGAAGTCGGTTGCAAACAATGTTGTGATTAAGCATATCACAATACCCATTGAGCTGATAAGCAAAGGATAGCACATGGAAGTGAAATCATGAGAGTTGCAAAGGATGAAATGGATGCCACAACAAGAGCAAAGCACAAGAAGATTGGCATAGGACCCAAACAAATCGAGCCCATCCCGGCAATATCTCAACATTATCACCAACATTATCGGCTATAAGCTGCTGGGGGTTCGAGGGTCATCTTCGGTATGTTACGCTCGATCTTACCAACTAGATCAGCACCAACATCAGCAGCCTTGGTGTAAATTCCTCCACCAACTCTTCCAAAAAGAGCCATTGCAGACCCACCAAGACCATAGCCAGTAATGGCCTCAAAGAGACCCTCCCAATCATCTCCGTAGTAAATCTTGAAAACATTAATGCTGATGTAGAGGACAAGAAGTCCATTGGCAGCAAGCAAAAATCCCATCACAGCCCCAGACCTAAATGCAGTAATGAAAGCCTTTCCAACACCCTTCCTAGCTTCCAAAGTAGTTCTGGCATTTGCATAAGTTGCAATCTTCATTCCCAGAAAACCAGATAACACTGAAGTCAAAGCACCAAGCAGAAAGGCTATAGCACTGAATATAGCATTTGCAAGCGCGGGTTTGCACATCTTTTCCTTCGCATAGGTACAGGGTTGAGATTTGGTGCTAAAATTCTCCACCGAACCAAGGAACAAAAATATAATAGCCCCAAAACACACAGTAAATACCCCCAGATACTTGTACTCTGTAAACAGGAACGAAGTAGCCCCTTCGGAGATGGCGTTCTGTATCTCTGCGCATTTGATGACAGCCCGGCGGCCATCAATTCCATCTTCCTCCGCCTCATCGAGCAAATGATCGTTGTACCCATTTGACGCCGTGGAGGGCGCGACTTTGACGCGAGACACAAACACCCACTGCAACAATGCAAACGCTATTCCAATAACAGCCGCTACAGGAACCAGTATTTCCGTCAGCATTTCGCTCAGTAGAGGACCCGCCATTGCCAAATCCTCTCAGGGTTTACACAGCTGCTCTGCTGACTCGAATCGAGCTCTATCGGATCCCAAAGCAAACGCTCCAAATAAAAATGTAGGCAACATCCACATCGGGTAGACACACCGAGAATCCCGAATTTGAGGATGCATTCGATACAGAACAGATAACAATGTAGCTGGACAACCTGCACATTGGAAGCGCTCAAAAAGGCTTCACTAAAACTTTATCTCGTCCTTCTACTACGGCTGCAAGATTTTGCGACAGCTGAACATGGCTGTGGTCGCGTCGCAAGTGAGAACACCGGGATCAACACCAACGGCTCCACTGGCTCGCCTGCGGCATTTGTCACACTTTCTCTCTCGGGAGGCCAGCGATTTTTACGAGATAAGTTCACTTCTCGACCACCTGTAGCTGCTGCATAAAGCAGTTTCTTCCTCACGGAACTCTCCTAGAAGGATTTCAGTTCAACACTCCTTTGAAACCGCCGCACAACAAGATTTTGAGAATCCACACCCACCCACGCAACATCGGGCGTGAGAACTTTCATTTCACCATTAATGAATCCATGCATAAAGCACACGCTTGAGGAGGAGCGGAGTCAAAATGAGGTGACAGGGTTATAAATTGCGGTAGGTTGAGACAGTTAGTATGTTGAAAAAAATGGAGATAGCTGGTGGAGGGCAGGTAGAAAAGGAGCCAATGCCCAGCGGGCATTACATTCTCCTCCCCTTAAGAAGCATCGTCCTCGATGCGACATGACACAAAGGCAAAGAAATGGTAAGCAACCAAGAACAGACACAGGAGAGAGTACACTCTATGGTTTAAAATTTTAGTTGATTAAAGCACGGCCACAGGGTAGCCTTAGGAACATTTGGTAGAAATTTTAACTTTAAATGTTCTGTGAAGATTGGCAGTTCTTTCTTGTTTATTATTTTCATTAGTCTCTTTCCTTTATCATTATTTCTAGTTTTAGTTTCTTTTAAAATAAAATATCATCATGGAAGAGTTTTGATTTATTCCTTATTGTGGGTGCCCAACATGAACTGCTAACACAACACCTTATCAGGTTCACAAGACCCTACAGATTCACAAGTACACAAGTATATACTTCAAGATTGTATTACACCACAAAAGGTTACACAATTACGGAAAAGAATAGGCACACTTCCCATAACATAGGTACTCATCACACATCAATGACTGACATACAAAATACTCAACAAAAGAGTACTACAATCCACCAGACATTTCCTCAATTTGCATCAATGAAAGACTCTCATAACAACAAACCATCTACTGGGTACATAGTGTCCACAAGGGAATCAATGACATGTCCACAACATCACAACACATAACCATCGACATGAGTAACACATACATCAAAAGTCCACTACCAAACATCACAATAACTCAACATATATCCACGAAACATCAACCATACGGACAAATATCATAAGCCTCCCTCAAACTCTTATGCCTCCCTCAAGTCTCTTATGCCTCCCTCAAACTCTTATGCCTCCCTCAAACTCTTATGCCTCCCTCGAAACTCTTTT
Source organism: Taxus wallichiana var. yunnanensis (assembly GCA_018340775.1). NCBI lineage: Eukaryota > Viridiplantae > Streptophyta > Pinopsida > Cupressales > Taxaceae > Taxus > Taxus wallichiana. The sequence goes on from CM031236.1 coordinate 493,168,471, forward strand.
GCCTCCCTCGGGAGGCCGGTTGTCCCCATGGTCAAAAGACACACGAGTTTGAACACTCCTAACCAAGTGACATAATGACGCGTAGTTCTCCATAACCCGCTAGTCATATGTACCCCTTAGGCGTACCCCCACACAACGAAGCGGGTCCATAGGTCCAACCAATCCATGGTGCATCCCATGACCCTATTCCACACATCACGACATTAGAACCAAGCACAACAATCCGGTCAAAGTGCCAAGTGGGCAAAGTACAAGCCTTGGGCAAGGCGGTAAAAATTCCAAATTTAAAAGAAGACCCCAAATCAAGCTAAAATAAATGGCCAAATAGCCAAAGTTAGTATCGAAATCCCCATGTTAGTGCCACAAACCAAGGAAATGCCCAAAATTGTAAAGCATTGCAATCAAGAAAGATCTTTGGTCCTTGCAAAAATAAAGTAAAAGCTCAATTTACGAATAAAATAAACTTATAATAATGTCACATTACGATAAGCTGTGTGGCCTTATCTCGGCCACCAAAGGGTACTCAACGAGTTCTTTGGCACTTTCGGAACATCGAGCCTCAGCTCGTAAAATATATATATCAATCCCGCCACCCTTCGACAAGGCTAAACATAGTCATAGATACACTAAGGTTGCATACATACAACCACATAGGGAGAGAGGAAAGAGTCACATGTAATCTACTAAACCAAGTTTTGACTCGAGTTATTGACCCATGGTACACCATTCCTCACTCTCAACATACACTTCTACCGATCTCCCTCAGGGTCGGTTAGTGTAAGGCTCACAACATAACATGTAACTACATCACTAACACCATGGTGGTACACACATAGCTACCATAACGTCTCACGTATGGTAGGTATCTGAGTAGATCACAATTATACATTTACGGGTGCGATACATCACTTTACCACATTCTGCACCCAAGGTGCAATCACAATACGATAGGGTTCATACACTCACCGTATGACCCAAAATCACAACATGAAGCATTTCTGTTTGCACAGTCATACATACGATGAACATAGTACATCACAACATAACATACATTGCAACATAACAAGGTGGTACACACGTTTCTTCAGAACATGGTAAAAACATCATGATACAACTCGTTTCTTTTAACATCAACTAGTCATACAACACATTGATACACTCACATATCACAATATGCCACAATGCTCCAACACTACGTCATCCACATAATAATTCTTTTCACGCCACTGGCTTGATGAATTCACACGTGAACTCTTCATAGAATCCACACGAAGGAGAGAGAATACTCTCATCCCCAACGCATCAACATGATAACAAATACGCACTGAGTGACATACACATCACGTGCGTTCACAATATCACAATTACGACAATAATCACATCACGCTTAAAGCACATTACTCTTCCAATATAAATCATCATCATGCAACATCATCATCATCATCAGTATCATCATGTAACACCACCACCACCATGCAACATCACCATACAACACCAATCCGGCCCATAGGTTCGAGAGCATGAACCTACGCTCTGATACCAAAATGTAACACACCAAAAATACCAACACAAGGACAACACAGTGGAATACAGGATAATTTTTTTGACTTGCTTGAAGATAATACGACACTACACAAGTTCTCTAGGGAATACAACCGACCAAAGACATGCTTTCCACAACACGGACCCACACTAGTTACAGATAGACATGAGGCACACACTAAGAACACAATGGTTCATCTAAAGTATGCAGTCTTACAACAAGGTCTTCCCACAGAAGGTTTCTTTAGAATCATGTTTTAGCTGTAAGTGTTCTTACATTTTTTTTTTTTTACTTTTCACAGAGGAATCATAATAGGAGAATCGAAAGTCATGTCTCCTTTGAAGAATTTTCCCTACCTTGATAATGTTAATAAACGGTGAAAACCAATTATTGGATGGTAAGAGGTTGCTTCATTAACTTGATGAACTAGTTCATTGGTTAGGAGGCGATTTGTTTATCAAAGCTCTCAACTTCATCAAGCTGTTTTCAACGTTGTGCTCTTAAACATATATGTTTTACATCTTTTAAGTGGTCATACTTATTTTATTTTATTTTACGGTACATATTGTCTAACTCTTGGATTCATCATTAAGATCTTATTAGTTATTAATAAGATTTCATTGGGGTCAAGAGTCTAATCGAGAAAAATTAAAGGTTTCACTAGGGCTTCACTTGAAGGATAGAAATAAGTATATTGTTTACATTTTCAATGGGTAAGACGGATCGAAGAGTTTCTTAGTCAAGTTCCCTCTATTTTTTTTTAATAATCTTATTATCTTCCAAGAATTCAATCATTGATTTCACCTTAAGACCATTATGAGGATTTACCACAATAAGAAATTGTTGATTAGTTTACTGGCGGAATCACAAGGTATATTTGTTTCTCTTGTTTTCTTTATGCTAGGTTCCAAACATAGTCCTTTACCAAAGCGACACAAGACCAAGGTAACTAGAGCGATGCAAGATGATTCAAGTTCGGATAATGAATTAGGTTTGACAATTCAAGGATAAATCATATTCGAAAAGTGAAAATTAACAAAGGATACGCATGTCAAAACAAGTTCATTTAATCTTATTGACAATAATATTTCTCAAATTGACTTTCAAACGATAACAACAACCTACTGAGAGAACAATACAAAATTGTAACACAATGCCTTCTAGATAGCCTCCACAATTTCCATACCAATGATGTAAAGCAAAAGAAAACATTAAATCGTGACAGCAATTCCTAAGAAGGATGGAATCCACTTTCTACACGTGTTTCTTTTTTCTCTCTTTTTTTTTCTTCTTTTCTACTCAGGAAAAATCCTCCTGCACATTTGTTAGCACATGTCAGTTCGCAAGAACTGAGCACGATAAAAGCTATATCATTAAGACATTATGTTGTTATCTAACTGTTTCAAGGAAGAAAAGTACCGTTGAAGAAGAAAACAATAATTCAAGAGACTAAACAAGAAGCAATTAAAGAGCATCCAAAAGCATAAAATGTCTAAATAAAAGGGATGGCACTAACTCTATTCAATTAACATTTTCACATAGGAGCGAGTTAATAAACATCATAGTGAAATTTCACCCATATCACAATAATGACCATCATTAACAAGATAACATTTGAAACAAAAACAATTACGAGGAAGAGGGTTAATTTCAAAGCGTGATCTATCCCTATTTGTTTAAGTTAGTTCACCAAGCCAAGGATTCACTATGCCTTTGGAAGATCCCAAACAATCAATCGACAAGAGAATATCTAAACCAACATGACTTATTAATATTAAGATGATGTGCCTATAACTTGATTAATTTTATGTCGATCTGAGAATAAATAAATTGGATGAGAAAAGGGGTGAAATGCACAAATGACCTCGCATGGGTCACATCCTATCCTAACAATCCTTCTATTAAACTTTCTTCTAATCAAGAGAATGTCTTAAGAAAAGGACAAACTTGACAAGACCAAACATATCCATTATAATTCTTACGGTGGGTTACTCAATTATTCACAAGAACACAACACAAGATACCTAGCTTCAAAGGATCGTAAATGTCAACAACAAGTTGACTTAAACCTTTTGGTCAATACATAACCATTCTACTACAATGACGGCAAGGAGGTCGTATCACAGCGATCATCACAAAAACCCAGTCAAACAAAGAGTTTCCAAACACACCAACCTATGAGTCACAGGAGAATGAAATTTAAGCATCTTTACGGAGCAAAACGTAGGGTAATTTCTTATGCATAAAACCAACATCCCAATATTAAGATTTGAAAACTTCCTCAACAATGATCCAGTAGATCTCATATCCTCCAACATGTGTGAAACAAAAACAAGGTACGAAAAAGAGTATTTCCTCTAACATTTTAAGCTATCCAAAAGAAATGTGAGTATCGTCAAAAGAAAACATTCCATAGGTTCAGCTACATTCCTCGAGACATACAACAGTCACCAAGGGAGAGAAGGTGGTTCCAAAGACAACAATCTCCAAACGGTGAACTTGAATTGATATCAATTATGAAAATCAAACATGACACTTGAAGAATAAAAGTATTTCCTCGAGCGATTCAAAACAAAATAACAAAAGCAACTAACCTAGTTGAAAGTAATATCAACTTGGCTCAAAACGATAATCAGTCAAGCTAAGCACGCACCAAGCCAGCGGAAAAGGTTTCTACTAGAACCTAAAACAAGCGAAAGAAAAGGATAGAGGCAGGAATAGCATCATTCACCTATACACGATGCACTCGCATGTACTCAATCACCAATTGCAAAAACCCAATATAGACCGAGAACTACGGATCTCGAGGCCGAAACATGAATAAGAACATAACGGGAACTATAAGGTTGAGTCAACGACAATGTTTGGTAAAACATTCAAATCGTGAAGGCCAACGCATAAAACTCGAGAATTTTCATTACAAGACCCCCGCCTCTTTTGTTTTATTAGTCCTAAGAACAAAGTTCACCCAACTAATATTTATTAAAAACCCGAGAAAACAATATAAGGGCTTGACCAACGTGATCATTTCTAACGCTAAAACAAATACAAGCGAGCAAGGAAAGTGGAAACCAAGCAGTATACCATCACACGAGACATTAATACGAAGAGTAGAGTTATTTAGTGATTGATTAAATAACAGCATAAAATTAATGGTATAGAGAATATCGTGCTGATTAAGCTCCCGCAATGATCGATAACAAGATGGGCGTGGGCACACGGCGATAACTTGACCAACGCAACTTCTCTTCCTCGGCCTGTTGAAGGTCCAAACTCTGTTAACGGCCATGCTCTTGACTTCATAACATCAATTGTATAGTCCGTAATGTGCATCCCTGCCCATATACCGATGGGGTAAAAGTTAAAGCCTCGTTTTACAATATCATGGAATCTTTGTGACATTGAACTGTTTTCGAGAAACTTGTGCAAGTCTGGGATGATAAGCTGGGGGGTTTGGAGGAAAGGAAAAAGAAAAAGGAGTGGTGAAGAGATGTTCTGAGAGAGAAGGGCTTTGCAATCAATCCAGCACTTCAGGGACACTCTGAAATTACATGCCTGTAAATGTTTGCCAATGGCTCAAATGGCTGGACACCACCTCGCATACCTACTGACCAAAGCATTGCTATTTGAAGTGGTGGAACATTTCGTTTCTCCCCATCCTCCTCTTATATATCGCATGGAGTTTAAATGCTAGAACCAAAGTTGAAGATAGTGAAGGTTGATGGCAAAGCAACAAAGCTTACTGATAAGCGATGCCCGATTGTCATCATCTGATGCAATGAGAGATAATAAGTGCCTCTTCAAAAAGGTTCAATTTCCTTAACCGCCTTGATCTCAAAGAAGTCGGTTGCAAACAATGTTGTGATTAAGCATATCACAATACCCATTGAGCTGATAAGCAAAGGATAGCACATGGAAGTGAAATCATGAGAGTTGCCAAAGGATGAAATGGATGCCACAACAAGAGCAGCACAAGAAGATTCAGCATAGGACCCAAACAAATCTGAGCCCATCCCAGCAATATCTCCAACATTATCACCAACATTATCAGCTATAACTGCAGGGTTCCGAGGGTCATCTTCAGGTATGTTCTGCTCAATCTTACCAACTAGATCAGCACCAACATCAGCAGCCTTGGTGTAAATTCCTCCACCAACTCTTCCAAAAAGAGCCATTGCAGACCCACCAAGACCATAGCCAGTAATGGCCTCAAAGAGACCCTCCCAATCATCTCCGTAGTAAATCTTGAAAACATTAATGCTGATGTAGAGGACAAGAAGTCCATTGGCAGCAAGCAAAAATCCCATCACAGCCCCAGACCTAAATGCAGTAATGAAAGCCTTTCCAACACCCTTCCTAGCTTCCAAAGTAGTTACGGCATTTGCATAAGTTGCAATCTTCATTCCCGAGAAAACCGAGATAACATGAAGTCAAAGCACCCAAGAAAGGCTATAAGCGGCTGAATATAGCATTTCTGCGCGGGTTTGCACATCTTTTCCTTCGCATAGGTACGGGGTTGAGATTTGGTGCTAAAATTCTCCACCGAACCAAGGAACAAAAATATAATAGCCCCAAAACACACAGTAAATACCCCGAGATACTTGTACTCTGCATAATTAGAGGCAAGTAGCCCCTTCGGAGATGGCGTTACGTATCTCTGCGCATTTGATGACGGCCGCGGCCATCAATTCCATCTTCCTCCGCCTCATCGAGCAAATGATCGTTGTACCCATTTGACGCCGTGGAGGCGCGACTTTGTGCGAGACACAAACACCCACCTGCAACAATGCAAACGCTTATTCCAATAACGGCCTTCTACAGGAACCGGTATTTCCGTCGACATTTCGCTCGATAGAGGACCCGCCATTGCGAATCCTCTCGGGGTTTACACAGTGCTCTGCTGACTCGCAACTCGAGCTCTATCGGATCCCAAAGCAAACGCTCCAAATAAAAATGTAGGCAACATCCACATCGGGTAGACACCGAGAATCCCGAATTTGAGGATGCATTCGATCTGAGCAGATAACAATGTAGTGGACAACTTTGCACATTGGAAGCGCTCAAAAAGGCTTCACTAAAACTTTATCTCGTCCTTCTACTACGGTGCAGATTTTGCGACAGTTGAACATGGTGTGGTCGCGTCTGCAAACGCGAACACCGGGATCAACACCACAGCTCCTGGCTCGCCTGCGGCTGGCCCAGTGTCACACTTTCTCTCTCGGGAGGCCACGATTTTACGAGATAAGTTCACTTCTCGACCTGTAGCTCTTTGCATAAAGCGAGTTTCTTCCTCACGGAACTCTCTAGAAGGATTTGGTTCAACACTCCACCTTTGAAACCGCTGCACAACAAGATTTTGAGAATCCACACCCACCCACGCAACATCGGGCGACAGAACTTTCATTTCACCATTAATGAAATTTGTCATGACACGCCAAGAGGAGGAGCGAGGTCAAAATGAGGTGTAGGGGTTATAAATTGCGGTAGGTTGAGGCAGTTAGTATGTTGAAAAAAAAATGGAGATAAGCGGTGGAGGCGAGGGTAGAAAAGGAGCCGATAGCCGGGCATTACAAATATAATGACTTAATAATTCTATTTAATAGTTTTTATCATATATTTATATTTATTTCTTATGATTATATATAATAATATTATTAATATAATATTTTAATATACAACATAATATTAATTAATTATAAATTATTTATAATTCTATTTATTTAAATTTAAATTTATTATTATAATATCTTTATAATATTTATTTATGAAATTTTATTATTAAATTATAAAATACTTATAATTCTATTATTAATGAATTTCTTAGATATTTTTCATGATCAATGTGATTAAAATATATAAATATAATGATATGAGTAGTAAATGATATGTATTATATATGATGAGAATATTTTAGATATTTTTATTCATAATATAATATAATATAATATATTTTAATGAATTAATAAATTATTATATGGTGAATTATAAATTAAAACACCATATTATAATGATATTATAATAATAAATTTAAATTTAAATAAATAGAATTATAAATAATTAATATTATGTAGTATATTAAAATATTATATTAATAATATTACTATATATAATCATAACAATAAACATAAATATGTAATAAAAACTATTAAATAGAATTATTAATTAATATCATAAATTTATTATTCACCATGAAATAATTTATTACATTCATAACCAATTTATAATAAATATTAATATTACATATGTTACTATATGATATATTATTATATTTACTTATTTTAATCACATTGATCATGAAAAATATCTAAGAAATTTATTAATAATATACGAGAGGGCACCCTCGTTGCAAAATGCAACAAGCTAACCCATCCTTATTTTGGTCTTAGGGACATGAATGGGCGCGAGATAAGACTAGTCCCCAAGATCCACACAACCAAGATCTTTATATAGTTATTCTCTTTATTATTTTTTATTAATTTCTAATGTTAATTCATTTTTATCAATTTTAATGGGAGTTTTATTAAATTCTTATTTTTCAAAAAAAAGAGGCGGGGCCAGTGAAACAAGACTAGTCCCCTAAAATTCACACCTAATGCTATATAGTTATTCTCTTTATTATTTTTTATAAAATTCTAATGTTAATTTATTTTTATCAATTTTAATGGGAGTTTTTATTAAATTCTTATTTTTCAAAAAAAATCAATTTGTATTTTAAATTTTATTAATTGTTTATTTTCTTAATTTTAAAGAAATTGTAATATAGTAATTTTCTTTATTATTATTTTTATCAATTTTGATAGATTTTTATTAATTCCTATTTTTCAAAAAAATTATAAAGTTTTGAATTTTATTAATATTAATTTTTTTATATAGGAAGGGGTAACCTCATGACCCACCATCCTTACCTTGGTCTTACATTTTGCCAAGTTAATTTTTTAATGTTAATTAATTTTTATCAATTTTGATGGATTTTTATTAATTCTTATTTTTCAAAAAAATTATAAAATTATAAAATTTTGAATTTTGAATTTTATTAATTTTTTTCTTAATTTTAAAGAAATTCTAATTTAATAATTTTCTTTATTATTATTTTTTTCAATTTTAATAAAAACTATTAAAATTGATTTAAAAAAAAACTATTAAAATTGATTAAAAAAAAAAATTTAAAATTACAAAGTTTTAAATTTTTAATTTTTATTAACTTTAAGGAAATCATATTAATATTATTATTTTTATATAGGAAGGGGTAACCTCACGGCCCATCCAGTAGCGTAACCATCCTTACCTTGGTCTTACATTTTGCCAAGTTGGGAACAAGAAAGTGTAAGCTAGGCAATAGTTAACTCCTTCCATTGCTATATAGTTACTCTTTTTATTATTTTTATAAAATTCTAATTTTAATTAAGTTTTATCAATTTATTATCAAACTCTTATTATTTTATTAACTTTAATATTCTAATATAATAATCTTCTTTATTGTTTTTATAAAAAAATTATAAATCCTTCCATTGCTATATAGTTACTCTTTTTATTATTTTTATAAAATTCTAATTTTAATTAATTTTTATCAGTTTATCATCAAACTCTTTTTTTTTTTAATTATAAAGTTTATTATTTTTATTAACTTTAATATATTCTAATATACTATTCTTTATTGTTTTTATTAAAAAAATTCTTAATTTTGATAGATTTTATTATCTCCTATATTTCAAAAATATATAAAAATTTGAATTTGAATTTTATTACTTCTTTTTCTTAATTTTTATTAACTCATTTTAATTTTCAAATTTTATTAATATTAATTTTTTTTGGTAAGTAAGGGTGCTCCATTACCCAACCTAACGAACTAATCCATCCTTACCTTGGTCTTACATTTTGCCAAGTTGGGGACAAGAAAGTGCAAGCTAGGCAATAGTAAACTCCTTCCATTGTTATATAGTTATTCTTTTTATTATTTTTTATAAAATTTTAACTTTAATTAATTTTTATCAATTTATTATCAACTCTTTTTTTTTAAAAATTATAAAGTTTATTATTTTTATTAACTTTAAAAATATTCTAATATAGTAATCTTCTTTATTGTTTTTTATTAAAAAATTATTAATTTTGATGGATTTTTATGGACTTCAAACAAATTAAAAGTTTATTATATTTTTTCATACGAAAGAGTTACCCCTCGTAGCCCAACCCAACAAACTAACCCATCCTTACCTTGGTCTTACATTTTGCCAAGTTGAGAACGAGAAGAGGCACATTGGAACAAGACTAGTCCCCTCAGATACACACATCCATTGCTATACAATTAAAAAAAATTAAATTATAAAATTTTGAAATTTTTATTATTTTAAGCACATTCTAATTTTCAATTTTTTTCAAATTTTATTAATATTAATATTTTTGTATACACCAACTTAAAGAGGTGACATACCCTTCCCATGGTGAAATTTTTTCTTCATTATATACAACAATATTTATAATTTTATGTTTTTTATTAAAAAAATTATTAATTTTGATGGATTTTTATGAACTTCAAACAAATTCAAAGTTTATTATATTTTTTCATACGAAAGAGTTACCCTCATAGCCCAACCCAACAAACTAACCCCTAGTCCCCTCAAATACACACATACATTGCTATCTGATTAAAAAAATTTAAATTATAAAATTTTGAAATTTTTATTATTTTAAGCACATTCTAATTTTCAATTTTTTTCAAAGTTTATTAATATTAATATTTATTAATATTTTTGTATACACCAACCTAAAGAGGTGACATACCCTTCCCATGGTGAAATTTTTTCTTCATTATATACAACAATATTTATAATTTTATTTTTTTATTAATATTCTTTAATTTTTAAATTTCTTCCATTATTAATTTTCAATTTTATCAAATTATTATTATCATCTTCATTGTTTTATTTGAATTTTTTAACAATAATTATATTTTACTTTTAAAAAAATCTTTATTTAATTATATATTTTTTAATTAATTTAATATTTATTTTTTTATTTTAATATTTAATTGATTTAATTTTTCATTAATTTTAAAACAAATTCTAAATTTTTGTACTTTCATCAATTATTTTTAATATTATTTTTAAAAAATTTCTTAGTTTTTAAACCATATTTTAAATTTTTATTTAAACTTATATGAATTTTTTTCATTTCTAAGATTTTAATTTTTTTACAATAATTACACATTTTGACTTTTACAAAATTTAATAATTATTTTTATTTTCATTATTTTTGTCTTATTTGAATTTTTATCATTTCATTTTACTTCGATTTTTAATTTGTATTAAAAAAATTTAAAAATATCTACATTTTTATTAAAAATTTTTTTATTATTGATAATTTGATTTTTATTTAATGTTTTAATTGATTTTTTTATTTTACTTTATTTTCAATTTTAACTATATCTATTTTAATTTTTATAATATTTATAATTTTTTTCCTTTGAACATAATAATTATATTTAAGGTCTATTATCAGTTACTAACACCCAAGGTATATATATATCCTATAATTAAAAAAGAAAATAACAATGCAAATTATTGTTTTGGTAATTGAAGTAAAAAAATCTTTGCTATACATATATATATGAAAATAATAACATAAACACAAGAACAAGCATTCATCAATATCATATTTATATCAAAAATTCAAAAAATTGATTTTTTTATTTTACTTTATTTTCAATTTTAACTATTATCTATTTTCAATTTATAATAATAATATAATTTATAATATAAATATTAAATTAAAACATAATAATTATAATTAAGGTCTATTTATATATATATATATATATATATATATATATATATAATAATAAATAAATAACTAACCTAAATTATATAAAAAGAAAATAACAATGCAAATTATTTTTTTGGTAATTGAAGTAAAAAAATCTTTGCTATACATATATATATGAAAATAATAACATAAAAAAATTTATTTAATGTTTTAATTGATTTTTTTATTTTCAATTTTACTTTTTATAATATTTATAATTTTTTTCCTTTGAACATAATAATATAATTTATAATATAAATATTAAATTAAAACATAATAATTATAATTAAGGTCTATTATCGGTTACTAACACCCAAGGTATATATATATATCCTATAATAAAAATAAATAACTAACCTATATTAAATAAAAAGAAAAGAAAATAACAATGCAAATTACTGTTTTGGTAATTGAAGTAAAAAAATCTTTACTATATATATATATATATATATATATATGAAAATAATAACATAAACACAAGAACAAACATTCATCAATATCATATTTATATCAAAAATTTCTAAAAATTAAATGAGCACCACAACAAAAACACACTCATATCAAAAATATTTAAAATTACAAAAACACCAATGCAAACATTCATATGTTAACCACAAAACAATCATTTATATAAACAATTTCTACCTTTAAAAGAACACTAAATTAAACAATCATCCATATCAAAATTTTCTAAGATTACAAAAGCACCACAACAAACACTCATTCATATCAAAAAAATTAAAATTACAAAAACACCAATGCAAACATTCATATGTAACCACAAAACAATCATTTATATAAACAATTTCTACCTTTAAAAGGACACTAAATTAAACAATCATCCATATCAAAAGTTTCTAAGATTACAAAAACACCAAACAAACATTCATCCATAACCACAAAACAATCATCCATATATATCAAAAATTTCTAAAAATTACAAGAGCACCACAAAACAAACAATCATCCATATAAAAAATTTAAGATAACAAAAACACCACAAAACACTCATCCATATCAATTTTCTAAGATTATAAAAGAAGACTAAATTAACAAAGACTCACCAATGCGAACATTCATTATGTAATCACAAAACAATCATCCATATAAACAATTTCTACCTTTAAAAGAGACACTAAATTAAACAAACAAACAATCTTTCATATAAACAATTTCTACCTTTAAAAGAGACTAAATTAAAAAATCATCCATATCAAAATTTTCTAAGATTACAAAAGCACCACGACAAACACTCATTCATATCACAAAAACAAAGAAACAATCTTTCATATAAACAATTTCTACCTTTAAAAGAACACTAAATTAAACAATCATCCATATCAAAATTTTCTAAGATTACAAAAGCACGACAAACACTCGTTCATATCAAAAAAAAATTAAATTACAAAAACACCAATGCAAACATACATATGTGACCACAAAACAATCATCCATATCAAAATTCTCTAAGATTACAAAAGCACCACAATAAACACTAATTAAAATATCAAAAACACCAATACAAACATGTGACCATATATTTCTAAAAACACAACAAACACTCATTCATATCAAAATTTTTTTTTAAATTACAAAAACACCAATGCAAACATTCATATGTAACCACAAACAATCCATATATTTTCTACGATAATAAAAGCACCAATGCAGACACTCATTCACATCAAAAATATTTTAAAATTACAAAAACACCAATGCAAACATTCATATATAACCACGAAACAATTATCCATATATTTCTAAAAATTACAAATAACACCAATCAAACATTCATATGTAATCACAAAACAATCCATATATTTTCTACGATAACAAAAAAACCACAACAAACACTCATTCACATCAAAAAAATATTTTTAATGTAACCACGAAACAATTATCCATATATTTCTAAAAATTACAAGAGCACCATGAAACAAACAATCATTTATATAAACAATTTCTACCTTTTAAAGAACACTAAATTAAACAATCATCCACATCAAAATTTTCTAAGATTACAAAAGCACCACAACAAACCCTCATTCATATCAAAAAAAAATTAAAATTACAAAAACACCAATGCAAACATTCATATGTAACCACAAAACAATCATCCATATCATCTCATCCACAAAAAAACTACTCATTTCATCCATATCAAAAATTTCAGATTATAAAAACACTAAATAACTAAATTACAAAAACATCGAAACAAACATTCATATGTATTAAAAATTTCTTTTACTAAGATTTTAAAAAAAAAAATTAAATTATATGAACACCAAAAATTTTATTTCTAAGATTATAAAAACACAATATAACCACAAAACAATCATCCATATATATCACCACAAAACAAACAAACAATCTTTCATATAAACAATCATCCATATCATCATCTCATCCACAAAAAAACCACTCATTTCATCCATATCAAAATTTCAGATTATAAAAACACTAACTAAATAACTAAATTACAAAAACATCGAAACAAACATTCATATGTATTAAAACTTTCTTTTACTAAGATTTTTAAAAAAATTAAATTATATGAACACCAAAAATTTAATTTCTAAGATTATAAAAACACAATGTAACCATAGAACAATCATCCATATATATCAAAAATTTCTAAAAATTACGAGGACCACAAAACAAACAAACAATCTTTCATATAAACAATTTTTGCCTTTAAAAGAACACTATAAATTAAACAATCTTCCATATCATCTCATCCACACAAAAAACCACTCAATAACTAAATTACAAAAACATCCAAACAAACATTCATATGTATTAAAAATTTCTTTTACTAAGATTTTTAAAATACCACAAAACAAACACTCTTTATGTAATTTAATCCAAAAATTAATTTCTCAAATTATATAAAAACACAATAACAAGTACTTATTCCTATTAAAAGTTTCTGATTATAAGAATACCAAAATTATGTATTTTTAAATTACATGAACACCAAAATTTTAATTTCTAAGATTATAAAAACACAATATCAAGCACCATAACAATTTTTTTACAATTACACTTAAACACCAAAACAAGTTTAATTTCTAAGATTATAAAAGCACAATAATAATTTAAAAAAACACACATTTAATTTCTAAGATTATAAAAGCACACTAACAAGCACTCGTTCAATGATCTACTTTATTCCTTCAAAGGTCCATTTTAAAACTTTCTTTAGACATTGTGATTAAAAATAATCATAGAAAGCATTCATTTTAGAGTTTAAAATGTTAGCGATCAAATAGGAATTAATATTAGATAGGCAATTTTTACACTTAAAACTTTTTTATTGATTGCTAGCTTTTTTTTAAATAGAACTATAAACTCAATTATAACTAAGTTCAAATTTTTAACTTAAAAGTTGAAAGAGCAAACAAGACGATTTTAAATAAAATAAAAAATAGGGCAAATAAGAGAGTATATATTAAATAACATGTATATTCAACAATCTACTTTATTCCTTCAAAAGTCCATTTTAAAAATTTCATTAGACATTGTGATTAAAAAATAATCGTAGAAAGCATTCAGTTTAGAGTTTAAAATGATATTATAAATATATATTTGACTAATTTTTATTTATTTAAATAGAACTATAAACTCAATTACAATAAATATAAATATAACAATAGATATATATTAATGAATTACATTTTCACTATATTATAAAAATAAATTCCATTCTAAATAAATAGAATTTATAAATAATTTATAATTTAATAATATAATTTTATAAATTAATTAATATTCATAACCATAAATATAAATATTTAATATATTCAAATTTAACCATAAAAATAAATTCAAATTTAAATAAATAGAATTTATAATTTAATAATATAATTTTATAAATTTAATATTACTTAGTAAAATAATATATTTATAATATTCAAATATAAATTCATGACAATAGATATATATTAATGAACTACATTTGTATTACTTACTAAAATATTATATTTATAATATTGAAATATATATTCATAACAATAGATATATATTAATGAACTACATATATTAATGAACTACATTTTCACTATATTATAAAGATAAATTCAAATTTAAATAAATAGAATTTATAAATAATTTATAATTTAATAATATAATCTTATAAATTAATTGATATTATTTAGTAAAATATTATATTTATAATAGTCAAATATATATTCATAACCATAAATATAAATATTTAACATATTTTTTAAATATAACTATAAACTCAATTATATTATAATATAATTACTACTTTGTAAATTTATTATTCACTATATAATAATTTATTATAGTTCATAAAAAATATCTAAAACCGTCTAATCATATATAATTACTACTGTAAATTTATTATTCACTATATAATAATTTATTATAGTTCATAAAAATAATCCAAAACCGTCTAATCATATATAATACATAACATTCAATACTCCTATATTTTTATATTTCTATATTTTAATCATAAAAAAATATATATCTTAAATTATTATATTACTCATAATATTAATAAACTAATTGATATTATTTAGTAAAATATTATATTTATAATAGTCAAATATATATTCATAACCATAAATATAAATATTTAACATATTTTTCTAATATAACTATAAACTCAATTATATTATAATATAATTACTACTGTAAATTTATTATTCACTATATAATAATTTATTTTAGTTCATAAAAATAATCCAAAACCGTCTAATCATATATAATACATAACATTCAATACTCCTATATTATTATATTTCTATATTTTAATCATTAAAAAAAAAATTATTAAATTATTATATTACTCAATTATAACTAATATGTATAATCTATTAAACACATGAATATAAGTTAATTAACATATAATATATTTATAATATTCAAATATATATTCATAACAATAGATATATATATTAATGAACTACATTTATATTATATTTATTGAACTACGTTTTCACTATATTATAAAGATAAATTCAAATTTAAATAAATAGAATTTATAAATAATTTATAATTCAATAATATAATTTTATAAATTAATTGAGATTATTTAGTAAAGCATTATATTTATAATAGTCAAATATATATTCATAACCATAAATATAAATATTTAATATATTTTTAAATATAACTATAAATTCAATTATATTATAATATAATTACTACTGTAAATTTATTATTCACTATATAATAATTTATTATAGTTCATAAAAATAATCCAAAATCTTCTAATCATATATAATACATACCATTCAATACTCCTATATTATTATATTTCTATATTTTAATCATAAACAAAAAATATTATTAAATTATTATGCTACCATTAAACACATATAATATAAATAGCAATGCTGTAAATACACAGTAACCCATTTAACTGAATATAAATAGCAATGCTGTAATAATTATTAGTAAAGATGTACAAGAAATTGAGATACTCTGTTTAACAATAGTTTCGACCCTAAAATTAACGGTTTTACTAGAATATCAAATCCCATTATTCCAGTTATACAAAAATAAATAAATAAATTTCAGACTGTAAAAATTAAACATTCCCAGAACATTAACACAATTAATTAATTACAATAGACAAAAAAAAATACAAATAAACACCGGCTCACCTAACCCTGCCCTGCGTAATTAAAAAGAATAAAGAAAACAGAAAAATTTACACAATTCATAAACCCAGTTAATTAAAAGTTTCTGAAAGGTAAATCAGAAACGCCTTCATTAACTCTACGTGACTATAAGGAAAAGTTTTTGAAATAACTCAATTAATGTACAACCAAAATATACTGACCCGATACTAAAACCAAACCCCCATCACATTAACCATACAGAAAACTATTTAGAACAGAAACCAGAAACCAGAGCAATTGCTCATTACATATGTTCCTAACAACAAGACCTAAATTCCAGCATAACATAAGTTACGACCACCAAAACTGTTGGCATAGGAAAAACAAAAAAACCTACTGATAAACATCCATAAATGGACTTACTATTTTTCCATACACAGATCTAAACCCTTGCACTATTTAAGTTAAAATCCATACACAATTAGAAGACTACTCTAAATAACATTCTATTTGATTGACCTATAGCAATACTTCATTTATACTTGAATGTTCGACCGATAGCATTTATTTGCAAAGCACAATAAAACCAGATATTGATAACACAAGGCAAATATTCAGAACCAAACATTTGACAACACAATAAAACCAAATAATACTAATACAAGCAATGTAATCTTCTCATTATTTGAATTCTTAAAACACAGCCCTACGCAAGATGCTAACATGTATTCACAACCAGACATTTAGCTGCACCCTCAAATGATTTAACAGTCACACTATAACTGCAGAATTTGACGAGATCATAGAAAATGGACAACATATTGTTCTGAAACCACTTACCAGTCTAGTCAGGACCTTCTCACTCCATTTTTCGGCTCCATGGCTCATGCTGTTCTTTAGCCTCCCACAAACCTAGTTAATTAAAAGTTTCGAAAAGGCAAATCAGAAACTTCTTCATTAACTCTGCGTCACTATAAGGAAAAGTTTCTGAAATAACTCAATTAATGTACAACCAAAATATACTAATCCGTAACTAAAACCAAACCCCTCGTAGGACATTAACCATACAACAAACTAATTAGAAACATCTAATCTGCAACAACAGGTATAAAATTACACAAGTAAAACGGCAAACAGACTCTCGCAAACACTCTCAACCCTGTGAAATTAAGGAGATAGTAAAGGTCAAAATCACATACCTAGCACAAATGTTTAACGGTACATAGTCAGTGATAATGAACAGTAAATCAAATAATCACACAGTGCTAAAGAAGACAACTAACTAGACTTCAACGACCACATTAAAATATACTAATCCGTAACTAAAACCAAACCCCTCGTAGGACATTAACCATACAACAAACTAATTAGAAACATCTAATCTGCAGCAACAGGTATAAAATTACACAAGTAAAACGGCAAACAGACTCTCACAAACACTCTCAACCCTGTGAAATTAAGGAGATAGTAAAGGTCAAAATCACATACCTAGCACAAATGTTTAACAGTACATAGTCAGTGATAATGAACAGTAAATCAAATAATCACACAGTGCTAAAGAAGACAACTAACTAGACTTCAACGACCACATTAAAATATACTAATCCGTAACTAAAACCAAACCCCTCGTAGGACATTAACCATACAACAAACTAATTAGAAACATCTAATCTGCAGCAACAGGTATAAAATTACACAAGTAAAACGGCAAACAGACTCTCGCAAACACTCTCAACCCTGTGAAATTAAGGAGATAGTAAAGGTCAAAATCACATACCTAGCACAAATGTTTAACGGTACATAGTCAGTGATAATGAACAATAAATCAAATAATCACACAGTGCTAAAGAAGACAACTAACTAGACTTCAACGACCACATTAAAATATTCAATAAATTATGAACAAAATATCAAAAACTATCTACTCTGTATTGACCCACAAAAGTCTAAAAATGCACCAGTTCTATAGGACATTAGGATAAAAAAGTAGACACCCTGCCCCACTCTGCCCCAGCTCTGTAATAGTACAGATAATACAAAATTAGTAATAAATATCATTACTACCACTAATTTCTTTCAATTTTATGTTATATACCCACAAATTACTAAAAAAGTAATATGTATAATATATTAAATACATATGATTATAAGTTAAGTAACATTTAAGAATTAAATATATTATATAGATAGTATATAAGTAAATTGTATAGATACAATATAGTTGCTAATAATATTAATAAATTTATATATATAATCTATTAAACCTATATGATTACTTAACGTAAAATATTAAACACATACAAACTAATTAATAACATTCAATTTCTTAATATATTATGTGTGAAGTGTTAACTAAATCGTAAATGTAATTTACTACTAATAATATACATTTAAATCATATATTAGTCTCATTTGAATATTAAAAAAATTATCATACAGAGAAATTTTGTTCATAACTAAGTTCCCAATCTCACAATTAAATAATCCATTCTTTTGAACATCAATATTTTCTTTTTCTTTTTAAATATAAAAATGTGGGGCTGCACATTATGGCACATCTATAAATGCAACGGTAAACCCAAAATTGAGAAATTTTAAAATACAAAATTTAAAATAGAAATGATAACTTCATTCAAATTTTACTTTATGACCGATATAAAAAAATTTAGCACCCTACCAAACAAACATGAGCAATGTAAATTTAAACCTTAGAAAAATTTAGCACCTTACCAAACAAACATGAGCAATGTAAATTTAAACCTTGAAAAACTCATTCACTAACCTGGAATCCAATACCCAAACATCCATCTCAGATGCAGACACATTGCAGAGGACTCATTACAGCAAAATCATTTTTTCCAGAAAAATCATTAACTAAAAGCAAACAGAAATTGAAATCTGAGTAGAACATTATTTCAAAAATACAGAATAAACAGTAAATTAAATACGTTTAACAAAATTACCATCAACTTAACACACTGTTAGATTAATGCAGAACCCTAAATTCTTTCCTTCCAACTACTTTTAAAAGATGCTTCTGATACTGACAGTACAGAAAAATAATTAGAAGAAAACCTCTTATTTATGAGGCCCACATCTATAATTTAATATCTTATTGATTGCTATTTACTTCTTTTAGTATAATGAGGATTTTCCAAATTGCTTCAAACTAGTTTAGTTGCTTATTTCAAAAGCAATTAAAGATATAGAGAATAACCCATCATTTCAAGCAACTGATGATGGTAAAAGGGTAACAGGGTAAACTTTTATACCACAGAAAAGAAAAAACAGAATTGAATAAAATAAATATCATATTTTAGGATTTTTATACCGAAATGTTCATCAAGATTTTAATCCAATTTTGTTTTTAAACATCCAGCTATATAAATTTAAATACTTATCCTAAACCCATAAACAGTAATCCATTTACCCTAATATAACTGTAATAATTATTATGTACAATAAATTGAGATGCTCTGATCAACATTAGTTTTCACCCTGAAAATTAACGACCAGTTTGAGTAAAATCTCAAATCCCACTTATACAAAAATAAAAAATCAACGACCAGTTTGACTAAAATCTCAAATCTCAATTATACAAAAATGAATAGATAAATTCAATACCGTAAAAATTAAACATTGCCTAAACATTAACACAATTAATTAATTAATTATAATAGACACAACTAGAAAACACAAATAAAACACCGGCTCAACAAATCCTGCCCTGCAAAATTAAAGAGAATGCAGCAAGTATAGTAAAATTTACACAAAACATAAGCCCGGTTAATTAAAAGTTTCTTAAGGCAAATCATAAACATCTACATTAACTCTGTGTCACTGTAAGGAAAAGTTTTTGAAATAACTTAGTTAATGTACAACCAAAATATACTAATCCCCGACTAAAACCAAACCCCTCATAGGACATTTTCCATACAGCAATCTAACTAGAAACATCTAATCTGCAGCAACAGACATAAAATTATACAAGTAAACCGGCAAACAGACTTTCTACCTTGTGTAATTATGGAGATAGTAGAGATCAAAATAGCATACCTAGCACAGATGTTTCACAGTACATAGTCAGTGATAATGAACAGTACATCAAATAATCAAAACAGTGCTAAAGAAGACTACTAACTAGACTTCAAGGGCCACATTAAAATATTCAGTAAATTATGAACGAAATATCAAAAACTATCTACTCTGTATTGGCCGACAGAAGTCTAAAAATGCACCAGTTCTGTAGGACATTAGGATAAAAAAGTAGAGACCCTGCCCCACTCTGCCCCAGCTCTGTAATAGTACAGATAATACAAAATTAGTAATAAATATCATTACTACCACTAATTTTGTTCAATTTTATGTCATATACCCACAAAATCAGAGAAATTGCTCATTAAACATGTTCTCACCAACAAGCCACAAAATCCAGCATATAATAAATTAGAACAGCCAAATATACCAAAATCTACTCTGTATCAACTCGCATAAGGCTAAAAACGACTACTGACCGTGTGTCCCAGCTCTGTAGAGACATAGGGATAAAAATAGAGACTGTCCCCAGTTCTGTAATAGTACAGAAAATGCCTAATCCGTAATAAAGATAATTACTACCACTAATTTTGTTCGATTTTATTTTTATACTGACAAAAACTTGAACAGAAACCAGAGCAATTGCTCATTACATATGTTCCCAACAACAAGACATAAATTCCAGCATAAAATAAGTTGAAACAACCAAAACTGTTGGTATAGGAAAAGCAAAAACCTACTGACAGAGAGCCATACATGGATTTACTAATTACCATACACAGATCTAAACCCTTACAATATTTAGATTAAGCACTTAAACAAGCAGAAGACAACCCTAAATAACGTTCTATTTGATTGAAGTATAGCCACACCTCGTTTATACTAGAATGCAAACTCCGATGTCACAAAATATCCAGCCATAAAATGTTAGACTGAGTGCATTTATTTGCAAAGCACAATAAAACTAGATATTGATAACACAAGGCAAATAATCTTCTCTATCTTAAACTTGTAAAAAACAGAGCCCTAAAACAAGATGCAGGGCATATATTCAGAACCAGACAGTTGACAGCACAATAAAACCAAATAATAATAATAAAGCTTCTCGATCTTTGAATTCTTAAAACACAGCCTTACACAAGATGCTAACATGTATTCACAACCAGACATTTCGCAGCACCCTGAAATGGTTAACAGTCACTCAATAACTGCAGAATTTGACGAGAATAAAGAAAATGGTCAGCATATTGTCCTGAAACCACTTACCAGTCTAGTCAGGACCTTCTCGCTCCATTTTTCGGCTCCATGGCTCGCGCTGTTCTTTAGCCTCCCACAAAAATAGAGAGAGAAAACGATCAAACAATCTCAAACGGACAAAAACAAAAGAAACACAGACGCATGGCCATGCTACGGACACATCAGACCTTCACAATCAAAAAAACTGACACCAATTCAAGCCGGAGCATCACACCCAAAAATCACGAACAAAAACTCACAAACAGAAAAAAGCCAAAAAAACACCGTAGAAGCATTTGGGGAAGGGTTTGTTTTATAGAGCCCCTATCAACGGCTCTTCGAACGGCCAGATATGCTTTACAGCTGTCTAGCGTCGAGAAGCTTCCAAATGATTTTTGCGTGTTAAACAAGACATATAAGCGTTTTTTAATGTCATGTCAAGATTTTGCCCGTTTCAAATATAGTCTTTAACTTTGGATAAGATGGATTTATTAAAGACAGTTGGCATCTCCGTTTATACGCAAGGGAACGGTCTTCATTCTTCCTTCCGTTGTGGCGCTCCAAATCTTTTACCCCCAAATCTTTTTCACGTTTACTAATTTCCCTCAACGTAAAAAAGTCTTTACTAATTTCCAGGCCTGCTCCGGAGTCCCCAAAGCCCACGGCTCAAGATAAACCTCTAAAAACGGAATAGGCATAAAGTGTTTAGGTAATGCTGAGTTGCAATCGCGTCAATCGAGGCGTGAAAGTGAATGTATTTATGTTCCCGCATGATTTTAAATTTTAATAATAAAACATGGCGATTCGCAATCTCTATTTAGGTACTAAAAACATCCCCTGCACAATCATGGTAAGTAAAACTTAAAACAATCCGCTTCACACAAATCTGCAGAATAATTTCATGGGTACAAAATAATATGATGGGTACTCCATTAAATCAAAGCCGTAATTATCATTGTAGCTTCCGCACGAAACTCCAATTCCCCAATAATTTCATTTCATGTGACCGACTCTAATTTAGACGATGATTTTGAGTACAAAATATTTCCTCCACACTTGAAAAAATCCGTGGCGCAGAGGTGAAAATATCCCACTTGATTTGTACTGCAGCAAAACCCAAGGCTCAAGGCGGTTTGATTTGACATACCCATTTTTACTAAATGATCAAAATTGGCAAGAAACGATTCCTACCCATATTCCACATTTGGTTTTAAATTTTAAATTCATATTTATAAAGCTTAAATTACAGGGGGAACATCTCGCTACTCCTAACTAAAAGTAAGTAGCTATGCCTACCCTACCAAGTGTAGGAGTCAAATTTAGTTTGTGATTGCGTTTCGATGCCATACAATAATTGAAGAAAAGTATTCTCTCAAACCATATTCCCTTGGAAGAGTGTACATGTTGTGTATTCCTCAACATCTTGGGATTTTTTCGAAATAGCCATATACTCGATATATTTAGGCATTTACTTAAATAGTTAACATATCAAGTGCATGCCTCAACACTTTACATACATATCTTTGAGACTACTTACAACTACAACATTAACAAAAGTCTTGTCTCTTCTCCATTCACATCTTGAATTAGAGCCCCTATTCTAACAGCGATGGAAGTAGGTTAACAGAGGTGAAAAGATTAGGCATATCCATATGACAAAGGAATGGTGTCGATGACATATCTACAACCCTCATCAAGTAAACTTGTATCATTGCATCCCAATAAAAGAAATGAAGCTTACATGATCAAGGCATGTTTCAAAGAGATTCATTTCCTCAAAGAGTTTGAGAGCATCCTTGCATAAAATATTTTCAAATCCTTTAAAAACTCAAACAATTCAGGAAATTATGGATCAACAGCTTCTTTGTACATTTAAGCTCTTTAAAATACATGTTTGTTTATTTTATATGTGTTTGGTCTTGTTCTGGTTGTCGGACATATTTTATTGAGGGTACAAAAATTGTAAAAAAGTGGGACACAATTATTTCCGTTGATCAGCCAAAGAATTCATGTTTGATGTGTATGCATCCACATTTTGCATACATGTCTACCGAGGTACTTGCCAATACATCTAACAAAAATAGCTTTACATTATATTGTGATGGATATCCATTTATTGTTCTAAATCTACCATTATAGCGCATACTAATATAAAGAATTTAAGCATCGATTTGGAATTTTTAAATTGCACGAGTTGAACTTTGAATGTACCTCTCAAATTTTGTCCATTGAAATGAACAATGAGGAATGGAAATCTCATCTCAAGAGGAAAATTATGAATATTTGTTAATCCCAAAGGCTTCAAATCCCACAATAATATTGGTAAACACTTGACGTTCCCCTGTGTATTCTTCCACTTTTTGCATGCATGTCTACCAAAACAAAAGAAACTTCAATAGCTTACATAAAACCTTTTCATTGTGCTTTCATGGATATGCATACCTTGTTCAAAAGTAGTTATTTTGGCACAAGTTGTGAAAGTATAGTTGTAAACATAAAGTGGTTAGGTTGGACACCGTTTATGTTGTATGAGAGTACCCTCTTCATAGAAGTTTCCCCAACATTTTAAGCATTCACTTTTATTTTATCTTTCATATTTTATTAAACCTCCTCTAGCCATACTCAGAAAGTTGTTTGTTGTGGCTTTTATTTGTTTTCCAGTTATAGGTTTTTCAAAAGATAGTATTTGATTCTTTTGATGCTCAATTTGGTCTCGCCCTGTTTGTCCTTGAAATTATTCAGTTTGCGGGCTCTGTCATGTTTTCTATCTCCCCATATTGATGCATAAAAACTTTGTCCTCCATTTGGTTGCCATGATCAGTCCCCTCCTTAGTCGAGGATCGCTTAAAAGTCCAGAATTTGTTTTTCGTTCCTCTATCCATGTGAAAGATCTGTAACTTGGGTGAAAACTCAGGTTTTTTCCTTTCCTTCTCGTTTTCCACAGTCACGTTTTGTTGTCCCTATCCTTTTTGTCCCAAGTATCTGTGAAAACGTGATTGGATGAAGCTCGAGAGGATCATGTTTGGGCCTTATAACATTTCCAAATTCTTTGTCCTTAAGAAAGATTCATTTCGGGCTTAAATGGTGATTTTCCTACATTTTATGGTTTGACGGGTGTATTTTTCCCGATTAAATTTACTTCTCAGCATCAATGGAAACGTGGCCCTTTCTAGTTAGATGCATCTCGGCGAGGCACTTTGAAAACTCTAAGGCTCGATTCAACTCAAAGCTTGTCCACGTGGAGGGACGGTGCTCATCGAAAATTGTCTTTTGTTTGGCCTTAGAATTGGGCTCGGGAGACATGTGGAGGTTTCCGCTGCCTTGCCGAACTTAGACACATTTTTCATGCGGTCGGTACAACTTTAGCGGACCATGGACACGTGGAGGGCTAGCGCTCATTTGAGGATCCACCTTAGGGTCCCACCTTAACAATTGCGATAGGGAGACATGTGGAGGCTTCCGCCAGCTCCACTCTATACTTAAACTTTCCAAAGCAATTTTGAAAGGCCTGGGACACGTGGAGGGACCGTGCCTATTTGGGGACTAGCCCCTAAGTTTTATTTTGAAGAGGTGCCTAGAGGAAACTTGGAGGTTTCGCTCACTCGCCTTTGCTTGAAATTTTCAATGGCCAAGGAAAAATGTCGCGGACCCTAGACACATGGTGCCTTCCACTGATCATTCAAATTTCTTAACAACTCTTCCAGACTAAAACACGTGGTGAGCCCACACTTGTTTGGGGTCTTTTCTTTTGGTGACTATCTCAAAATGTGCCATTGCGACACGTGGAGGCTTCCACTAGCTCCTTTTTCTTTGAGACCTTTTTAAAGGCCAAAAGGCATTTTTCTTGGAAGGCTTGCACTTGTTTGGAAACTTTCCCCTATACTTCTCTTTTGCAGTTTTGCCAAGGAAACACGTGGACGACTATGATATAAAGTAGAAAAGTGGTAGAATCAACGATTGTTGTGTATTACGTCTATTTTTCCACCATTTTTGCTCCAAGACTCCTGGAGATGCGAATACGCACTATTTTTCATCATTTTTGATGAAATGCCTTGTTGTCTTTATTTGTACAAAGTGCCATTGAATGGATTCAAAACTTAATTTGTGAGTCCAAGGATTGTTAAGATTGATATTTTGAAGTTGGAATTACTCAAGCACTTGCAAAAATGGGAATTACTAGAGAAGCTAGATACAAGACAGAGTTGCAGAGGAAATAAAGGGAAAAGGATCAAATGATGAAGGTTGCAGGCGCAAAAGATGAAAAAGTTGTTGCCTTGAGAGAAAAAAGGATTACCTGTCAGACCCAACCATGGAGAGCCTCCGAAAATGATTAAAAAGGGGATTTCTCACATGAAAAAATCAAAATGATTAGAAGGATTGCCAAAACGTTGTGGCATGGCATCCTAGTCATTAGTTGAGAGCCCAAGAAATGTGATCAGTTCACAATTGGTCCACCTCGTAGCTTTCGGATTTGAATTTGTTAAATGTCACTTTTCTGAGGTAAATTGGTAACAAGCAATGGTGCCTCGAATATTCTTCTCTTATGGGGGGAAAATTGAGTGAGTAAAATGTATAAATGCAATGAGAATACTCTTGCAAAGGGTTGGGGGTTGAATTCTTAAGAGAAAATTTGAGAAAATCCATCTTCGTGAGAGACCAATCCAAGATAACTCGTTAGTTTCTTCGTGTTAGATTTTCTCTCATGTAAAGTTGGTTGCGTAGATGTATAGCCATTGACGAGAACCGAGATTGCTTTGGAAGCTTTCCTCTCATTGATAAATCCAAGAAATTTTGAAATTAATTTCTATCAATTTTGGAGCAATTAGTGTCTCGCTTTTTTTTAGAATGTCGTAAGTAGTTTTACTTGTTCCTATTGCAATATTACATTGAAATATTTGTGAAATCACACAACATCTCATCCTTGTGATATTTTAGTGGTATTTTCAATTTCATTTCAAGAAGAGCCTTCATCCTATGATGAGATAAACAAATTTAAAATCGTTGACCGTCGTTTGTTGATAAAGATTGTTTGTAAGTCTTTGCGTGCACCTTAGGTGTGACTCATCGAGATTTTGGTGTTTAATTGATTCTTTAACTCGAGCCTTCGTGTTAGAGTCTCAAATATTCTGTGAAAACGTGTTGATCTGGGCCTCCATTGAAGCACACCTTCTAGTTGAAGGAATGTCTTAACTATTATGAAGCTTTATGTTGTTGAGTTGTCCATTGTTGTGAAGTTTCTCAAAGATTTGGTATAATCAAATTTATCCTACTTAATCTCCCACCAAAATCATTCAAAAACTATGAATCCATCATAAACTACCGTTTTTTCCCGTATATCTACAAAGGAACAAAATCTATTTGCTAAAATATGCATAACAATCAGGATTTCTTAATGTCTTCAGTAACATTAGCCTTGTGTTGAAAGTATCTCCATCTTTTAGAAGTGAAAACTCTTAAGAGTTAAATTATGGAGTATTGACCATATTTTCCCAAGGTTTTCTTCATAAAATTTGTGCAAAAGAAGGATATCTCCATCTCCTTCATCAAAAAGAGGTTACACTAAGGGTCCTCTCACCTGGGTCAAGAGGCACAACCTAAAGTAGTGAGGAAAAGTCAAATCCTCTTAAAGGTGTTATCCATCTCTCCAAAAATTTGAGTGACAAAGGGCTAGTTAGATCTCATACTGGCTACAAAATGACACACACTATGATCTATCTGTCTCTAAGCTCCATGTCCAATCTGTGTTGTTGCTCGACTTGAAAAGGAGAACAAATTTGGATACCAACACTCATGGCACCGTTGTCGGGGAGTATTTAAACAAAGGTGTACACATATAGACCCTAGTAATGTTTCTTACATGATCTAAGTGCAAATACATTGTTGAAACATCATTATCTCTTCAGATATGTAAGAATTGTTCAAAGTTGTGAGTTTTGAGTGCAATATTTCCAGCTTATACAGTTATTGCACTAATTTTGTATCATCATTGATAAATTTGGGTAGAAGAAGAGTATATCTTGTAAGCTTTAGATGAATCTGGTATTAACAGACAATTGATAGGTATTTCATAGTGCATTTGCACAATCTAAGGTGAAAATCCTTAGTGGCAACTCAAGCGCTATTTAAATTACTTATAAATACCGTTGTCTTAACATATATCAAGTAATATTTTTCATTAATATCTGAAAAAGTGGAAGGAAAAATATTTGTCTTCGCTAGGGACCCTAGTAGAAGGTTGTTTCAAGTGTTTGGGAAGTTTAATTCGAGAAGGAAAAAGAATTTGGAAGGTTGTTGGAGATCAAGCATCAAGAAAATACATCTCCATTGGTGAAACTGATCAGCATGTGATTGAAGACTACAATACTTCCTCAAGTATTTCTAACTAAGGTAGTCTCTTTGTTGAATTGAATTCTCCATCTGGAGAGGGTCCTTCTTTTGTATTTGAAAAATATGCTTCTCAATCTTCCCGGTATTTCCCAAATCTAATAGATTTTTCTAAGACACGGAGCCTTTAGAGGGCATTCATTCTGAAAATTACATCCATGTACCACACAGACCCCTCACTCCTCATCATTTTGTTTCTCTTGTAAGATCACCTCCTCAATATAATATGGCTTAGCCTCCGCCTGCACCTCCATTTGTTGTTAATACTTTTGGTCTCATCATTTATAGAGGTATGGCTAGCTATCCAAATGTTGTACCACAAGATGTAAGAAATATATTGCCAAAGTTTCAAGGAAATAATGCAATCATTGGTGATCAGCACTCAAAGCTCTTTGTCAATATGATGGAGCACTTTGAAATAGAATTTGAGGATGTATACATTAAATTGTTTACCCATTCTCTAGAAGAAGATGTAAGGGACTGGTATAAATCTTTTCCAGATAATTCCATTGACTCCTTCGACGAGAGATGAAGAATGCTTTTAGAATGCAAAGTATGGTGATAAAACAGATCCTAGGTTTCTTTTATCGAGTTTGAAAATATAAAAATGAATCCTAATGAATCATTTCATGATTTCAATACAAGATTTAACAAAACATTGAGAAGACTTCTGTTAATTTTAGGCCATGTGATGAATCATGTCCGATAAAGTATTCAAATTCATTTGATAAGAAAGTTACTTACTATTTGAGGGATAAGAAACCTAGAACTTTAAGGCGAGGCCTTTACCATGGCTCTGTAAATTGAGAACCTAGAAAAGCCTCAATCAAGTAAGGTTGTGGATCTTGAGGAAGTTGTAAAGAATTTGGTCAAGGTCTGTCAAAGAAATCTCTTACAAGCTAGCTAAGGCAGAGAAAGGAATTGGACAAGGTTCACAAGGTCAACATAGGAAACAAGGACAAGACAGATATACAAATCATACTAGAAATGATCGGAGGTCCGATGACAGAGGTAAATAACCCATGAGAGCTAGACAACCCCAAGCTAGGGAGAATAGAGTAGTGTTTGATCCTCTAAATGCTAGAGTTATTGTTGTTGAAGAGATAAATAAAATTGATTGGTGTGACAAATGTTTCTTACCCCACCCACCATGTGAAGTAGATCAGCAAGTTGAAGAAGTTGATTATGATGAGTGCATGGTGGAATGCTCTACAAGATCACAACATGGAGCAACTTCAACTTAAGTAATAAGTGCAAGAAATGCTGCAAGTTTTGGGACTGCATTCACCGGGTACCTCTTCTTCCTCCCTCTCATGCTTTAGAAATAGACATGGTACAAGCTTTTGAACTCCCTAATAATGATTATGAGTACCTAAGAGCTCTAATGATTAAGAAGTATGATGGAGGAATCCCATCGAAGAGGATAGATAATCTGTTAATGAATGTTGTTGTTGCCTAAGAAAAGGAGTATACCACAAGAAGTAAAGCTATCAAAGGGGGGCCTCAAGCCAAACAAAAAACCCTAGTCCTCACCAATGTCCCAAAAGAAACTCCAAAGAAGGATGCACCTGGTAAATGCCTTATTGTCTCAAGTAGAACTGGTGTTCCCACCCATGCCCAAAATGTGAAAAATCTTGTGCCCCCCGATGAGTTTGTCAACCTTTCTCCAAATGTTGCTTTTCATAAATACATTCCTTATGACATTGCCCAAGTCTTGAGTTAGATCATGATTTATGTCCCAATTGTTGAACTGCTTAGGATTCCTGAGCACAAGAAGAGGGATTTTGAGTATTTGGGGTTGGAAGAAGATAGGAGTACCCAATGCAGAAATATAAATAATGTAAACACTCCTCCTCAACCATTACGAGACCTAGAAAAACCACCAAGATTAGAGGAGATAGGTGAACCACGAAGTTTAATTAGGAACATCTTTCGTTGAGTCTCAATTAAATTTTGATCCATATTTTACAACACCGATTATTAAGGATAGAGCTGCTACACAATTGTATGTTTGATTCGGAGCATCATGCAATGTTATGCCTCTATAAGTCATGAATGAATTGAACATTAAAGTGATAACAACTTATGGTAAGTGTCTTGTAATGGATTCTAGATAGGTGCCGGTTGTGGGATGTGTAAAATGTTTGGTGGTACATCTTGCAACTTATCCGGGTAAGAACTAGAAACTTGATGTTGTTATTGTTGATTACCCCGCCAAAAGGGGCATGTTGTTATCAAGAAAGTGGGCTGCAAGTGTTGGTTGAAGTGTTTAGATGGATATGTCTTTTGTCACCATTCCAATTGAAGGCAACCTTGTAAAGTTGTATGGAGAGAAGAAGATGTTGCACCTCATTGAAGATCCCAATAATGCTTCTTATGAAGTGTTATATGTTGATGTAGATGTTGAAAACTTTGTTGGGTTTGCTGATGGCAAAGAGCATAAGATTGATCAGTGCAAATGTATTGAACAAGTGGGTTTACCTTGGACCGTTATTTGATGGAGCTTGTTCCAAGTTTGGAAATAGTGATGGCATTCTTCCGATTTCTCTAGGCCAAGAAGAGTTTGTCTTTTCTTTCAAACTCAACTTTGAATGCACTAAAAACATTGTTGAATATGAAGCATTGCTATTAGGCTTGAGAATTGCATGGAAATATGGTATAAAGGATATCATTGTCAAAGAGGATTCAAAATTGATTGTCAAGCAAATTAGAAAATTGTATGCTATTAAAAATCGAGAGAATGAAATAATACAAGCATGCGAGTCTTGGATTTGATTGAAATGTTTGACTCTTTTAATATTGTGCACCATGACAAAAATATTAATGTTGTTGCAAAAAAGTTAGCAGTGCTAGGATCCAGATTTGGGAATTGTACAGTGTCTCCATTTTGTGAGTATGATGTTGAAATACTATCAAGGCCATCTGTCCCTAATAACGTTAAAATTGGCAAGTGTTTGATGATGATTCCCAGGTGAAACAATTTTTGTAGAACCAAGGTGAGTTTTCTAACCAAAATATAAATTGGGAACCAATGGTGTGTGCTGCTGAATGAAAGGAAACTTTATTTGGCAAAGAAATCATCCCGCTCAAGACAAACACAATTCCTAGAGGTTTGGTGGCTCTTGAATCAAACTTTGATAATGTTGATTGAATTATTAAAAGAATTATGTTGGTTTCAAGAGATGTGGAAGAGCACGACTTGGGCACAAAGGAAAAACCACGTAAAATATGGTTAGGAAGAAATCTCAACAAGGAAGAGAAGAAGTCCTATGTTTAATTGCTAAAGAAATATCAAGACTGCCTAGCTTGGTCTTACTCTGAGTTGAAGGCATACAAGGAAGATTTGTTCCAACATAAAATTCCTCTTGAATCTAATGCCAAGCGTTTCAGGAAAAAATAGAGGCCCATCAATCCACTCCTTTCTTTGAAGATGTAAGAAGAACTGACGAAGTTGAGGGACAAAGGGATCATTCAGCCCACAAGGTACTCATCTTGGGTTGCAAACCTAGTGCCTGTCAGAAAAAAGAATGGTGATATAAGGTTATGCATAGACTTCAGAAACCTCAATAAAGCATCATTGAAAGATAATTACCCTCTGCCAAACATGGAGAATATGCTACAATTGGTATCTGGTTCTGAATTGTTATCTACTCTAGATGGTTTCTCTGGCTATAATCAAGTTATTGTGAAGGAGTTAGAAAGAATAAAGATTGCCTTTACCACTCCTTTGGGAACTTATGTCTATGTGGGGATTTCTTTTGGCTTAAATAATGCTTTGAACAAACTTTTCAAAGGGTAATGGATGTAGCATTTGTTGGTTATATTAATGAATTCATTGATGTTTATCAAGATGATGTAACTGTGTTTTCCAAAAAAAGAAATGATCACTTGTAACACTTGGAGAGAATGTTGTTAAGGTGTAGGGAGTATGGCATATCATTGAATCCAAAGAAGTGCCATTTTGGAGTGCAAAAGGCAAACTGCTTGGTCACATTGTATCAAAGGAAGGGGTCATGATTGATCCAGAGAGAGTGGAAGCCATCAACATAGTTTCAATTTCGAGAACTAAGAAAGGATTTCAATCCTTCTTTGGAAAAATAAACTTTATCAGAAGATTTGTGTCTAACTTTGTTGAGCTGACCATCCCCATTACTAGCATGCTGAAAAAGGACCAAGTTATCAAATGGGAAGAAGCTTCCATTCAAGATTTCAATGGGATCGAGAAAGCACAAAAGCATGCCCATGTTTTGGCAGCCCCAAATTACAAGAATCATTTTCAAGTGTTTTCTTTTGCTTCAGAAAACACCATTGCATCTGTTTTGTTGTAGAAGGATGATGAAGGGGATGAGAGACCCATTTCCTTTTTCAGTAAGGCATTGCAAGGAGCTGAGTTTAAGTACATCATTATGGAGAAGCAAGCATTTTACCTTGGTGAAAGTAAAAATGTTTTTAGACCCTACATCTTGAGCTCTAAAGTTGTTGCTTATGTTCCCCACACCATGGTGAAAGATATCTTATCGAGATGGAGGTCTCGAGAAAAATATGCAAATGGGTAAACAAGCTACAGGAATATGACATGGATATCCTAACCAATAAATTGGTAAGAGGTTTGTGCCTGACTAAGTTTATGACTGAGAGTAACTTGTAAACCATTGAGGTGAATTAAGTAGAAGGAGAAAGGGTGGATGTCCTTGAAAATTTGGTAAGCTATGAATGGTAAAAGGATATAATATTTTATCTCATACATCTATGCTGCCCTGAATATTTGAGTAAAAATTAGAAAAGAGCTCTTAAGTTAGCCTCTAAAAAATATGTCATTACTAATTTTGGGTTAGCTTGGAAGAACCCGGAGGGAGTGCTCTTAAGATGCATTACTGAGGATGAAGCCCCAAAGGTAATTGTTGATCTCCATGGAGGAGTTTGTGGGGGACATTTTGTTGGAAGAGTTACAACACATAAAATCTTGAGGGCTGGTTATTGGTGGCCAACTCTCTTCAAAGATACAACTCTATTGGTTAGGAAATGTGAAAGTTGCTAGCATTTTTATGGAAGAATGAAAGCTTCAGGCTCCCTTCCTTTGTAGCCTGTGTCAGTTGAAGCCCCATTTAGGCAATGGGGAATGGATTTCATTGGTGAAATTTCTGATCCTTCCAATGCTGGTCATAAATGGATTCTTGTAGCCATTGATTATTTCACTAAGTGGGTGGAAGAAATCCCCACCAAGAAAGAAACACACCAAGTTATCATGGACTTCATGCTAAATCAAATCATATGCAGATTTGGAGTGCCAATTAAGATTTTTGCTGATAATGCCATGAGTTTCAGAGCCAAACCTTTGGTGGCAATGTGCAAAGAGTATGGAATTAATTTGACATATGCTTCTAACTACAATCCCCAAGGAAATGGACAAGTGAGTCCAACAATAAAAACTTGTTGAAGATCATTAGAAGAACCTTGGAGCTGAACAAAAAGAAGTGGGGTGAGCAACTGAAGTTTGTTGTTTGGGATGACAGAATCATTATCAAAAGAGCTACTGGTAAGAGCCCATTTGAGTTGGTATATGGAACTCAAGCTTTGCTGCCCCTTCATTTGCAATTGTCTTCATTTCAGTTTGTTCAACAAATTAAAGATCAAGAAGTTAGTTCCTATGATGCTTGAATCAATCAACTTATTGAGTTAGATGAGGAAAGAAGGGCATCCCATCAATGACATGTGAAGTTTAAAGAAAAGTTGAAGAGGTTATTTGACAAAAAGGTGACTCTAGGAGCTTTTAGCATTGGGGATCTTGTGCTATTATGGGATAGTAGACATGAAGATAAGGGAAAACATGGTAAATTTGATGCATTATGGATGGGCCCTTATTCAATTGACATTCGTATTGGTGAAAATACCTTCTTCTTAAAAGACTTAGATGGGGAACTACTTGAATTGCCTATTAATGGCAGGAATTTGAAACATTTCCTTGATTGATTTCTCATAATCAAGGTATACTCCATTGATACAAGCGTATAGTGTTTTGGTTGCTTTTTCATTTGTGTTTTTATGTTTTTGTTTGTCCTGGTCCTTGATGGTTGTTTCATTGGTTTCTTGGTTTGTCCTTGGGGAGTTGGTTATTATTGTTTTACTCGCAAACTTATTCTTTGATTTTGTTGCCCAATGGTCCTGCTTTTGGCACTTGGTCTGCTATTTGTTCTTATGACACTCATAAGAAGTTCCCATCCCAGTCGGAGCCGATGTTGGTGCTCAATTTTGTCTTGCCCCGTTTGTCCTTGAAATTCTTCAATTTGCAGTCTCTGTCGTGTTTTCTATCTCCCGTATTGATGTATAAAAATCTATCCTCCATTTGGTTGTCATGATCAGTTCCCTCCTTAGTCGAGGATCACTTAAAATTCTAGAATTTGTTTTTGTTCCTCTGTCCATGTGAAAGATCTCGTAACTTTGGTGAAAACTCGTGTTTTTTCCTTTCCTTCGTTTTCCATGATCACGTTTTGTCGTCCCTATCCTTTTTGTCCCAAGTATCTATGAAAACGTGATTAGATGAAGCTCAGAGGATCATGTTTGAGCCTTATAACATTTCCAAATTCTATGTCCTTAAGAAAGATTCATTTTTGGTCTCAAATGGTGATTTTCCTACATTTTACGGTTTTGACAGGTGTATTGTATGCCGGGAGACACATGGAGGTTTTTGTTGCCTTGCCTAGATTTAGAAATATTTTTCATGTAGATGGTACAGCTTTGGCGGACCATGGACACGTGGAGGGCTAGTTCTCATTTGAGGATTTGCCTCATAGTCCCACCTTAACAATTGCAACAAGGAGACATATGGAGGCTTTCGCCAGCTCCACTCTATACTTAAAATTTCCAGAGCAATTTTGAAAGGCCTGGGACATGTGGAGGGACCGCGCATGTTTGGTTACCAACTCCTAATTCTTTTTGAAGAAGCACCAGGAGGGTACTTGGAAGCTTCCGCTCACTCGCCTTTTCTGGACTTTTCAACGGCCAAGGAAAAGCTCGTGGACCCTGGACACATGGTGCCTTCTCGCCGATCCTTCAAATTTCTTAATGCTCTGCAGACTAAGACACGTGGTGATCCGGTGCTTGTTTGGGGTCTCTACTTTTGGGGACTATCTCAAAATGTGCCATTGTGACACGTGGAGGCTTCCCATTGGCTCCTTTTTTGCTGAGACTTTTCAAAGGCCAAAAGGTGTTTTTCTTGGGCCCAGGGCACGTGGAAGGCCCGCACTTGTTTGGAAACTTCCCCTGTACTTCTCCTTTGCAGTTGCACCAAGGAAACATGTGGACGACTATGATATAAAGTAGAAAAGGGGTAGAATCAATGGTTGTTGTGTATTGCATCTATTTTTCCACCATTTTTTCTCCAAGACTCTTGGAGATGTGAATACGCACTATTTTTCATCATTTTTGATGAAATTCCTTGTCATCTCTGTCTGTAAAGTGCCATTGAATGGATTCAGAACTTAATTTGTGAGTCCAAGGATTGTTAAGATCGATATTTTGAAGTTGGAATTTCTCAGGCACTTGTGAAAACAAGAATTACCAGAGAAGCTGGATATGGGACATAGTTGTAGAGGAAAGAAAGGGAAAAGGATGAAATTATGAAGGTTGTAGGTGTAAAAGATGAAAAAAGTGTTGCGTCGAGAGCAAAAAGGATTACCTATCAGACTCCATCTAAGGAGAGCCTCCAAAATGATTAAAAAGGGGATTTCTCGCATGATATAATTAGAATGATTAGAAGGATTGCCAAAAATTTGTGGCATGGCATCCTAGTCATTAGTTAAGGGCCCAAGAAACGTGATCAGTTCACAATTGGTCCACCTGGTAGCTTTCGGATGTGAATTTGTTAAATGTCACTTTCTGAGGCAAATTGGTAACAAGAAAAGGTCCCTCGAATATTCTTCTCTTTTGGGGGAAAATTGAGTGAGTAAAATGTATAAATGCAATGAGAATACTCTTGCAAAGGGTTGGGGTTGAATTCTTAAGAGAAAATTTGAGAAAATTCATCTTCCTGAGAGACCAATCCGAGATAACTTGTTAATTTCTTCTGTGTTAGATTTTATATCATGTCAAGTTGGTTGCAGATGTATAGCCATTGACGAGCACTAAGATTGCTTTGGAATATTTCCCCTGCTGATGAATCTAAGCAATTTTGAAATTAATTTGTGTCAATTTTAGAGCAATTAGTGTCTGCTTTGTTTCAGAATGTCTGCAAGTAGTTTTACTCGTTCCTATTGCAATATTACATTGAAATATTTGTTAAATCACACAAGATCTCATCCTTATGACAATTTAGTGGTATTTGTAATTTCATTTCAAGAAGAGCCTTCATCCTGTGATGAGATAAACAAATTTAAAATTACTACACTGTCATTTGTTGATAAAGATTGTTTATAAGTCTTGGAGTGTACCTTAGGCATGAATGCTTAGAGATTTTGGTGTTTAATTGAGTCTTTTAACTCGATCCTTTGTGTTAGATTCTCAAATATTGTGTGAAAACATGTTGATCTAGGCCTCCATTGAAGCACACCTTCTAGTTGAAGGAACGTCTTAACTATTCGAAGCTTTCTATTGTTGAGTTGTCCATTGTTGTGAAGTTTCTCAGAGATCTAGTATAATCAAATTAATCCTTCTTAATCTCCCACCAAAATCATTCAAAAACCATGAATCCATCCTAAACTATTGTTGTTTGCCCTATATATCTACAAAGAAAAAAAAATCTATTTACTAAAATATGCAGAACAATCAAGATTTCTTAATGTCTTCAGTAACCTTAGCCTTGTGTTGAAAGTATCTCCATCTTTTAGAAGTGACAACTCTTAAGAGTTAAATTATGGAGTATTGACCATATTTTCCCAAGGTTTTCTTCATAAAATTTGTGTAAAAGAAGGATATATCCATCTCCTTCATCAAACAGAGGTTACACTAAGGGTCCTCTCACCCTGGTTGAAGAGGCACAACCTAAAGTAGTGAGGACATGTCAAATCCTCTTGAAGGTGTTATCCATCTCTCCACAAATCTGAGTGACAAAGGGCTAGTTAGATCTCATCCCTAGCTACAAAATGACACATACTATGATCTATCTGTCTCTAAGCTCCATGTCCAATCTGTGTTGTTGCTCGGCTTGAAAAGGAGAAAAAATTTGGATACCAATAGATTCCACTTAAACCTTCAGATGTGATAACAAACACTACACTTCTACTATAT
Source organism: Taxus wallichiana var. yunnanensis (assembly GCA_018340775.1). Lineage (NCBI taxonomy): Eukaryota > Viridiplantae > Streptophyta > Pinopsida > Cupressales > Taxaceae > Taxus > Taxus wallichiana. The sequence goes on from CM031236.1 coordinate 493,206,283, forward strand.
TTAGGTGATGTCATGCATTTCATAGCATAAACAGATGATGGATCTTGAGGAGGAGAAAACTACCCTATTAAAAATCTCCCATTTTGGTAGACATTGAGTGGATGTTGGAAAAAGTTGTGGACTTTGGATTTACACCTACCAATTATCTTTAATTGAAAGTTTATAGGAGTTTTCAATAAACCCATTTGTTTCTCATATCTTGCAATCATTGCAATCTATGAGACCACATGTATTTAGGAAATTTTTCAAACAATTTATATGATTCCACATTTTTCTTATTACAAAGACACTGATATATAATTGTTAAATATACCGCCCAAAAATGATAGATTCCCACTGGATTCAAAGCCTGAAGAGCGTCCTAAGGCTCTTCTCAAAAGCAATTGCAATGTTACATGGCAAGAGACCAAAAAATAATAACTAATTGTCCACCCATGTCATCTTTTTAATTAAATAGATTAGATATTTAGATTTCGGTGAGAACCCACGAGCTAATATATATATATATAAGTCCAAACCTACTTCTAGATTCAAAAAAAATCCCAATCTTACAAAATCATGAATGTACAAAGACTTTCAATTTGGTTGGAAACTATTTAAAGAATATGGATCAATTAATTCAAAGAAAAAAGGCAATAAAATGATCTTTCCGATTGACATGGTCGAGAAATAATCTCACAAAAGATACTGATCATATGTCTTTGATTTCATTTGCATTCAAATACATGTTATTATGTATATCTATATAGTCTTGTATCTTTGGTGGGTGTGCTTATAATACATATTTTAAAAGTCCGTTCTCCATAATGCTTTGGCAGATGTCAATGCCATGTTTTGAAGCTCCATATTTTGCACAAGCTAGTGGTGTGTTAACAAAGGTGAATTTATCATATTGGACACCACTTTTATGCATTTGGTGAAAAAAAGTCAATATTTTGCGAGGATACTGATCTTCTTGTTGACATGTAAAATGTTTAGGAATTTTAGCTCAAAAACTATATGAATTCTTGCCCCATTTTTCTGTCAAACTTGTCAAAACTAGTCAAAATTGGCAAATTTCCTATTTTCAAAAGTCAACTTCTAGGAAAGGTTTCGAGAACCTCAGATTATTTCAGGAGAAAAAATTATAGCCAGTGGAAAGGTATCATAGTTTAATCTCTAACAATTTAAGCTATACAGATTCAAATTCAATAAAACAATGTTTTCATATATGAAAGACTTGAATATGGCATAAAAAAGTGCCAATAAAAGCTTACATTTGAAGGAAATAGTGGAGATCCGTGTTCAATAAATGAGAAAAAATATGCTAACATTCAATTGGTGTCTTTGACTACACGAAGGAGACACTAAACATGTTCCATAGAATTTAGATATTCATGAACATGGTGAATGCCTACCAATATTGTGTGCCGAAAAAGGGGAGGCCAATTCTCGTAAGGCGTATCATGCTCTTTGAAGCGAGACACACAGACAAAGGGGTTTGCGTTTATTTTTAGCTTTTAACCTTGGTCGCCGAGAGGGTAAAAATTAACAATGATAAAATAAAATTACAAAGGGCTAAAATAAAATATAGAAAAATTACATGTCCATGCCGTCAACGGGAAGTTTTATTCATGATAATTACTATTGTAGTTTATGGTTTTCAAGTATACAGACAGTTGTTTCACCAAAATAACACTCCTAGATGGATCAATGGAAAACATTGATGTATGCCAAACTAAGGACTGCCAATCAACCTGTCGATTGTCAGAGCGCCACCCCCTCCGCTATCCCAACTCACTTGTGAAATGTCTTCAACATAATTATTTATATATTTAAATATAAATTGTATATACATCTATATAAAAATAAGGGGTATGTTTCAAGTCTTAGAGAAGTTGATTCCAAAATTTTGCAATATATTTTGGAGCTAAAAAATACAATTAACGTTTAAATGGTCATTAAATTCAACCCCAAATGCAATTTTTCATTATTGTGCTTTCATAATGCACTCAACAACACAAATATCATTAATAAAAAGCAAATATCCATCTATAATATATAAATATCAACAAAAAATGACGGCTATATTTTACGTCTGAAAGTTCTAAGGGACAGGGGTGTAAAATGTTTAAAGTATTGTAGGGCTAAAAAAACAAAAAATTGTTCTCAAATCTTTTTTAGTTTTCATCATGAAGTTAACCAATTTTCCCCATAAATTTTTCATTTTGTCACCATAAATTTTACAGCTTTTTAAAATCCTAAGCAAAATCATCGACCATCATTGCTGATCAAAACAATAAGCAAGAAAATAACATGAATAGTTTCAAGGGATTGTGTTCTCGAGTCTTAGGATCATCTTATTAAGTAAGATGAGGAATCCATTCTACGAATTGATAAAAACCATGATATTTATCGAGAATCCGAAAGCCTACTTTTTGGGTTCTCTTGATGTTGATGTCATTGAAGAGGTGGATCGATCTATTTCGAGAGGTCTTTCCTTTCTTCAAAGGAGTGTCAGCCTTGTATGTAGTAGTTACCATTTCATTTGTCTCCAAAGTGCGCACTTGATCTCGCTCTCCCTCTTTGTCATGCCCAATCTCTCGGTTTCTATTTTACAAGCTAATTCTTGTCAATAAGGTTGCCCTTTTCAATAGATTTGAAAATAGTATAGTTAAGATCTGTTGCTGCGATAACTTAGTCTCACATTCCTCCCTACTTGTTTTTTGTTATAAGTGTTTGCAACACGGGGTTTTCCTATAATTGATGGTGGTAGATGGATCTCGGGAGGATGCTGATGTATTTCCAATCGCAGAACATCTGTTAACTTGTCGCATGTCAAAGGCCCTTGCCTGCCCACTTATGGAGCACCTTCGCATTATGAAACCCCTTTATTTCTTTAATAAAACATTGTAAAAGTATTTCATGAATTAGAAAAACACCTTTCAATTTATAAATAAAAGAAATTATCCCCACCCTTTTGTCCAATAGAACATCATTGGGTGTCGATGGAAGTAAACACATTTCTCTAGCCCTCGTGGAAAAATAATTCACATCATAGCTAATTTGTTGTAACAATTCAGTGCTAAAGAAAGCATATAATATCTCCTTGACCTGGCAGATGTCTTATCCAACAATCTTATGAAATTCTTTGGCTCATGGAATACAACCCATGTAGCATCTAGGCCAATCACATAGTTACAAATGGTGTTATTATGGAAATAAACTATACTGAGACCATATCTCGGCGATATTTATAGGATCGATTGCCATATGATTTTCTTATACTCACCTCATATTGATTTTTTATGTCGTTGAGTTCTTATTTTAAATTTGTACATCCCTGATGCTTCAAATCAATGCATTGTTAGAGATATTTAATCCCCTTGAACCAGTTAAAAAGAGTAATTTTCCCCATAAAATCAAAAATTAGTTTGTATTTTACATGCTTTTATTTTTTATTTTAGTTTTAGATGTTCTTAAGTTTAGGAAAAGCTATTAAAGCAAATAAATCAAAAACTTTGTATTACACAAAAGCATGTGCTTTTAGTTCTATTTTTAAGATTTGGGTGTTTTATTGTTAGATGAATCCATCTATTTATTAGAGGCAATTGTAAGTGTTTTCATATAAAACACATTCAAAGAGATTGTATTGAGCCGAAGCTTTGAAAAGGAAGAAGAAATATATGCACAGAAGTGCTGATCTAAGTTCGCAATAATATGTTTTATTTGCAATTATTTATTTTTTTGTTAGTTATTTTGTGTGGCTAATTTCTACAAATTGGTGTCAAATCGTGGATTTTTTCAGCAAATCTCTAATTGACATCAACTTATGGCTTCTATATCCAAATCTGCAGACACCACTATTTACAAGAAAGAATTACGAGTATTGGTCATTAACCATGAAGGCACTATTCGAGATCCCGGGATGTATGGGAACGTAGAGGAGGAGTACACAAATCCCGCAAATGCATCAACATATAACACACTCTCATAGGCAGAGAAAGACACTTTGAAGGAATTAAGAAAGAAATATAGAAAATATTTTTTCTTCATTTATTAAGTGTTGGGTTTCAAAATGGAACATGGCTAGAAACCATAGTCAGGGGACAAACATGTCCCTCCTCTTTAATGGGAGAGGTTCCCTTATTGAAAGCATGAAAAAAATTACAAATATACAACTCTCAATGTTTAGACCCTGATATTCTGGAATCTTTTCATACTTAAAATATTATCAATACAAAGAATTGGAAGAGTAGAGAGATGAAGAAGGAAGAAAACAACAATGTTTTCAGGAGATATAGTTAGTAGAATATATCCTTACTCACATTGAACCAAGAAAATATAAGAAAAAGATCAATCACTTCATCACCAATGTGAATCTGCAAACACAAATTTCTAAAGATTACAGCATAAGAACACGAGTTTCTTTTGAATGCAAAGACAAATGATCCATTGAATCGAGTAAGGAGAGAGAGATATAACAGAGGAAATGAGAAAGAAAGCTTTTTATTGAATTACTTCCAAATTTACAATGTTCCTAGAAAACTATAATCCTTTTTTCCATGGCCAAAACATGTTCTTATAACAATTCGTGTACATCCATACTTTGTCCCCAAGAAAATAATATCCAAAAGGAATAATGTTTGTTGTAGATCCATTTTTTGGAAAGTGACATGAAACAAATGCACTCATGAAAACAAGAGGTTCAAAAAGGAAAATATTTCATCAGTTCGAGCATGATTACTTTACCATGGGGCATCTCATGATTTAATTCTTCATGTGGTTCTACTATTTCCACCTTTTAACCACTTTCATAGCTTGACGCAAGTGCTTACTGGTAAGTTTTCCCCCTTTTTTATTATGTATGCCCAATAAACTTTTTTTTCTAGTAATCAAGCTTTACATCTCTTTAAACTTATTGTTTTGGCTCCACAACAAACCAAAAATGCATCTCATGAATAAATGACAAGGAAAACAGAGAGAGAAGAATGAAGAATGGTTCACATTTGTATTCTTTGGAGCTCTGGTTCGTTAATGGTGTCAAAAACCAAATGAGTGTGTTTTGGCCACTCTTTCCATTTTTCAGCTTTGAAATTGGACCCTACGCGTGGCAAGCTCCAAGCCACTCTTTCCATTTTGGCTTTTCAACGTAGGCCACGTGTCCCTTTCGATTCGCTGCGAGCTTCAACTCGTAATTCATCCCTTCGAATGAGCGGGGTCGTGAGTCATTTTTAACTTTTCTCCCATTTTCCATAATGCCTTAGAGAATAAAATGGATCCAAACTTCGCCAAAATGCTCCCATCAATCGGGGACCCACAGGATGCGGAGAAAATCTAACATTTTTCCAAAATCACCAAAAGTGATAAGTTCAAAAAGGAACCCGTCCCATTGCATCCAATGAGAAGCAAACGCGTAGCTTCACCTTCGAAAAATAATTTGACGGGAAAAAAATGTAGAAAATTACAGAGAACAGAAAATGCCATTTTTGCACCCAATGAAGATTTTCTTTCTGCACAAAGTTACTATGTGAATAATGCAAGTTTTCACTTCCTTCAAATGCATAAAAGAAGATCATAAACCCCCTCCCATCCATGAGAAATAGATATAACATTATAATGGCTGCAAACTGAGGAAATGCATAAAATGTCATGGGAGATCAAAACAAGCACTTGAGGGGCTTGAAACATAAATTCCTCCATGGCAAGACTTCAATTTTCACAAAATTTAATTTAAAAAATGCGGGAAAATTGAGGAGACAACAAGCTCCTTCGGGGATGATTTGGCAGAGGAAAGATGTAAAATCAATAACCATAGAGAATTGCAGGGATGAGCAGATCGATTGCCTTATCCATTGGGAAATGGAGTAAAAAAGAAATATCAATACGAGAAGACAATGCACACAAGGAAACAAGAAAAAACAAGAAAAACTACAAAAAAATGCTATACAAAATGTACAGAGGGACCAAAGAAACTCCTAGGTTTTGAACAACTTCAAAAATTTCCCGCTATAAGGAAGTGGGAGAGGAGAACCATCCATATAATCCAGGAAAAAAGAGATCTCACCAAAAAAATGTCTAATTTTAAAAGGACCAATCCAAATGGAAACAAATTTACAATGGCTGCCTCAAGGTTCATGCCTTTTGTCCTAAAGAAGAACATTGTCTCCCACTTTAAAAGTTTTGGGTTTAACCTTTTTGTCAAACAGAGCTTTTAATTTGATTTGATGAGCTAATATCCTGTCAACCACTTGCAATCTGTCTTCATTCAACCACGGAGGTACATTTTTATTTTGTGCAATGAATTGGTAAAGTTGGCATCCTCAATGGCCTTCATCAAATGTAAGGCTGGCAGTTCCAATGTCACTGGAAGTTGAGCTTCAACTCCATATACCAATTGAAAAGGAGACATTCCAATGGCTCTCTTAGGTGTAATCCTATCTGCCCATAAAGCATCATATAGTTTCTTATGCCAATTCCTTTGAGAGTCATTAACAAGCTTCCGAACAATGGTGACCAAGTTCTTATTAGTTCATTCTACTTGCCCATTCCCTTGGGGATAGTAATTTAAAGAGTGGGCAAGGGAAATGCCATAGCCATAGCAGAAATCCATCATCTCAAGTAGAAGAAAAATTGGAAGAATTTTCAGTGACAATCTTGTTTGGTATCCCAAACCTTATTAAGATGTTCTCCTTGATGAAGTTGCATACTACTTGAAGTAGTAATTTTAAATGGAATGGATTCCACCCACTTGTTGAAATAATTAGCGGCAGTCAAAACATGAGTATGCCCCATACTTGAAGGTGGATTGAGTGTCCCAATGAAGTCCAAACCCCGTTGTTAAAAAGGTTCCTCAATCATTATTAGTTTGAGAGGTAAAGCAGCCAATTTTGGTCTTCCAACAAAGGTTTGGCATGCTTCACACTTGCCTACCCATTTTGATGCATCTTTGAACAAGGTAGGCTAATAATATCCAGCATGAAGGATTTTGTGGATCTGTGTGAAGAAGAAGAGAAATGACCTCCACAGGCCTGGTCATGAAAGGATGAGAACAATTTCTTTTCTTTGCTCTTTGTCAACACATTTTAAAAACCTTCCATCTATGCCTCATGTGAACAATGCATTTTCCCATAACACATATTACATAGAACTTAATTTGATGGCTCTATTATCATTGGCACTCAAATGGGATGGAAATTATCCATAATTAAGAAAGTGTGTAATGCCAACATACCATTCATCGATTGAGTGAGAAAAGAACAACATGGATATCAACTTCCTTCTTGGACAATTTGGCATCAGCTCCTTCAGCAATGAGTTCACATAAGCCCTTTCCTCGAAATAGCTTGGTGGGTTTGATTTCAAGATCATACTCTTGAACTTTGGCTACCCAATTGCCTCTCTTGATTCCAAATTCTTGTTGTGTAATAATGGATTTTATAGTTGTATCAGGCACAATCACAATAGAATGAGAGTTAAGGATGTAAAAATGAAAATGCTTCACAACTTTTACCACTACAAAAGCATGTTTCTCCTTCATGGTGTACTTCAGCTCATGAGCTTTCAAAATATAACCCATGAATGTTATGGGGAGTTTATGACCTTTAACATTATCCTGGGTTGACACAACAACTAGAGTACTTTTAGTAGCATAGCAATAGATAATGAAGTCTTTGTTATAATCGGGGCATGCCAAGATTGAAGTCTTTTTATAGCTCTCTTGATTTCTTCAAATGCAACCTTTCCTTTAGAGAACCAACCAAAATTCTGCTTCCCTTTCATTATGTGGGCTATGTTCAAAGTAAGTTTAGCAAAATAAGGTATGAATCTTCTTAAGAAGTTGATCTTGCCAAAGGAAGAGTACACACCCTTCTTGCTTGTGGGAGAGGTATCTGCTTTGAATTACCTAGACTCTTTCTGGATCAATCTTGATTCCCTCCTTAGAGACAATGTGTCCCAATAAATTTCCCTCGATGATACAAAAGAAATATTTCTTGGGATTCAAGGAGATGTCATGCTCTCTACACTTTTGGAGGATAGTTTCAAGGTGTTGGAAATGATCAGCTCTAGTTTTTGAAAACATAGTCAAATCATCAAGGTATACAACTATGCATTTTCCCTTGAGACTGCCAAAGGCCAGGTCCATTTCTCTCTAAAAGGTGGCACCAGTATTGGTGAGGCCAAAAGGCATTCTCCTATAAGCAAAGGTGCCCCAAGGAGTGGTAAAGGTAGTCTTATGCTGATCTGCAACACTTACTTCTACTTGATTATATCTTAAGAATCCATCAAGCATGGACAACATTTCTGAACCTATAACACTGCAACACTTTGATCCATTATGGGGAGAGGATAATTTTCCTTCAAAGATGCTTAATTCAAATTCCTAAAATCAACACAAATCCGAATCTCACCCTTATTATTCATGATAGGCACAATATTAACAATCCACGTTGAATGGTGAATGGGGAAAATGATCTTAGCCTTCAATAACTTTTGGATCTCTTGAAAGTTTGTATCAACAATTTTAGGGTTATACTGCCTCTGATTTTCCTAGAAGGACTTGATCCCAGGTTTTAGAGGAATGCAATGTTGCATCTCTTTTGGCTGAAAAGCCTTGAGATCATCATAAGAATATGCAAGAACATAATTATACCTTTGCAACAAATTCGTTGCTTTCTCCCTCTCCTCTTGTGTGCAACACTTTCCAACTTTTACCAAAGATGGGTTCATTAAGACTCCCAATGTTTATCTTTTCTGATCCAATGATCATTGAGGTCCTTTGAAAGTTTTGGACTTGGTGTACATATCATGTTTATCAAATAAATCTTCCAAACTTAGCATCCCTTTAGGTATATTATTACCTTTTAGTTTTATGCAGCCATCATGATCCATTTCTTCTTTGTTATCTTCTCCATTTGGGGCACACACTCTAGGAAGATTTCAACTTCCTTCAAAGTACAATTGGTCAAAATTATCTCGAGTTCAAGGAAGGAAAGTAAGTTATGATTATCATTAAAGACCTACCAAATGTTTGCATTGTCAGGCACACTAGGCCTATGAATCATCTCAATGGTGAATTTATCTTGGGAGAAATTTGGATGAGGGATCATTAGAGACCCCAAGACAGCCAAGGAATCAGCCCTGGTGTTTCTTTCCCTTGGCATAGCTTCAGTGGAAAAGGCATCAAGGAACTCAATGGAATCCAAAACTAGATTCATGTAATGTTTCAACCTTCTATTCTTCACTTGAAAGAGATCTCTAACCTAATTTACAATCAGCTCTGTATCTCCATGAGAAAGGATATTCTTAATCCCCATCTCTTTTTCCATGCTTAGACCGCGGATGAGAGCATCATACTCAGTTGTATTATTTGATTTTTTTGAATTGAAGCTTAAAAGAGAAAGGATGAATTTTCCCTTTAAGAGAAATAAGCACCACACCCAGATCCACAACCTATTGAGGAGCAACTCCCATCAAATTCCAAAATCCAAACGCCATTAGGATCAAGACACACTTCCTTAGGATGGTTAGCCTCATCTTGTGACATGATCATGTAGTTACCATGACTAATGTCCTCATAAAGTATTTATGCCTTTGGGTCATCTATTTTTGCACGATATATTCGGTTTGTTTCTTAGGCAAGAGCTTATTCATTTTCCCATTCACTCGAATAAGAGCATGTGACCAATCCATCATGATTTCTCCTCCAAAATCTTTACAAAAATTTATACTCAGTAGCATGACATAGGAAGGGGGAATATCAACTACCAAAATGGTGGTTAAAACTCTCTTCTTTGGAAAAGTAGCAAAGGCTACTTTTACATCCTTGATCCTTCCAACCAATGGGACTTCTCTGCTTTCCATTGAGTAACATGAACCAAAAGTGTGGGTAGGTTAAGCCTAGGGCATGAGCTACCTTAGTAGGCATCACATTATCGAAGCACCAAAATTAATAACACAATTACTGAGTTTGTGGCTAGGCTAGCTATGAGGAGAGTGGTCCATAAAATGGTTTTATCTTCTCATCGGATGAAGTGGCTACTTTTGCCGGAAGGCTTGGTTGAGATGAAGGAGAAGGAGTGGGCAAGAGGCCTTTAGAACTAGGGGATGAAGGCTTGGATTTGGAATTTACAAAGTCTACCATCTTAGCAAAGGCCTTAGGATGGGTTTGGTAGAATTTAGCTTCTAAGATATGGATCTTAGTTTTCTAGAGATGGTCAATAATGTCAAAAGAACCAAAGGTAGATGGAGCATCATTGATAGCAGTAGATGATACTTTTGACTTATCAACTCTATCATTTGAAGGGCAATAAGTTTTAGGAGTAGAAAAAGAGGAGGAAGGAACAACAAAACCTACCTTGGGTGTGGAAGAATTTGGAATAGGATCTCCTCTCCTTGCAATCATTAGAATGGTTGTAGGAGGTTCCTTAGATATTTTAGCAGTGTTGTACCACTTTATCCATCTTATTGGCTTGCTCAAGAGTCATGACAACATATGATTCATTGTTCATATCTACAACTCTTTCTTCATAATCATCCTCTTCATCTATACATTCAGTGGTGAGAAAATGGACATGAGATCCACTCAACTCTTATAATTATTCATCAGCTTCCTCTTCATGTTCTTCACATATTTCATTCTCCTCCTCATCATCAGGCTCCATCATTTCACATGTTGCATTGACTGGAACTTTAACAGGTGGGCCTTCAATTGCCAACAGTGCGAGGAGAGGGCAACCGATTCTGGGCTGAAAGTTCTTCCTAGGAAAATCCCGATAAGGAGCATCTTTGAGCTAACTCGATTCTTGAGATCAATGAGATAATTAGAAAATTTATGTACCAATTGATCTACATTAGCTCCAGGAGAAGATGTGGAAGAAGGATATGCTTTGGAATTGGATGATTCTCTCCTTAGCTTGCCAGACACGACCAAATCATCTTCAACATTGACAACAAATCTCTGATCAACATCTAAAGTGGCAAGATTAGCTCTTCCAAGTGCATAGCTCACTTCATGCAGTTGGGCATCAAGGAAGAAACATTTATGAATATGATCCATAGGGTGTGTGTTTTGTGGGATCTTATTACCAGCTTGTTGAATTTGGCCACAAATTCCCTCATGGGCTCATGTGACTCTTTCTTGATTTGAGAAATCTGGGCTAACAGGGCATGTACATCCTCAGCAAGTTTGAAACGCTGCTCAAACTGGGTCATCATGGTGTTCCAATTGGTGATGGATCCAGCAGGAGATGATAAAACCAATCAGTAGCATTATCTTGCAATGTCTCTACAAAAATTCTAATAGAGATATCCTCATGTTCAACTCTGAGAACACCACAAGCAACAATGAAGGCTGCAATATGCTCATCTGGATGAACCTTCCCATCACCTTTGAATTTAGGGAAATTCTTTCTATTGCCTCTAGGAAATTCATGCAATGGCTAGGGAAGAGTAAGAGGCCCAACCATTTGGCCCCAAGGAAGAGGAGCTGCCATCTTTGGAAAGATTATTTAGAGAGGAACTGAAACACCAACGAGAATCAAAACATGCAAATTATGATTGATTTGATCTTTAGGGATGTCACTCCCATAATTTTTGTCTCTAGCAGGAGGAGTGCTTGCAGATCTTGTTCCTCTTCTTTTTCTTGATGAAGGGAGAGAGAAACCTTGATGATCTAGAATTTGGAAATGAGGGTGTTCTTCCCCAAGGGTTCTTCTACCCCGAGTGTATCTTGGAGTCGCTCAGATCAAAGATGATCAAAAAGTTGTTATTCAAAAACTGGAATCCATTTGAAATGAATTCCCCAGTGGTTTGCCAAAAACTGTTGGGTTTCAAAATGGAACATGGCTAGAAACCACAGTCAGGGGACAAACGTGTCCCTCCTCTTTAATGGGAGAGGTTCCCTTATTGAAAGTAGGAAAACAAATGTACAAATATACAACTCTCAATGTTTGGACCTTGATATTCTGGAATGTTTTCATACTTAAAATATTATCAATATGAAGGATTGGAAGAGTAGAGAGATGAAGAAGGAAGAAAACAACAATGTTTTTAGGAGATATAGGTAGCAGAATATATCCTTACTCACATTGAACCAAGAAAATATAGGAAAAAGATCAATCACTTCATCACCAATGTGAATCTGCAGACACAAAGTTCTAAAGATTACATAGACAAGAACACAAAGTTTCTTTTGAATGCAAAGACAAATGATCCATTGAATTGAGCAAGGAGAGAGAGATATATAATAGAGGAAATGAGAAAGAAATCTTCTGTATTAAATTACTTCCAAATTTACAATGTTCCCTAGAAAACTAGAATCCTTTTTCCATGGCTAAAACATGTTCTTATAACAATTTGTGTACATCCATACTTTGTCCCCAAGAAAAGAATATCCAAAAGGAATAATGTTTGTTGTAGATCCATTTTTTGGAAAGTGACATGAAACAAACGCACTCATGAAAACCAGAGGTTCAAAAAGGTGAATATTTCATCAGTTCAAGCATGATTACTTTAGTAGGGGGCATCTCATGATTTTCTTCTTCATGTGGTCCTGCCATTTCCACCTTTTAACCACTTTCATAGCACTCAAGTGCTTACTAGTAAGTTTTCCCCTTTTTTATTGCGTATATCCGATAAAATTTATTTTCCGATAATCAAACTTTATATCTCTTTAAACTTATCAATTTGGCTCCACAACAAACCAAAAATGCATCTCATGAATAAACAACAAGGAAACAAAGAGAGAAGAACGAAGAATGGTTCACATTTGTATTCTTTGGAGCTCTGGTTTGTTAATGGCGTCAAAAACCAGATGAGTATGTTTTGGCCACCCTTTCCCTTTGTCAGCTTTGAAATTGGACCCTACGCATGGCAAGCTCCAAGCAATGATGAACCTAGGGAAAAAAATCCACGTTTTAAGACATTTGGGAGAAAAAACGTAATTTCTCATTTTTCTCCGCCCCTCCGCATCCCCACCAAAGGTTAGACATGTGGCACACCCTGATTAGAAATGGGGTCGTAGCTCAAATTATCATTTTCCTCCGCCGACCCGTTGTCCCGATTTCATTCTTCAACACATGGCATCACTCGATTGGTTGTAGGGATGTGCTTCACTTTTATACTTTATTTATTTTGAAAAGGGGAAAATTCCAACTTTTCCCCTGAAAGTCCATGCCTCTGCCATTGACTTTTCAATGTAGGCCACATGTCCCTTTTTGATTCACTATGGGCTTCAACTCAGAATTTATCCCTTCGAATGAGCGGGGCCACGAGTCATTTTAGAAATTTTTTCCCTTTCGCCATAATGCCTTAGAGAATAAAATGGATCCATCGCCCGAACTTCGCCAAAATTGCTCCAGTCAATCAGGGACCTGCGGGGATGTAGGGAAAATTTGACATTTTTTCCAAAATCACCAAAAGTGATAAGTTCAAAAAGGAACCCATCTGGTTGCATCCAATGAGAATAAAATACGTAGCTTCACCTTCTAAGAAATAATTTGATGGGGAAAAGAATGTAGAAAATTGCAAAGAATGGGAAAACGCCATTTTTGCACCCGATGAAGATTTTCTTTCTGCACAAAGTTAATATGTGAAGAATGCAAGTTTCCACGTCCTTCAAACACAAAAATAAGATCATAAACCCCCTCCCATCTATGAGAAATAGATAAAATGTTATAATGGCCACAGACTGAGGAAATGCATAAAATGTCGTGGGGGATCAAAATGAGCACTTGAGGGGCTCGAAACACGAATTCCTCCATGGCAAGACTTCAATTTTCACGAAATTGGATTTCAAAAAAAAGGGGTGGGGGAATTGATGGGAAAACGCAAGCCATGCATGAAAACATCCTACCGAGAGTGGCAGTATCCAGTAAAGTACAAATTTCATGGGAGAGTCTCCAAGTTACGTATCAAGGTAAAAAGAAAGTAAAAACCACCAAGCTACAGTTACTTTGTAGATATTTTGAAAATATGTCAATGAAAGATTCAGATTCCGTAGAATCATTCTTTACTTTTGTAGTTGGTTTAGTCAATCAAATAAAATCTCATGGTGAAACTATTGAGGACAAAAGGATTATTGAAAAATTTCTTATACGTTTTCCTGCAATATTTGATCCTTTGGTAGTTGTTATTGAAGAAACTAAGGATCTAAGTCAATGTTCAATTGATGCGTTACATGCATCACAAATAAATCATGAACAAATTTTGAATAGATCACAAGCAGTTGTAGATCAAGATTTTTCATCATAGGTATCATAAAATCCTGGAAGAGGAAGAGAAAATTTCAGCCCTAGAGGCAGAGGAATAAGTTATTCTAGAGGATGTAGAAGTGGTCCAAAAACTTAAGTGGAAGAGGACATAGTCAATAGCACAATCATAATCATTTTTCAAGTCGAGACAAGATAAATCACATGTGCAAAGTGTCACTATTGCAAGAGATATGGGCATTGTGCTTTTCAAATACGGGAAAAGATGTATGATCGAGCGAGCAGAATAAAAATCAAGTTAGGAGCTCTACTCTAAGCTCCATGTTTATTACATGCACAAAGATTGCTGAAGCATCACCTATTGATTGTAATGTATCACAAGAGATTCCTAGTGATGTGTGGTATTTGGATTCTAGTTCTAGTAATCACATGCCAGGTAACTTAGATATATTTTCTAATTTGGATGAGTCAGTAAAGATATAAGTTACCCTTGGGAATAATAATGCAATGACTATTAATGGAAAATGAACAATCAACATTCTAACTAAAAAGGGGGAGCATAAGATTATGTAGGATGTTTTTTATTATGTTGCAGGTTTGAAGCACAATATTATGAGCATTGGTCAAATGGTACAAAGGGATACAAATTTTACATTGATGAAAATGAATGTGTTATCGTGAATAAAGTTCCAAGTACCCATATGATTTCTAAAGTTAAGATGACAAGCAACAAAATGTTTCCTTTGAAGATTATACCAGCCACATCTAGAGCTCATACTACATATCAGTTCAGAGCTAAGGAGATTGAATCAACTTTTCAATCAGTTGAAAATAATGAATCATGGCTATGACATCTTAGGTTTGGTCATTTAAATTTTGGTGGTTTGAATTTATTACACATAAAAATATGGCGAAAGGTTTTCCTTTGATTCAGAAACCAAATAGAGTTTTTGAAAGTTACATTTTAGGAAGCAACATAGAGAGTCCTTCCCAGTTGTAAAAACAAGAAGAACAAGTGCAACACTTGAAATTATTCACTCAGATTTATGTGGACCAATGTAAACAAATTCTATTGGAGGTTGTTCATATTTTATGAAATTCATTGATGACTATACAAGGAGTACATGGGTGTACTTTTGAGACAAAAATCATATGCTTTTGATATATTTCAGTAGTTCAAGGCTTTAGTGGAAAATCAAAGTGGGTACTACATCAAAATTTTGAGGACAGACAAAGGAGGTGAGTATATTTCCAATGATTTTATGAATTTGTGCAAATATCATGGTATACATAAGCAATTTACTTCCAGGTATACACTACAGCAGAATGGTGTGGCAGAGAGAAAGAATAGAACCATCATGGAGATGGAAAGATGTATGATGAAGGCGAAGAATATTTCAAAAGTATATTGGGAAGAAGAAGTAGCAACCGATGTTTACACCATAAACAGTGTCCAACAAAAATTGTTGGAAACATGGTTCCTCAATAGGCTTGGACTAAGAGGAATGACAATGCTTTTCATTTTAGATCTGTTTGGTTGTGTGGCATACGCACACTCCTAAATACACACACGATGAGTTTTTCAACCTTTCTCCAAATTCTACTTTTCCTAAACACATTCCTTATGACATTGCCCAAGTCTTGAGTCAGATCAAGATTTCTGTCCCAATTGTTGAAATGCTTAGGATTCCTAAGCACAAGAAGAGGGATTTTGAGTATTTGGGGTTGGAAGAAGATAGGAGTACCCAATGCAGAAATATAAATAATGTAAACACTCCTCCTCTAGCCATTACAAACCTAGAAAAACCACTAGCATTAGAGGAGATAGGTGAACCATCGAAGTTTACTTAGGAACATCTTTGGTTGAGTCTCAATTAAGTGTTGATCCATTTTTTACAACACCGATTATTAAGGACATACTACTATGCAGAATTGTATGATTGATTAGGAGCATCATGTAATATTATGCCTCTAGAAGTCATGAATGAATTCAACATTAAAGTGATAACAAATTATGTTAAGTGTCTGTAATGGATTCTAGAGAGGTGCCGGTTGTGGGATGTGTAAAAGGTTTAGTGGTACAACTTGCAACTTATCCGGGTAAGAACTAGAAACTTGATGTTGTTATTGTTGATTGCCCGCCAAATGGGGCATGTTGTTATCAAGAAAGTGGGCTGAAAGTTTTGGTGGAAGTGTTCAGATGGATATGTATTTTTCCACCATTCCAATTGAAGGCATCCTTGTAAAGTTGTATGGAGAGAAGAAGATGTTACACCTCATTGAAGATCCCAATAATGCTTCTTATGAAGTGTTGTATGCTGATGTAGATGCTGATAACTTTGTTGGGTTTCTGATGGAAAAGAGCATAAGATTGATCAGTATAAATGTATTGAACAAGTGGGTTTACCTTGGACCTTGTTATTCGATGGAGCTTGTTTCAAGTTTGGAAATGGTGCTAACATTGTTCTGATTTTTCCAGGACAAGAAGAGTTTGTCTTTTCTTTAAAAGTCAACTTTGAATGCACTAATAACATTGTTGAATATAAAGCATTGTTATTAGGGTTGAGAATTGCATGGAAATATGGTATAAAGGATATCATTGTTAAAGGGGATTCATAGCTCGATTTTCAAGCAAATTAGAAAAGCGTATGCTACTAAAAATTAGAGAATGAAACAATACAAACATGTAGTCTAGGATTTGATTGAAATGTTTGACTCTTTTAATATTGTGCACCGTAATAGAAAGCTTAATGCTATTACAAACAAGTTAGAAGTGCTAGGATCTAGATTTGGGAAGCGTATAGTGTCTCCATTTTTAACTATAATTTTGAAATACTAACAAGGCCATCTATCCCCGATAATGTTAAAAATGGGAAAGTGTTTGATGATGATGCCAGGTGAAATGGTTTTATAGAACCAAGGCAAGTTTTGACCATAATATAGATTGGGAACCAATGGTGTGTGCTATGAAGAAAGGAAACTTTATTTGGTAAGGACATCATCCAATGAAGAAAAACACGATTCCCAAAGGTTTGGTGGCTCTTGAATCAAACTTTGATAATGTTGATTACATTATTAAAAGAAGTATGTCGGTTTCAATAGATGTGGAAGAGCACAACCTGGGCATAAAGGAAAAAGCACGTAAAATATTGTTAGGATGCAATCTTAGCAAGGAAGAGAAGCATTCATATGTTCAATTGTTGAAGAAATATCAAGACTGCCTAGCTTGGTCTTACTCTGAGTTGAAGGCATACGTGGAAGATTTTTTCCAACATGAAATTCCTCTTGAATCTAATGCCAAGCCTTTTAGAAAAAACAGAGGCCCATCAATCCACTCCTTTCTTTGAAGATGCAAGAATAATTGAAGAAGTTGAGGGATGGAGGGATCATTCAACCCACAAGGTACTCATCTTGGGTTTGAAACCTAGTGCACTGTCGGAAAAAGAATGGTGATATAAGGTTATGCGTAGACTTGAAACTGAATAAAGCATCTTTGAAAGATAATTACCCTCTACCAAACATGGAGAATATGCTACAATTGGTAATTGGTTCTGAATTGTTATCTACTCTAGATTGTTTCTCTAGCTATACATGCAAGTTGTTGTGAAGGAGTCGAAAGGATAAATATTTCCTTTACCACTCCTTGGGAACTTATGTCTATGTCAAGCTGCCTTTTGGCTTAATGAATTCTGGATAAACTTTCTAAAGGGAAATGGATGTACCATTTGCTGGTTATATTAATGACTTCATTGTTGTTTATCAAGATGATGTAACTGTGTTTTCTAGAAAAATAAATGATCACTTGCAACACTTGGAGAGAATGTTGTTAAGGTGTAGAGAGTATGACATATCATTAAATCCTAAGAAGTGCCATTTTGGAGTGAAAAAGAAAAATTGCTTGGTCACACTTGTATCAAATGAAGGGGTCGTGATTGATCTAGAGAGAGTAGAATTCATCGTGAAGGTTCCATTCGAGAACTAAGAAAGGATTTGAATCCTTCTTTGGAAAAATAAACTTTATGAGAAGATTTGTGTCTAACTTTTTGAGATGACCATCCCCATTACTAGCATCTTTGAAAAAGGACCAAGTTATCAAATGGGAAGAAGATTACATTCAATATTTCAGTGGGATCAAGGAAGTACTAAAGCATGCCCCTATTTTGGCAGCCCCAAATTACAAGAAGCCATTTCAAGTGTTTTATTTTTCTTTAGAAAACACCATTGCATTTGTTTTGTTGCAGAAGGATGATGAAGGGGCTAAGAGACCAATTGCCTTTTTTAGTAAGGAATTGCAAGGAACTCGAGTTGAAGTACACCATCATGAAGAAGCAAGCATTTTCCTTGGTGAAAGTAATAAAGGTTTTCAGACCCTATATCTTGAGCTCTAAAGTTTTTTTCTTATGTTCCCCACACCATGGTGAAAGATATCTTATCAGAGATGGAGGTATCAAGCAAAAGATGTAGATGGGTAAACAAGTTGTAAGAATATGACATGGATATCCAAACCACAAAATTGGTAAGAGGTTTGGGCCTAGCTAAGCTTATGACTAAGAGCAACTTGTAAACTATTGAGGTGAATGAAGTATAAGGAGAAAGGGTGGATGTCCTTGAAAATTTGGTAATCTCGATTGGTACAATGACATAATCTTTTATCTTAGACATCTATGTTGCACTAAATATTTGAGTAAAAATCAGAAAAAGATCTCTTAAGTTAGCCTCTCAAAAATATGTCATTATTGATTTTGGGTTAGCTTGGAAGAACTCGAAGAGAGTGCTCTTAAGATGTATTCTTTGAGGATGAAGCTCTAAAGGTAATTGCTGATCTGCATGGAGGAGTTTGTGGGGGACATTTTGCTAGAAGAGTTATAACACATAAAATCTTGATGGCTGGTTATTGGTGGCCAACTCTCTTCAAAGATACAACTGTATTGGTTAGGAAATATGGAAGTTTCTAGCGTTTTTTAGAAGAATGAAATCTTCGGGCTCCCTTTCTTTGCATCTTGTGTCAGTTGAAGCCCCATTCGAGCAATTGGGAATGGATTTCATTAGCAAAATTTATGATCCTTCTAGTGCTGGTCATAAATGGATTCTTGTAGCTCTTGATTATTTCACTAATGGGTGGAAGCAATCCCCACAAAGATAGCAAAACACCAAGTTATCATGGACTTCATGTTGAATCAAATCATATGTAGATTTGGAGTGCCGATTAAGATTTTTGTTGATAATGCCATGAGTTTGAGCCAAACCTTTGGTGGCAATGTGCAAAGAGTATGGAATCAATTTGACATATGCTTCTAACTACAATCCCAAGGAAATGGATACTATTTGAGTCCAACAATAAAACTTGTTTAAGATCATTAGAAGAAACTTGGAGCTGAACAAAAGAAGTTAAGTGAGAAACTAAAGTTTGTTGTTTGGGTTGACATGAATCACTATCAAAAGAGCTCTTGGTAAGATCTCATTTGAGTTGGAATATGGAACTCAAGGTTTACTACCCCCTCATTTACAATTGTCTTCATTTCAGTTTGTTCAAAAAATTAAAGATCAAGAAGTTAGTCCATTTGATGCTCGAATTAATCAGATTATTGAGTTAGATGAAGAAAGAAGGTTGTCCCTTCAACGACATGTGAAGTTCAAAGAAAAGTTGACGAAGTTATTTGATAAAAAGGTTACTCTAAGAGCTTTCAAGCATTAGGGATCTTGTGCTATTATGGGATAGCAGGCATGAAGATAAGGGAAACCATGGTAAATTTGATGCATTATGGATGGGCCCTTATTCAATTGACATTCGAATTGGTGAAAATACCTTATTCCTAAAATACTTAGACGTGGAGGCGCTTGAATTGCCTATTAATGGTAGGCATTTAAAACATATCCCTAATTGATTTCTCAGAATCAAGGTATACTACATTGTATAGTGTATAGTATTTTGGTTGCTTTATGCCTTCATGTTTTTCTATTTTTGTTTATCCTGGTCCTTGGTGGCCATTTTGTTGGTTTCAGTTTGTCCTTGGGGGAGTTGGTTATTATTGTTTTTCTCTGCAAGCTTATTATTTGACTTCATTTCCCAATGGTAATTTTTGGCACTTGGTCTACTATTTGTTCTTATGGCACTTGCAAGGAGTGCCCATCCCTGAGTCAGAGCATGATGTTGGTGCTCAACTTGGTCTCACCCCATTTTTCCTTGAAATTCTTCAGTTTGCGGGCTCTGTCGTGTTTTCTATCTCCCAATATTGATGCATGAAAAATTTGTCCTCCATTTGGTTGCCATGATCAGTCCCCTCCTTGGTCAAGGATCGCTTAAAAGTTGGGAATTTTTTTCTGTTCCTCTGTCCATGTGAAATATCTGTAACTTAGGTGAAAACTCAGGTTTTTACTTTCCTTCCATTTTCCAGAGTCACGTTTTGTTGTCCCTGTCCTTTTTGTCCCAAGTATCTATGAAAAGGTGATTAGATGAAGCTCAGAGGATCATGTTTGGGCCTTATAACATTTAAAAAATATTTTCCTTGAAGAAAGATTCATTTCCGGGCTCAAATGGTGATTTTCCTGCATTTTACGGTTTGACGGGTGTATTTTTCCTGTCAAATTTACTTCTCAGCATCAATGGAAATGTGGTGCTTTCTAGTTAGATGCAGCTCGGTGGGGCACTTTAAAAATTCTAAGGATGATTCAACTCAAAGATTTTCCACGTGGATGGCCAACACTCATCTGAAAATTTTCATTTTGGTTTAGCCTTGGAGTTGTGCCGGGGAGACATGTGGAGGTTTCCGTTGCCTTGCCCAGACTTAGACAAATTTTTCATGTGGCGGTATAGCTTTGGTGGACCATGGAGATGTGGAGGGTTGGCGCTAATTTGAGGATCCACCTCAAGGTCCCACCTTACAAATTGCGACATGGAGACATGTGGAGGCTTCCTTCTGCTCCACTCTATACTTAAACTTTCTAAAGCAATTTTGAAAGGCTTGGGACATGTGGAGGGACTACGCCTCTTTGGGGACTGGTCCCTAAGTTTTATTTTGAAGAAGCACTAGGAAGAAACTTGGAGGCTTCCGCTCACTCTACCTTTGATTGGAATTTTCAACGGCCAAGGAAAAGCTGTTGTGGACCCTAGACACATGGTGCCTTAGGTGATCCTTCAAATTTCTTAATAGCTCTACCGGCCCGAGACACATGGTGATCCCACACTTGTTTGGGGTATCTGATTTTGGGACTATCTCAAAATGCGCCATTGTGACACGTGGAGGCTCGGTTGCCTCCTTTTTTTGAGACTTTTTCAATGGCAAAAAGGCATTTTCTTATGCCCGGTTTAGAAACTTGCCCTGTACTTATCCTTTGCGGTTATGCCAAGGAAACAGGAAACACATGGACAAATATGATATGAAGTAGAAAGGGGTAGAATCAACGATCGTTAATTGCATCTATTTTTCACCATTTTTCTCTCCAAGACTCGGAGATGTGAATACGCACTGCTTTTTCATCATTTTCATGAAATTCCTTGTCATCTCTTTTTGTAAAGTGCCATTGAATGGATTGATAACTTAATTTTTGAGTCCAAGGATTGTTAAGATCGATATTTTGAAGTTGGAATTTCTCAAGCACTTGCAAAAATGGGAATTACCAGAGAAGATGGATACGAGACATAGTTACTGAGTAAAGATAGGGAAAAGGATAAAATGATTAAGGTTGTAGATGAAAAAGATGAAAAAGGTGTTGCCTCAAGAGTAAAAAGGATTACTTGTTAGATCAAGCTATGGAGAGCCTCAGAAAATGATTAAAATGGGGATTTCTCACATGTCAAAATCCGAATGATTAGAAGGATTGCCAAAAAAATTGGTTTGGCATCCTAGTCATTAGTGGAGGGCCCAAGAAACATGATCGATTCACAATTGGTCCACTTGGCAGCTTTCGAATGTGAATTTGTTAAATGTTACTTTCTGAGGAAAATTGGTAAAAAGAAAAGGTCCCTTGAATATTCTTCTCTTTTGGGGGAAATTGAGTGAGTAAAATGTATAAATGCAATGAGAATACTCTTGCAAAGGGTCGGGGGTTGAATTCTTAAGAGAAAATTTGAGAAAAGTCGTCTTCGTGAGAGACCAATCCGAGATAACCTATTAATTTCTTATGTGTTAGATTTTCTATCATGTCAAGTTGGTTGCAAATGTATAGCCATTAACGAGCACTGAGATTTCTCTAGAAGCTTTCCCTGTTGATGAATCTAAGCAATTTTGAAATTAATTTGTGTTAATTTTGGAGCAATTAGTGTCTACTTTTTTTAGAATGTCGTAAGTAGTTTTACTCATTCCTATTGCAATATTACATTGAAATCTTTGTGAAATCACACAATATCTCATCCCTGTGATAGTTTAGTGGTATTTGCAATTTCATTTCAAGAAGAACCTTCATCTGTGATGAGATAAACAAATTTAATATCACCGCACTGTCATTTGTTGATAAATATTGTTTGTAAGTCTTTACGTGCACCTTATGCGTGACTGATCAGACATTTTGGTGTTTAATTAATTATTTTAACTCGAGCCTTCATGTTAGAGTCTCAAATATTTTGTGAAAACGTGTTGATCTGGGCCTCCATTGAAGCTCACCTTCTAGTTGAAGGAACGTCTTAACTATTTTGAAGCTTTATGTTGTTGAGTTGTCCATTGTTGTGAAGTTTCTCATAGATTTGGTATAATCAATTTATCTGCTTAATCTCCCACCAAAATCATTCAAAAACCATGAATCCATCATAAACTACCATTTTTTTCCTTTTATATCTACAAAGGAACAAAATCTATTTGCTAAAATATGTAGAACAATTAGGATATCTTAATGTCTTTAGTAACCTCAACCTTGTGTTGAAAGTATCTCTGAATTTTAGAAGTGACAACTCTTAAGAGTTAAATTATGGAGTATTGATCAAGTTTTTCTTCATAAAATTTGTGCAAAAGAAGGATATCTTAATCTCCTTCATCACGAGAGGTTATACTAAGCATCCTCTCACCTGGTTAAAGAGGCACAACCTAAAGTAGCGAGGACAGGTCAAATCCTCTTAAAGGTGATACCCATCTCTCCACAAATATGAGTGACAAAGGAACAATTAGATCTCATCCCCAAATACAAAATGACACACACTCGATCTATGTGTCTCTAAGCTCTATGTCTAATCTTTTGTTGCTTGGCTTGAAAAGGAGAACAAATTTGGATACCAACAGATTCCACTTAAACCTTCGAGACGTATAACAAACACTATACTTATACTATATTTAGGTGATGCCATGCATTTAATAGAATAAACAAGTATTGGCTCTTTATGAGGTGAAAACTACCCTATTAAAAATCTCTCATTTTGGTTGACACCGAGTGGATGTTGGAAAAAGTGTTGGACTTTTGATTTACACCTACCAATTATCTTTAATTGAAAGTTTATAAGGAATTTTCAATAAACTCATTTTTCCATATCTCGTAATCATTGCAATCTATGAGACCACGTGTATTTAGGAATTTATTTTAAAAAATTATATGATTCCACATTTTTTCTTATTACAAAGACAATGATATATAATTGTTAAATATACCACCCAAAAATGATAGGTTCCCAATGGATTCAAATCTTGAAGAGCATCCTAAGGCTCTTACGAAAAGCAATTGCAATGTAACATGGTAGGATACAAAAAAATAATAACTAATTGTCCACCCATGTTATATTTTTAATTAAATAGATTAGATATTTGGATTTGGCGAGAACCCACGAGCTAATATATATAAAAGTCCAAACCTACTTAGATTCAATAAAAATTCCCAATCTTACAAAATCATGAATGTACAAAGACTTGCAAATTGGTTGAAAACTATTTAAATAATATGGATCAATTAATTCAAATAATAAAGGAATTAAAAGGATCTTTCCGATTGACATGGTGAGCAATAAGCTCATAAAGATACTACTCATATGTCTTTGATTTCATTTGCATTCAAATACATGTTATTATGTATATCTATATAGTATTGTATCTTTGGTGGGTGTGCTTATAATACATATATTAAAAGTCCCTTCTCCATAATTCTTTGGCAAATGTCAATGCCACGTTTTGAAGCTCCATATCTTTCACAAGCTACTAGTGTGTTAACAAAGGTGAATTTATCATATTGAACACCACTTTTCGCATTTGGTGAAAAAAATTCAATATTTCGCGAGTATCTTGATCTTCTTGTGGACATGTAAAATGTTTAGGCATTTTAGTTAAAAAAACTATATGAATTCTTTCCCCTTTTCTGTCAAACTTGTCAAAACTAGTCAAAATTGGAAAATTTCCTATTTTCAAAAGTCAACTTCTAGGAAAGGTTTGAGAACCTCGGATTATTTCGGGAGAAAAATTATAGCCAATGGAAAGGTATCATAGTTTAATCTCTAACAATTCAAGCTATACAAATTCAAATTCAATAAAACAATATTTTCATATATGAAAGACTTGAATATGGCATGAAAAAGCGCCAATAAAATCTTACATTTGAAGGAAATGGTGGAGATGTGTGTTCAATAAATGAGAAGAAATATGCTAACATTCAATTGGTGTTTTTGACCTCACGAAAGAGACACTAAACATGTTCTATAGAATTTATATATTCGTGAACATGGTGAATGCCTACCAATATTGTGTGCGAGAAAAGGGGAGGCCAATTCTCGTAAGGCGTATCATGATCTTTGAAGCGAGACACGCTTGACGAAGGGGTTTGTGTTTATTTTCAGCTTTTAACCTTGGTCGGACGAGAGGGTAGAAAATAACAACGATAAAATCAAATTACAAAGGGCTAACATAAAATATAGAAAAATTACATGTCCATGCCCTCCGGGGAAGTTTTATTCATGATAATTACCATGGTAGTTTATGGTTTTCAAGTATACGGACAATTGTTTTCCCAAAATAACTTTCCCGGATGGATCAATGGAAGACATTGATGTATGCAAAACTAAGGACCGCGGATCAACCAATCGATTGTCGAGCGCCGCCCCCTCCCTGTCCCAACTCACTTGTGAAATGCCTTCAACATAATTTTTATATATTTAAATATAAATTGTATATACATCTATATAAAAACAAGGGGTATGTTTCAAGTCTTAGAGAAGTTGATTTCAAAATTGTGAAATATATTTTAGAGCTAAAAAACATAATTAACGTTTAAATTGTCGTTAAATTTTACCCCAAATGCAATTTTTCATTATTGTACTTTCATAATGCACTCAACAACACAAATATCATTGATAAAAAGCAAATATCCATGTGTAATATATAAATATCAACAAAAATGATGGCTATATTTTACATCCGAAAGTTCTAAGGGGACGGGGGTGTAAAACGTTTCAAGTATTATAGGGCTAAAAACAAAAAAATTTGTTCTCAAATCGTTTTTAGTTTTCATCATGAAGTTACGAGATTTTCCCCATAAATTTTTCATTTTTTCCCCATAAATTTTACAATTTTAAAAATCCTAAGCAAAATCATCGACCATCATTCTTTGATCAAAACAATAAGAAAGAAAATAACATGAATAGTTTCAAGGGATTGTGTTCTAGAGTCCTAGGATCATTGTCTTAAGTAATACGAGGAATCCATTCTCTGAATTGATAAAAAAACATGATATTTATTAGAATCTAGAAAACCAACCTTATGGGTTCTCTTGATGTTGATGTCATTGAAGAGGTGAATCGATCTATTTGAGAGGTCTTTCCTATCTTCAAAGAAGGAGTGTCGGCCTTGTATGTGATCACCATTTTTTTGTCTCTAGTGCGCACTTGATCTCACTCTCCCTCTTTGCCATGCCCAATCTCTGGTTTCTATTTTACAAGTTAATTCTCATCAATAAGGTTTCCCTTTTCAATAGATTTGAAAATAGTATAGTTAAGACTGTTGCTGCGATAACATAGTGTCACGTTCCTCCCTACTTGTTTTTCATTATAAGTGTTTGCAACACAGGGGTTTCCTGTAATTGATAGTGTTAGATGGATATGGGGAGGATGTTGTTGTATTTCCAACTACAGAACATCAGTTAACTTGTCGCATGTCAAAGCCCCCGCCCCTAACCCACTTATGGAACATCTTACGCATTATGAAACCCCTTATTTCTTTAATAAAACATTTTAAAAGTATTTCATAAATTAGAAAAACACTTTCAATTTATAAATAAAAGAAATTATCCTCACCCTTTTGTCCAATAGAACATCATTGGGTGTCAGCTAGAAGCAAACACATTTCTCTGACCCTCGTGGAAAAATAATTCACATCATAGCTGATGTGTTGTAACAATCAGTGCTAAAGAAAGCATATAATATCGCTTAACTCCGATGAGATGTCTTATCCAACAATCTTATGAAATTCTTTGGCTTGTGGAACATGACCCACATATCATCTAGGTCAATCACATAGTTACAAATGGTGTTGTTATGGAAATAAAACTATAGAGACCATATCTCGGCGAGATTTACAAGATTGATTGCCACATGATTTGCTTATACTCACCTTATATCAATTTTTTATGTGGTTAAGTTCTTATTTTTCAATTTGTACATCTCGATGCTTCAAATCAATGCATTGTTAGAGCTATTTAATCCCCTTGAACCGAGTTAAAAAGAGTAATTTTTCCTAGAAAATCAAAAAGCGAGTTTGTTTTTACATGCTTTTATTTTTTATTTTAGTTTTAAATGTTCTTAAGTTTAGGAAAAGCTATTAAAGAAAATAAATCAAAAACTTTGTATTGCACAAAAGCATGTGCTTTTAGTTCTATTTTTAATATTTGGGTGTTTTATTGTTAGATGAATCCATCTATTTATTAGAAGCGATTGTAAGTGTTTTCATAAAACACATTCAAAGATATTGTATTGAGCCGAAGCTCGAAAAGGAAGAAGAAATATATGTAAAGAAGTGCTGATCTCGAGTTCGCAATAATATGTTTTATTTGCAATTCTATATTATTTTTTTATTAGTTGTTATTTTGTGTACCTAATTTCTACAAATTGGTATCAAAGCGGGATTTTTCAACAGATTTCTAATTGACATAAAGTTATTGCTTCTATATCTAATCAGAGACACCACAATTTATAGGAAAGAATTACAGTACTTGGTCATTAACCATGAAGGCACTATTCGGATCCTAGGATGTGTCGGAAATTGTAGAGAATGGGTACACAGATCCAACAAATGCACCAACATATAACACACTCTCACAGTTAGAGAAAGACACTTTGAAGGAATTAAGAAAGAAATATGGAAAATCTCTTTTCTTCCTTTATCAAGTTGTTGGGTTTCAGAATGGAACATGGCTAGAAACCACAGTCAGGGGACAAATGTGTCCCTCCTCTTTAATGGGAGAGGTTCCCTTATTAAAAGTAGGAAAAACAAATGTACAAATATATAACTCTCAATGTTTGGACCCTGATATTCTAGAATGTTTTCATACTTAAAAGATTATCAATATGAAGGATTGGAAGAGTAGAGAGATGAAGAAGGAAGAAAACAACAATGTTTTCAAGAGATATAGGTAGTAGAATATATCCTTACTCACATTGAACCAAGAAAATATAGGAAAAATATCAATCACTTCATCACCAATGTGAATCTGCAGACACAAAGTTCTAAAGATTACACAGACAAGAACACAAAGTTTCTTTTGAATGCAAAGACAAATGATCCATTGAATCGAGCAAGGAGAGAGAGATATAATAGAGGAAATGAGAAAGAAAGCTTCTATATTGAATTAATTCCAAATTTACAATGTTCCCAAAAAACCATAATCCTTTTTCCATGGCCAAAACATGTTCTTATAACAATTCGTGTACATCCATACTTTTTCCCCAAGAAAAGAATATCTAGAAGGAATAATGTTTGTTGTAGATCTATTTTTTAGAAAGTGACATGAAACAAACGCACTCATGAAAACCAAAGGTTCAAAAAGGTGAATATTTCATCAGTTTGAGCATGATTACTTTAGTAGGGGGTATATCGTGATTTTCTTTTTCATGTAGTCATGCCATTTCCACCTTTTAACCACTTTGATGGCACTCAAGTGCTTACTGGTAAGTTTTCCCCATTTTTACTGCGTATGCCTGATAAAATCTATTTTTTGATAATCAAACTTTACATCTCTTTAAACTTATCAATTTGGCTCCACAACAAACCAAAAATGCATCTCATGAATAAACGACAAGGAAATAAAGAGAGAAGAATGAAGAATGGTTCACATTTGTATTCTTTGGAGCTCTGGTTCGTTAATGGTGTCAAAAACCAGATGAGTGCATTTTGGCCACTCTTTCCCTTTGTCAGCTTTGAAATTGGACCCTACGCGTGGCAAGCTCCAAGCAATGACAGACCTAGGGAAAAAAATCCATGTTTTAAGACATTTGGGAGAAAAAAACAATTTCTCATTTTCTCTACCCCTCCGCATCCCCGCCAAAGGTCAGACACGTGGCACACCCTGATTGGAAATGGGGTCATGGCTCAAATTCTCATTTTCCTCCACCACCCATTTGCTGTCCCGATTTCATTCTTCAACACATGGCATCACTCGATTGGTTATGGGGATGTGCTTCACTTTTATACTTTATTTATTTTGAAAAGGGAAAATTCCAAATTTTCCCCAAAAGTCCATGCCTCCACCATTGACTTTTCAACGTAGGCCACGTGTCCCTTTCTAATTCGTTGCGGGCTTTAACTCAGAATTTATCCCTTCGAATGAGTGGGGCCGTGAGTCATTTTAGAACTTTTTTCCCTTTCACCATAATGCCTTAGAGAATAAAATGGATCCATTGCCCCGAACTTCCACCAAAACTGCTCCAACTAATCAGGGACCTATGGGGATGCGGGGAAAATCTGACATTTTTTCCAAAATCACCAAAAGTGATAAGTTCAAAAAGAAACCCATCCAACCATATCTAATGAGAAGCAAATGCGTAGCTTCACCTTCTGAGAAAGAATTTGATAGGGAAAATAACGTAGAAAATTGCAGAGAACGGGAAAACACCATTTTTGCACCCGATGAAGATTTTCTTTCTGCACAAAGTTAATATGCAAAGAATGCAAGTTTCCATGTCCTTCAAATGCATAAAATAAGATCATAAACCCCCTCCCATCCATGAGAAATAGATATAATGTTATAATGGCCGTAGATTGAGGAAATGCATAAAACGTCATGGGGGATCAAAATGAGCACTTGAGGGGATCAAAACATGAATTCCTCCATGGAAAGACTTCAATTTTCATGAAATTGGATTTCAAAAAAATGGGAGAAAATTGAGGGGACAACAACTAGCTCCTTCTGGGGATGATTTGTGACAGAGGAAAGATGTGAAATCAAGAACCATAGAGAATTCTGGGGATGAACAGATCAGTGCCTTATCCATTGAGCAATGGAGTAAAAAAGTAATATCTAAACATAAGACAATGAACACAAGGAAACAAGAAAAACAAGGAAAGTAACAAAACGCTATAAAATTTTATAGAGGGACCGCCAAAACTCCTAGGTTTTTAACAACTTTAAAAATTGCTCACTATAAGAAAGTGGGAGAGGAGAACCATCCATGTAATCTAGGTAAAAAGAGTTATCACTAGAAAAATGTCTAATTTTAAAAGGACCAAGCCAAAGGGAATCAAATTTACCATGGCTTCCTCAAGGTTCATGCCTTTTATCCCAAAGAAGAACACTGTCTCCCACTTGAAAAGTTTTGGGTTTAGCCTTTTTGTCAAATAGAGCTTTTACCTTGAGTTGATGAGCTGATATTTTGTCAACCACTTGTAATTTGTCTTCATTCAACTTCTAGAGGTACATAATTCTTTTTTCCAATGAATTGGTAAAGCTAGCATCCTCAATGGCCTTCATCAAATGTAAGGCTAGTAGTTCCAATGTCACTGGTAGCTAAGCTTCAACTCCATATACCACTTGAAAAGGAGACATTCCAATGGCTCTCTTAGGTGTAATCCTATATGCCCATAAAGCATCATATAGTTTCTTATGCCAATTCCTTTGAGAGTCATTAACAAGCTTCCGAACAATGGTGACCAAGTTCTTGTTAGTTGATTCTGCTTGCCCATTCCCTTGGGGATAGTAATATGAAGAGTGGGCAAGGGAAATGCCATAGCCATAACAAAAATCCATCATCTCAAAGCAGAAGAAAAATATGAAGCATTGTCGGTGAAAATATTGTTTGGTATCCCAAACCTTATTAATATGTGCTCCTTGACAAAGTTACATACTACAGAAGTAGTACTTTTAACTAGAATGGCTTCCACCCACTTGGTGAAATAATCAATGGCAGTCAAAACATGAGTATGCCCTACACTTGAAGGTGGATATAGTGTCCCAGAGAAGTCCAAACCCCATTTTTGAAAAGGTTCCTTAATCACCACTGGTTTGAGAGGTAAAGCAACCAATTTGGGTCTTCCAACAAAGGTTTGACATGCTTCACACTTTCCTACCCACTTTGATGCATCTTTGAACAAGGTAGGCCAATAATATCCAACATAGAGGATTTTTTGGGCTGTGACAGTAGAAGAGAAATGACCTCCACAAGCCCTGGACATGAAAGGCTAAGAATAATTTCTTTTGTTGTTGTTTGTCAACACATTTTAAAAACCTTCCATCTATGCCTTGTTTGAACAATGCATTTTCCCACAACACATATTGCGTAGAACTTAATTTGATGGTTCTTTTATCCTTGGCACTCAAATGGGATGGAAATTCTCCATAATTAAGAAAGTGTGCAATGCCAACATACCATTCGTCGATTGAGCAGAGGAAAATATCAACATGGATATCAACTTCCTCCTTGGACAATTTGGCACCAGCTCCTTCAACAATGAGTTCATATAAGCCCTTTCCTTGAACTAGCTTGGTGGGTTTGATGTTAATATCATACTCTTGCTAAACTTTGGCTACCCAATTGCCTCTCTTGGTTCCAAATTCTTGTTGTGTAAGAATGGATTTAATAGTTGTATCAGGCACAAGCACAAGAGAATGAGAGTTGAGGATGTAAAAATGAAACTGCTTCACAACTTTGACCACTACAAAAGCATGTTTCTCCATCATGGTGTACTTCATCTCATGGGATTTCAAAATATAACTCATGAATGTTATGGGGAGTTCATGACCTTCAAAATTATCTTGGGTTAACAGTAGCTAGAATACTTTCGGTAGCATAACAATAAATAATGAAGTCTTTGTTATAATCAAGGCATGCCAAGATTAGAGTCTTTGCTTTATAGCTCTCTTGATGTCTTCAAATGCAACCTTTCCTTGAGAGGAAAAACAAAAGTATACTTTCCTTTCATCATGTGGGATATGTTCAAAGTAAGTTCAAAAAAATCAGGTATGAATCTTCTTAAGAAGTTGATCTTGCCAAAGAAATATTACACACCCTTCTTGCTTGTGGGGAGAGTGATATGATTAATTACCTGGACTCTTTCTCGGATCAATATTGATTCCCTCCTTGGAGACAATGTGTCCCAATAATTTTCCCGTGGTGACTAAAAATATAGATTTCTTGGGATTCAAGGAGATGCCACGCTCTCTACACTTTTGGAGGACAATTTCAAGGTGTTGGAAATGATCAGCTCTTGTTTTTGAAAACACAGTTAGATCATCAAGGTATACAACTATGAATTTTCCCTTAAGAC
Source organism: Taxus wallichiana var. yunnanensis (assembly GCA_018340775.1). NCBI lineage: Eukaryota > Viridiplantae > Streptophyta > Pinopsida > Cupressales > Taxaceae > Taxus > Taxus wallichiana. The sequence goes on from CM031236.1 coordinate 493,238,129, forward strand.
TGCTAAAGACAAGGTCCATTTCCCTCTAAAAAGTGGTACCAACATTTATGAGGCCAAAAGGCATTCTCCTGTAAGAAAATGTACTCCAAGGAGTGGTAAAGGCAATCTTATACTGATCTGCAACACTTACTTCTACTTGATTATATCTTGAGAATCGATCAAGCATGGACACCATTTCTAAACCTGTAACAACCTGCAACACTTGATCCATTACGGGGAGAGGATAATTACCCTTCAAAGAGGCTTAATTAAAATTCCTAAAATGAACACAAATCCAGATCTCACCATTATCCTTCTGACGGAGCACAATATTAGCAATCCATGTTGAATGGTGAATGGGGAAAATGATCTTATCATTTAATAACTTTTAGATCTCTTGAAATATTGTATCATCAATTTTAGGGTTATATTGCCTCTTCTTTTGTCGGAAGGGCTTGATCCTAGGTTTTAGAGGAATGAAATGTTGCATCTCTTTTGGCTGAAAATCCTTGAGATCATCATAAGAATATGAAAGAACATCAGCATACCTTTTCAATAGATTCACTTCTTTCTCCCTCTCCTCTTGTGTGCAACACTTTCTAATGTTTACCAACATGGGTTCATTAAGACTCCTAATGTTTATCTTTTCATAGTCAACAGATTGCTGAGCTCCTTTGGAAGTTTTGGATTTGGTGTACCTATCATGTTTATCAAATAACTCTTCCAAACTTACCATCCCTTTAGGTATCGTATTACCTTTTAGTTTTATGCAGCCATCATATGATCCATTTATTCTTTGTTATCTTCTTCATTTGGGGCGAAACTCTCTAGGAATATTTCCATTTCCTTCAAAGTATAGCTGGTCAAAATTATCTCTACGAGTTAAACAAAGGAAAGTAAGTGTTGATCATCATTAAATACTTGCCAATTGTTTTCATTGTCAGGCACACTAGGCCTATGAATCATCTCAATGGTGAATTTATCTTGGGAGAAATCTAGATGAGGGATCAGTAGAGACCTTGAGACAACCAATCAATTAGCCTTAGTGTTTCTTTCCCTTGGCATGGCTTCAATGGAAAAGGCATCAAGGAACTCAATGGAATCCCAAACCAGATTCTTGTAATGGTTCAACCTTCTATTCTTCACTTGTAAGAGATCTCTGACTTGTTTTACAATCAGCTTTACATCTCCACAAGAAAGGAGATTCTTGATCCCCATATCTTTATCCATGCTTAAATCGAGGATGAGAGCCTCATACTCAACTGTATTATTTGTGTTTTCTAATAAGATCTTGAAGGAGAAAGGATGAATTTTCCCTTCAGAAGAAATAACCACCACACTAGCTCTAGAACCAGCTGAGGAGCAGCTCCCATCAAATTCAAAATCCAAATGCCATTAGGATCAAGAAGCACTTGCTTATGATGGTTAGCCTCATCTCGGTGACATGATCATGTAGTTACCATGACCAATGTCCTCATAAAGTATTTGTTCCTTTGGGTCATCTATTTTTACACGATATATTCAATTTGTTTATCAGAAGTAGCTTTTTCATTTTACCATTCAACGGAATAAGAGCACGTGACCAATCCATCATGATTTCTCCTCCAACATATTTCTAAAAATTTATCTACTCAAGTAACATGTTGTAGGAAAGGGGAATATTAGCTACCAAAATGGTGGCTAAAACTCTCTTCTCTAGAAAAGCAGAAAAGACTACTTGTGCATCCTTGATCCTTCCAACCAATGGCACTTCTCTACTTTCCATTGAGTAACATGAACCAAAAGTGTGGGTTAGGGTTAATCCTAGGGCATGAGCTACCTTAGTAGGCATCACATTATCTGAAGCACTAGAATCAATAATACAATTGCTGCGTTTGTGGCTAGCTATGAGGAGAAAGACATAAAATGGTTTGATATTCTCATCGGATGAAGTGGTTCTTTGCCACAAGGCTTGGTGGAGATTAAGGAAAGGAGTGGGAACAAGACCTTTAGAACTAGGGTATGAAGGCTTGGATTTGGAATTTACAAAGTCTACCATCTTAGCAAACGCCTTGGAATGGGTTTGGTAGAATTCAGCTTCCGAGATCGGATCTTATTTTTCTAGAGATGGTCAATAATGTCAAAAGAACCAGAGGTAGGTGGAGCATAATTTATAGGAGTAGATGAAAATTTTGACTTATCAACTCTATCATTTGAAGGGAAAGAAGTTTTAGGAGAAGAAACAGAGGAGGAAGGAACAACATAACCTACCTTGGGTGTGGAAGAAGTTGGAATAGGAGCTCCTCTCCTTATAATCACTAGAATGGCTATAGGAGGTTCCTTAGATCTTTTAGCATGTTACACCACTTTCTCATTCTTGTTTGCTTGCTCATGAGTCATGAAAACATATGATTCATTGTTCATCTCTGCAACTCTTTCTTCATAATCATCCTCTTCATCTATACCTTTAGTGGTGAGAAAATGGACATGAGATCCACTCAACTCTTCTAATTCTTCATCAGCTTCCTCTTCATGTTCTTCTGATTTCATTCTCCTCCTCATCATCAGGCTCCATCACTTCACATGTTGCATTGACTATAACTTTAACAAGTGGGCCTTTAATTGCCAATTTGGTCTGAGGAGAGGGCAACCGATTCTTGGGCTGAAATTTCTTCCTAGGAACATCCTGATAAGGAGCATGTTGGGCTAACTACTTCTTGAGAGCAATGAGATCATTAGTAAGTTTCTGTACTAACTGATCTGCATTAGCTCTAGGAGAATATGTGGAAGAAGGAGATGCTTTGGATTTGGATGATTCTCTCCTTAGCTTTCAAGACATGATCAGATCATCTTCAACACTGACAACAAATCTTTGATCAACATATAAAGTGGAAAGATTAGCTCTTCTAAGTTCATAGCTAACTGGGTTGCGGTTGGGCATTAAGGAAGAAACATTTCTGAATCTGATCCACAGGGCGTGTGTTTTGTGGGATCTTGTTAACCATCCTATTGAATTTAGCCACAAATTCCCTCATGGGCTCATGTGACTCTTTCTTGATTTGAGAAATTTGGGCCAAGAGGGCATGTACATCCTCATAGGTTTGAAATGGTGCTCAATACGAAGGATTGGAAGAGTAGAGAGATGAAGAAGGAAGAAAACAAAAATGTTTTTAGGAGATATAGGTAGCAGAATATATCCTTACTCACATTGAACCAAGAAAATATAGGAAAAATATTAATCACTTCATCACCACGATGTAAATCTATAGACACAAAGCTCTAAAGATTACAGAGATAAGAACACTGATTTCTTTTGAATGCAAAGACAAATGATCCATTGAATCAAGCTAGGAGAGAGAGATATATAACAAAGGAAATGAGAAAGAAAGCTTCGTATTGAATTACTTCCAAATTTACAATGTTCCCTAGAAAACTAGAATCCTTTTTTCCATGGCCAAAACATGTTCTTATAACAATTTGTGTACATCCATACTTTGTCCCCAAGAAAAGAATATCCAAAAGGAATAATGTTTGTTGTAGATCCGTTTTTGGAAAGTGACATGAAACAAATGCACTCATGAAAACCAGAGGTTCAAAAAGGAGAATATTTCATCAGTTCGAGCATGATTACTTTAGCAGGGGGCATCTCATGATTTTCTTCTTCATGTGGTCCTGCCATTTCCACCTTTTAACCACTTTCATAGCACTCAAGTGCTTACTGGTAAGTTTTCCCCTTTTTTATTGTGTATGCCCGATAAACTCTATTTTTTGATAATCAAACTTTACATCTCTTTAAACTTATCGATTTGGCTCCACAACAAACCAAAAATACATCTCATGAATAAATGATAAGGAAATAGAGAGAAGAACAAAGAGTGGTTCACATTTATATTCTTTGGAGCTCTGGTTAATTAATGGTGTCAAAAACCAGATGAGTGCATTTTGGCCACTATTTCCCTTTGTCAACTTTGAAATTGGACCCTACGCGTGGCAAGCTCTAAGAAATGACGGAGCGGGAAAAAAATCCAAGTTTAAAGACATTTGGGAGAAAACGTAATTTCTCATTTTTCTCCGCCCCTCCGCATCCCCACCAAAGGTTAGACACGTGGCACACCCTGATTGGAAATGGGGTCGCGGCTCAAATTCTCATTTTCCTCCACCAGCTTGCTGTCTCGATTTCATTCTTTAACACATGGCATCACCCGATTGGTTACAGGGATGTGCTTCACTTTTATACTTTATTTATTTTGAAAAGGGGAAAATTCCAACTTTTCCCTGAAAGTCCATGCCTCCGCCATTGACTTTTCAATGTAGGCCACATGTCCCTTTCTGATTCACTATGGGATTCAACTTAGAATTTATCCCTTCGAATGAGCGGGGCCACGAGTCATTTTAGAACTTTTCACCCTTTCGCCATAATGCCTTAGAGAATAAAATGGATCCATCACCCCAAACTTCTGCCAAAACTGCTCCAACCAATCAGGGACCTACGGGGATGCGGGGAAAATTTGACATTTTTTCCAAAATCACCAAAAGTGATAAGTTCAAAAAGGAACCCATCCGGCCACATCCAATGAGAATAAAATGCGTAGCTTCACCTTCTGAGAAAGAATTTGATGGGGAAAATAACGTAGAAAATTATAGAGAACGAGAAAATGCCATTTTTGCACCCGATGAAGATTTTCTTTCTACACAAATTTAATATGCAAAGAATGCAAGTTTCCACGTCCTTTAAATGCATAAAATAAGATTATAAACCCCTCCCATCCATGAGAAATAGATAGAACGTTATGATGGAGGCAAATTTAGGAAAAGCATAAAATGTTGTGGGGACCAAAACAAGCACTTGAGGGGCTTGAACCACGAATTCCTCCATGGAAAGACTTCAATTTTCATGAAATTGGATTTAAAAAAGGGCGGGGGAATTGAGGGGACAACACAAGCCATGCATGAAAACATCATACTTAGAGTGGAAGTAGCCGGGAAAGTAGAAATTTTGTGGGAGAGTCTCAAGTTACATATCAAGGTAAAAGAAAGTAAAAACCATCAAGCTACAATTACTTCATAGATATTTTGAAAATAGGTCAATGACAGATTTAGATTCACGTATAATTGTTCTTTACTTTTGTGGTTGGTTTTGTCAATCAAATAAAATCTCATGGTGAAACTATTGAGGACAAAAGGATTATTGAAAAATTTCTTAGAATTTTTCCTGCAAAATTTGATGCTTTGGTAGTTGTTATTAAAGAAACTAAGCATCTAAGTTAGTGTTCAATTGATGAGTTACATGCATCACAAATAAATCATGAATGTTTTTTGAATAGATCACAAGCAGTTGTAGATCAATATTTTTCATCATAGGTATCATAAAATCATGGAAGAGGAAGAGGAAAGTTCAGCCCTTGATGCAAAGGAATAAGTTATTCTAGAGGATGTAGCAGTGGTCCATAAAAATCAAGTGGAAGAGGACATAGTAAAGAGCACAATCATAATCATTTTTCAGGTCAAAGACAAGATAAATCGCATGTGTAGTGTCACTATTGCAAGAGATATGGGCATTATGCTTTTGAATGCTAGGAAAAAGCTGTATGATCAAAACAAGAAGAATCAAAATCAAGTTGGGAGCTCTACTCCAAGCTCCATGTTTATTACATGCACAAATATTTCCGAAGCATCACCTATTGAGTGTAATCTATCACAAGAGAGTCCTAGTGATGTGTGGTATTTGGATTCTGGTTGTAGTAATCACATGTCAGGTAACTTAGATTTATTTTCTAATTTGTATGAGTCAATAAAGATATAAGTTACCCTTGAGAATAATAATACAATGATTGTAAATGGAAAAGGAACAATCAATATTCTAACTAAAAAGTGGAAGCAAAAGATTATGTAGGATGTTTATTATGTTGTAGGTTTGAAGCATAATCTTATGAGCATTGGTCAATTGGTACAAAAGGGATACAAATTTTACATTAAAGAAAATGAATGTGTGATCATGAATAAAGTTCCAAGTACCCATTTGATTGCTAAAGTGAAGATGACAAGCAACAAAATGTTTCCTTTGAATATTATACCAGCCACATCCGGAGCTCATACTACTGAGATCAATTTTGAGCTAAGGAGATTGAATCAACGTTTGATCAATTGAAAATGATGAATCATGGCTATGGAATATCATGTTTGGTCATTCAAAATTTGGTGGTTTGAATTTATTACAGAAAAATATGGCGAAAGGTTTTCCTTTGATTTAGAAACCAAATAGAGTTTTTGAAGGTTGTATTTTGGGGAAACAACATAGAGAGTCCTTCCTAGTTGGAAAATAAGAAGAACAAGTGCACCACTTGAAATTTTTCACTCAGATTTATGTGGACCAATGTAAACAAATTCTATTGGAGGTTGTTCATATTTTATGACATTCATTAATGACTATACAAGGAATACATGGGTGTACTTTTTGAGAGACAAATCAAATTCTTTTGATATATTTCAGTAGTTCAAGGCTTTAGTGGAAAAGAAAAGTTGGTACTACATCAAAGTTTTGAGGACAGACAAAGGAGGTGAGTATGTTTCCAATGCTTTTATGAATTTTTACAAATATCATGGTATACATAAGTAATTTACTTCTAGGTATACACCGCACAGAGAATGGTGTGGAGAGAGAAATAATAGAACCATCATGGAGATGGTGAGAAGTATGATGATGGTGAAGAATCTTTCAAATGAGTATTGGGAAGATGAAGTAACAACTGTGGTTTACATCATAAACAGGTTTCAACAAAAATTGTTGGAAACATGGTTCCTCAACAAGCTTGGACTAAGAGGAAACACAATGTTTCTCATTTTAGAGTGTTTGGTTGTGTGGCATACGCACATGTGCTTGATGAGCTAAGGAATAAGTTAGACAAAAAAGGAGAAATGTGCATAATTGTTGGATATTCAGAGAATACAAAGATTTACAAGTTGTTTAATCCGATTACTGAGAAAGTTTGTAATCAACAAAGATGTACAATTTGTTGAAAATGAGGCATGGGATGGAATTATTGAGAAAAGAGTCAGTGTGAAAGCAACTATTCCTCATGATGATATGTCAGATGAAAGAATAGAGAAACAAGGTATTGTATCTTCTTTGAATCTTGGAACCACAAGTTGTAGCAAAAGCTACGGCTCCTTCTACATCTAGGATTTCTCCAAGATTTCATTCATCTTCAGCCATCCAACAGACACCAAAAATAACACCAAAAGATACTCCTTCAATACAAAATAGTCCATCATCAAATAGCCCTTTGCTATGGGAAACAAGAAGTCTTGGTGAGATTTATAATGTTGATATAACTAATGTTTTTTCATTTTTTTCTTAATCTGCAGATCCAGTATACTTTGAAGAGGCTATAGACAATGGATTTTGGGTTCAAGCCATGGATGATGAGATAGAAACCATAGAGAAGAATCAGACATGGGAATTGGTAGATCTTCTAGAAGGAAAAGACATTATAGGAGTGAAGTGGGTCTATAAGACCAAATATACTGTTGATGGTAAAGTACAGAAACATAAAGCAAGGTTGGTTGACAAAGGTTTTTACAACAATATGGAGTAGATTACAATGAGACATTTGAACATGTAGCATATTAGACATGGTAAGAATGGTTTTAGCAATTATAGCTCAAAACAAATGGCCTATTTATTAGATGGATGTAAAATCAACATTCTTGAATGGTTTTCTTGAAGAAGAAGTTTATGTGAATCAGCCATAAGGTTATGAGATTGAAGGTCATGAAGGAAAGGTATACAAAAAAAAGTGCTCTATGGTTTCAAGCAAACACCTAGATCTTGGTACAACATGATCAATTCTTATTTGATACAAAATTGCTTCAAAAGTAGGAGCAGCGGTGATCCTACCTTATACATCAAGATCAATGAGTAAGGTAAAAAATTTGATTGTTTTTTTATATGTAGATGATTTAATCACCACTGGAAATCTATCTACATATTCATTCAAATCAACTATGAAGAAATAATTTAAGATGAAAGATCTAGGCCTCACACACTATTATTTTGGCATAGAAGTTCAACAATCGAAGCTAGAGTTTTTATTTCACAAGCAAGGTATGTTAATGATGTTTTGAAGAGATTCAACATTTTGAATTGCAAGCCAATGCCAACACCTATTGTAGTAGGTTTTAAGTATAACAAAGATGAAAAAAATCATTTGTAGATCCAACATTGTTCAAAATATTACTTGGAAGTCTTATATATGTGATGGCCACAATGTCAAATATTATGTATGGTGTGAGCCTCATCTTAAGGTTCATGAAATCTCCAAAAGATTCACATTGGAAAGCTGGAAAAAGAATTTTGAGGAATGCATCTGGAACTAAGAATCAAGGAATTTTGTATTCAACATTAGATGAGTTCAAACTCATAAGTTACACAGATAGTGACAGTGCTAGAAGTATTGATGAAAAGAAGAGCACATCTGATTATGCTTTTCACTTTGGAACATGCATAGTTTCATGGGCATTGAAGAAGCAGCCCATAGTCACATTATCTTCACCAGAAGTAGAGTATGTAGCAGCAACAGGAAATCAAGATATACGGCCTGAAAATTTTGGTATCTCTCACCAAAGAAAAGAATGTTTTTCCATGATAGTATATTTCAGCTCAACCCCTTGTAAGGCTTTAATAAAAAAGGAAATGGGTCTCTCATTTCCTTCATCATCTTTCTGTAATAAAACAGATGCAATGGTATTTTTAGATGCAAAAGAAAATATCTGGAAATATTTTTTATAGTCAGGATTTGCCAATATTGGGGAATTCTTCAAGGATTCTTTTATTGTAGAGTGAAATCTTGGAGAGCTCCTTCCCCCCATTGGATGATTTTGTCCTTTTTCAACATGTTTTTATGGGAATATTCATCTCAGCAAAATTAGAAATAAACCTCCTGATATAATTTATTTGACCGTAAAAGGAATGAAGTCCCTTCTTGGTTTTAGGGACAAGAACCTTACAAATTGCCTCCACTCTCTAAGGATCAATCATGACCACTTATTTACACACTATATTTCCTAGTAGATTTCCTTTTTCGAAACCAAAATGGAATTTATTAGGATTTAGTGAGATCCCATATTCCATGCATCTTATCAATATTTTCTCCACATGGCTTAGGTGGTCACTTATCTTCTTGGAAAATACAATCACATCATCCTAGTAAACAAAAATAAAATCATTAATATAACTTTGAGAAATCAACATCCATGTCTCTTTGGAAAGTATCTCCAGTATTTATTAAGCCAAGTGTCATCCTTACATATACATGCATGCCTCATGGAGTGGTGAAATTAGTTTTAATTATTTCTAATTACTTCACAACCACCTGATTGTATCTTGAGAATCCATCTATTGTAGAAAGAAATTGAGATCTAGTGACCAATTGTAACATGTTATCCATATTAGGCATTGGATAGTTATCTTTGATTGAGGCTTTATTCAAATTTCTGAAATCCACACACAACATTATGTCTCCATTTTTCTTTCTTAGTGGCACTAAATTTTTCATCCATGAAGAATATCTCATAGAGCGTATTATCCCTTCATCTCTCAACTTCGTTAATTTTTCTTACATCTTAAGGGAGAGGAGTGGATTGATAGGCCTTTTTTTTCCTAAATGGTTTAGCATTGGGTGTTAGGAAAAAAGAGATAAAATATGTGGAATAATCCCTTACGAGAATCATGTGAGAGAAACTAATATGCGAGAAAATATTACAGATCTCAAATAAAAGTGCAGAATAAATAACACAACACAAAGAGACAAGATTTAATGTGGTTCACCCAATTTGGGCTACGTCCACCAAGAATCACTTTCTCAGATTTTATTACAAGCCTCCACTCTCTCAATACAATACCCAGATCCATTTGGAGCTATGCTCAACAAACTCTACAGAATTCACACTCGAATTCAAAACACATATGCAATACATTTGCTTGTTTTTCTATCATATGCATAAGACCATATAAATAGACAATTGCTTAAGCAGTTTGATACAAAAATGTGGGTATCAAAACAATGGGAAAAAACTTAAACCGTCCCATAAACCTATGGGTAGCCGAAGAGGTGGTTTTACAAAACAATGGGTACCGAAAAACCATGGGCCCAAAAAACAGCCCATAACGGTTACCCATTACCCATGGGTTAATAAACCACCCATGAAAATTTGCTTCAGGGCTTCACCCTCGGCCCCCTTGATCGGGGGCTTTACCCCCGAACCCCCCTGACCTACTCACCGGAAAGCAGGACCATCGTAAAAATACCCAAGTGTAACACATAGAAGGTGTACCACACTCTAACATGAAAATAGGCTCCACAAACATAACAATCTCCCACTTGGAGATTGATTTTCACTGAGAAAGCTTCTCAACCCTTCACTATCATCTACGAAGGCCAACCAAAGTTGAACATAGCTTTAGTTTATCCCTTGTGACCACCTTGGTCATCATGTATGTAGGATTCTAACTGGTATGAATCTTCTCTAACTTCAACTTATCTTCTCTCTAAAGTTGTCCTAATGAAGTGATATCTCAAGCTGTATATGCTTCATCTGGAGTGGAAGCGAGTTCTTAGCTAGGTGTATAACACTCTGACTATCACTATGCACTTACATTCCTCCTGCTTATGCCCCAACTCCTCAAGCAATTGTTGTAACCAAATCATCTCTTTGCTTGCCTCTGTGGCAGCAACATACTCAACCTCCGTGGTTGACAAAGCCACCAACTTTTGTAGTTGTGAAATCTAGCTCACTGTTGTCCCACCTACAATGTAAATATAACTGTCATGCTCCTCCTGTTGTCTACATCTCTAGCCATGTCTGAATCTACATAACCATGTAAAGTGGTGTCTGATCCATTGTAGCACAAAACTGTCCCCATGGTCCCTCTCAAATATCGAAGGATCCACTTTACTTGCTTGCCAATGCTCTTTACCTGGATCACTCATAAATCTACTCATAGCTCTCACTGCATGGGAAATATCAGGCCTAGTGCACACCATAGCATACATCAAACTACCAACTGCTGATGAGTAAGGTACCTTGGACATCTGGTTTCTTTCCTGCTCTGTCTTGGGACACTGCTCCTTTGATAACTTAAAATGGCCTACCAAAGGAGTCCTAACCGGTTTAGCATCCTGCATGTTAAACCTATCCAATACCTTCTTAATGTACTCTTCCTGAGATAAAGTCAGCTTTTGTTCCTTCCTATCTCGAGTTATCCTCATACCAAGGATTTGTCTGGTTGCCCCCAAATCCTTCATATCAAAGGATTCACTTAGTTGTTTCTTGAGTACTTTTATTTCTTGCATGTTTTTACCTACAACCAACATGTCATCAACATACAAACACAAGATAATATAACTTCCATCCTCAAATTTCTTTGTATACATGCAATGGTCAGAATGACATCTAATATAACCTTGCTCCATCATGAAGCTATCAAACTTCTTATACCATTGACATGGAGCTTGTTTCAAGCCATACAAGCTCTTCTTCAGTTTACACACCATCTCCTCTTTACCTTTGACCTCATAGCCCTCTCTGGCTCTTTGTATTTATATTTCCTCCTCAAATCACCATGGAGAAATGTAGTCTTTACATCTAACTGTTCTAAGTGCAAGTCTTCTGCTGCCACTATTCCAAGAACAGTTCTAATAGAAGTCATTTTTACTACAGGAGAAAAGATCTCATCAAAATCTATACCTTGTTTCTGTGTAAACCCCTTGACCACCAAGGGCCTTATATCTTTTCTTTCCTCCTTCATCTTTAACTCTGTACACCCACTTGTTCTGCAATGCTCTTTTGCCTTCGGTAGCTTCACCAAATCCCAAGTCTGGTTCTCCATGAGAGACTTATGCTCCTCATCCATGGCTTGCTCCCACTTCTTCTTGGCATCTACCTGCATTGCTTCATCAAAGCTCTCTGGCTCTCCACTATCAGTGAGTAATAAATAATAAAGAGAAGGAGAAAAACGTTCAGGTTCTTTTCTTACCCTAGAAGACCTCCTCACTGTAGGAGTTTGGGGTTCCTGTTGAGTAGGTTCCTAAACTGATTCATGGGTCACTTTCCCATCTAGAAGATCCTCTACCACTACATATTCTTTCTTGGATTCTTCCCTGTTTTCCTACAACTGTTGCTTATACATGACTTTCTCATTAAAGACCACATCCCTAGACCGAATGATTTTCTTGTCCTTAATACTCCAACATTTAAATCCAAAGTCATCACCACCATAACCAATGAAAGTACATTTTTCTGATTTAGCCTCTAGCTTGGTCCTATCATCCTTGTCTATATGAACAAACACCTCACATCCAAAGACTCTAAGAAATGAATAATCAACTTTCTTACCATACCAAGCCTCCTCAGGTATGCCTCCATCCAAGGCACTTGAGGGTCCTCTATTTATCAAGTACAGTTGTGCTCACCGCTTCTACCCAAAAAGAAAGAGGCAGTCTGCATGTAACCTCATGCTCCTAGCACATTCCATTATTGTTCTATTCATCCTTTCTGATACCCCATTCTGCTTTGTGGGAGTTCTGGAACCATCTTTTTCCTCTGATTCCATTCTTAGAACAATAATCATCAAATTCATTGATATAATACTCCCCTCCATTATCGATCCTGAGACATTTTAGCTTAAGACCTATTTCATTCTCTACCAAGGCTTTCCATTTAACAAAAGTGTCAAATACATCAGATTTGTTTCTAATACAATAAACCCAAACTTTCCTTGTTGCATCATCAATAAAAGTAACATAATAACTTGAACCCCCAAGAGATGATACCTGAGTTGGCCCCCACACATCAAAATGCACCAGCTCTAACTTACTCTCTTTCTTTGTAGGTCCAACCTTGAGAAACCTTACTCGCTTTTTTTTCCCATATATGCAGTCCTCACAGAACTCCAAACCTTGTTTTTGTATATCCAAGAAAATTCTTCTTTATGATGTCCATGCCCTTATGGCTCATATGACCGAGCCTATAGTGCCATAATGTTGTATCTACATCTAAAGCCACAAGATTACAATCATTAGTACTATCAGTGGATAAATACAAGGTTCCAACCTTCTTACCTCTTGCCACCACAAGAGCACCCTTGGTAACCTTCAAGAGTTTTTGTAAATATCACAGTATAACCATCACTTCCCAATTGCCCCGCCGATATCAAATTTCTCCTTAATGTAGGCACATGTCTGACATCCTTCAATAGCCATGTATTCCCATTCTGCATCTTAACCTAAATAGAACCTTTTCCAACTATACTGCAAGGCTCATCATCACCAAGAAAAACATGCCCAAAATCCCCTTGAACATAATCAACAAAATAATGCCTATGTGGAGTAGCATGAAAAGAAGCCCCTGAATCTAAAACCCAAGATTCAGTAATATTATGCAAAGAAAGAATCAAAGCATCCTGACATACATTACCCGATGCCACATTTGCCTCCTTGTTTTCTTCCTATTGTTTCTTCTTATCCCGAAGCTCCCAACAGTCCTTCTTTGCATGCCCAGACTTTCCACAGTTCCAACATACAATCTTGCTCTTGGATTTTGACCTTGCCCGATCTTTTGATTTTCCATGGTTTCCTCTATTCTTCTGTCTCCCTCTAGTTTCCACTGTCAAAGCATTCCCTGAAGTAGAAGATTCCCTAGAGCTTTTTTCTTCACATTTCCTCACTTAGAATCACCCCTACAACATCCTCAAACTTCAACTTTGAGTTAGCTGGAACCGAGTTGCTTACCGCCATTACCAGGCTATTCCAACTTTCAGGTAAAGAGCACAAAATTAATAAAGCCCTAACTTCTTCATCAAATTCTATTGTAACTGAAGCTAGCATATTCACAACCATATTGAAATCATTTAAATGATCTACTATTGAACTATTCTCAGACATCTTCATATTAAACAACTTTTCATTAAAAATATCTTATTAGAGGTAGAGGTTTTTCATACAACTTCCCTAATGCATCCATTAGTTCTTTTGTAGTCTTTTCCTTTGAAACATTAAATAATACCGAAGATGCAAGACATAGTTGGATCATTCCAAGTGCCTTCTGATCCAACAAATCCCATTCCACATCTATCATACTCGAGGGTTTGTTCACCTTCTCAGACATGGAGTATAAAGATCCTTCTGATAAAGGTAATCTTCCATCTGCATCTTCCAAAGACTAAAATTCTGCCCGTTGAATTTATCAACCCTAGATCTTCCATCATCTGCCATAGCTCCCACTCAAGATAAAACTTTCCCTATGATTCAACACTTCAACAAACCAAACCAGGCTCTGATACTAATTTTTAGGAAATAAGAGATAAAATATGTGGAATAATCCCTTACAGAATCACAACAGTAGAAACTAATATGCAGAAAATATTACAGATCTCAAATAAAAGTGTAGAATAAATAACACAACAGAGAGACAAGATTTAACGTGGTTCACCCAATTTGGGCTATGTCCACCAAGAATCACTTGCTCATATTTTATTACAAGCATCCACTCTCTCAATACAATACCCAGATATGTTTGGAGCTATGCTCAACAAACTCTACAGAATTCACACCCGAATTCAAAACACATCGCAATACATTCACTTATTTTTCTATCATATGCATAAGACCATATAAATAGATAATTGCTTAAGCAGTTTGATAAAAACTATGGGTATCAAAACAATAGGCAAAACCAAAACTGTCCCATAAACCTTTGGGTAAAAGAAGAGGCGGTTTTACAAAACAATAGGTACGAAAAAACATGGGCTTAAAAACAGCCCCATAACGGTTACCCATTACCCATGGGTTGATAAACCTAGTCGTAAAAATACCAGCGTAACACATAGAAGGTGTACCACACTCTGACATGAAAATAGGCTCCACAAACATAACATTGGGCTCAAAGGGTATTTCATGTTGGAATAAATCTTCCTATAAGATATTAATTTTGAATAGGACCAAGCTAAATATTCTTGATATTTTGTCAACAACTTGACATAAGAATGTTTTTCTTCCTTGCTTAAATTAATTCCTATCCAAAATTTCTTGGGCTTCTCCTTAGTTCTTAGGAGGTGTACTCTTCAACATCCCTTGAAAGAGATATGTGTCTATGAATTGTCATCACTAATCCGGCACTATGATAATTCTTCACCGGGAACTCCTCGTGCTATGATTATTTACTAATGCACAACTTTTAGTTTGGTGGATGTAATCTGGAAACACAACAACAAACATAACACAAGAATACCATAGACTATGATAAGAAGGAATGATGATAAATCTAAATATATCGTAGTAAATTATAATATCAACATGAAATTGTTACAATCTCACCCATGAGGTACTTCAAGTGTTACTGACTTCACTTGCCTTCCAACAATAACTATGGGAGAAACTTCACAATTACACCTCTTAATGGCTTCTTTAACACACCTTCCAAATGATGGATTCCTTTACACACTTACTTATACAATATTTCTCACTACTTCCTTATATGCTAAATGAGGGGGTGGCCTCTTTATTTATAGAACTTCGGGCTTATCCATCTTATCTCTAAGATAGGATAAGAAATCCACTCGACGAATCATATTCCATACCTTAACTCTTATTTATATATGTAAGCTTATCTTTTAAGATAAGATAAACCTTATCATTTCACATGGGTTCCACATTTTTAGACTTTTTACAAATAAAATACACAAAATATTTATGACCTCACTCCTTGTCCTTATTACCAATATAATATTTTTAATTCCTAATCATGTAGACCCTACTTCTCTACTTACCCCAACTTTGACATTTTAACACTACTGGACCACTTACAACAAATATTTACTTTTTACCATAACATTCTTATTGTACTTCTGACTATTACCATTTTATACATTATTGGTGGCTCAAATTGTGCACCACCGATATCTTCTATCGGACACTACTACTAACTATACTTAACAACATCCTATTCCTAATACATACATTAATGAAATAGAAATTACGGAGGAAAATTTTAGTGTCAACATCTTCCCCCTTCCTAGCTTTTACTCCATCCTCGTAATAGACTATTTGGTGCTTGGAAAATCTTCAACTTGTTGTGGTTGACCCATTTGTAATGGGAGTGCCATTTAATTTCGTCGGTCGGTAAGTACCATTTTCATGCACAACTACTATTTTGTAGGGCCCCATCCATTTTGGAAGAAATTTTTTTGTCTCTTTTTTTTTATCTGGAATCATATACTAGAACCAAGTCATTCACATGAAATGGAGACCAACGGATCTTTTGATCAAAGTATTCCTTCTACTTCATTTTCTTCTTATAGCTTGTATCCTTTACTATTTCCCTCATTTCCTCTAGCAAATGAAGATGTACCAACCTTTCTTTTATTGAATCACTTTCATCCATCCTTTCATTTTTCATAACTCTCATAGTGGGAATATCAAACTCAATAGGAAGAACTAGATCAATGCCATAAGCCAACTGAAATGGGGAGTATCATGTTGCTGACTTTGATGTTGCCCTATATGCCCACAATGCTGCATGAATCCTTTTATCCCACTTATGTACCTGTAAGGCTGCATCTTTTGCTAGAATTTGACACACAACAAAAAATTTGTTCATTCCACCTGTCCATTTGTGTTTGGCTTGTATGTTGTTGCCTTCATGTGCTTAATAGAAAACTTATTGACTAGGGCTTCTACCACCTCATTAATGAAGTGGCTTCCTTGATTTGTTATAATTTCTAATGGATAACCAAATCTAGTGACAATGCGTTCATATATGAACCTTGCCACTTCATCCATGGAAGTTGTTTTCAATGGCCTAACTTCAACCCACTTGGTTAAATAATTTGTGGCAACTATAATATACTTATTTTGGTGTGGGGTAGTTGGAAGTGGACCTAAAATGTCTATTCCCCACTTTTCAAAGGGACCAAGTGGAAGAATAGGGCATAATGGAGCTGATGAAGTCTTATGGTTACCATGTGTTTGAAAAATATCACATGTCTTATAATTACCATATCTAAAAAGAGTGGGCGGTGATAACTGCATCCAAGATCCTTCTTGCTGTAATTTGTCTAGAGAAGTGCCCTCCACATGTACCATTGTGGAATTCTTCTATCATCTCCTTCCCTTGATCACATCCAACTTGCTCTCTTGTCTTTATCCATTAGGTCCTATTCAAAATAATACTCCATATAGAATAGAATATGGATGGTGGCTTGAGTAATCTTCCTCTTAGTATTTACATTGGCACCATCAGAAACTTGAATTCATTTAGATAATTCCAAATATCTATGTATTCACTAGGGATTGTGTCAAGGGATACTAATGATGCATATGGGAAATCATCATCATCACAAGATGAACCTAAACCATCATAGGCTCGAGAGAGTGCATCTGCATTGACATGCTTCTTTCTTGGCCTATCTATAATATCAAATTCAAATTCTTGTAGAAAAATTATCCATCTTGTTATCCTCCCTGATGGGTTAGGCTTATTGACAATATATTTTAGAGCCTGATGATCTGTTACAACTATAAATTTCTGCCCTAGCAAGTAATTTCTAAACTTCTTTACAATAAAAATGATAGCTAGAGCCTCTTTTTTAGTTACAGTATAATTTACCTCAACACTGCTCATTTTTCTGCTCCCAAAGTAAACTGGATGATCATTCCCATTTTCATCCTTTTGGCTTAGAGTACTTCCTAGTCTTTGCGTCGAGGCATCGGTATACACAATGAATGGCTTGCTCAATCTGGATTCTTTAAAATAGATGAAGACACGGGGCTACCTTGATTGTTCAAAAGCTTCATGCGCCTTATTTCTGGTTCATAAGTAACATCCTTCTTCAAGAACTGGGTTAGTGGCTATGCAATCTTTGAGAAATTCTTGATGAACCTTCTATAGTAATCCACATGGCCTAAAAATGATCTCAACTTACTTCTATTCATAGGAAATGGTAACTCTTTGATTTTTGAAACTTTATCAGGATCAGTACCAATACCATCTTTGGATACAACATGCCCTAACAAAACACCTTTAAAACATCCAAAGACACACTTTGTAGGGTTTAGTGAGGCTTGTGCTTCATCTAACCTTTGAAATGTTGTCTCCATCTAGTGCAGGTGGTCCATCTTGCTCCCATAGATGCAAAAATCATCCAGAAATACTCTGATGAAGTTCCCAATGTAGGGTTCAAACACCCTATTCATCAAACATTGGAACGTTTTTGGAGCATTACACAACCCAAAAGGCATAACTCTATAAGAAAATGTTCCCCAAGGAGTGGTGAACGTGGTCTTCAACTGATCTTTCTCCACTATACGAACTTGGTTATATCTACTATATCCATCAGCAAAACTATAACACTCTGGCACTAGTTCGTCTAAGATTTGATCGATAATGGAAGAGGGTAATGATCCTTCTTTGTTGCCTTATTGAGCTTCTGTAATCAACACAAATGTGTAGCTTCCCATTTTTTTATTGAGATCACAATGAGAGAAACCCATTATGAATTCTCCACAATAAATATGAATCCTGCATCAAGCAACTTATCTATTTCTTCTTTTACAGTCTTGGAAAAATTAGGATTCATTCTATATGGCATTTGCTTTATGGGCTTAGCACCATCTACCAGCTCAATAGAATGTTCTACCAAACTTACTTGATGGAGTTCCTTGTAATCAAAAGTGAATATGTGTATGTACCTTCGAAAGAGCTAGAGGTAGGATTCCTTCTCACTCTCCATCACAGCATCACCAATCTTTATTTGTTGGAGACGATCATCAATTTATTCTTCAGATAATTTTATGGGGTCATGAGTCGGTGTGACTGGAAGGATATCCATGACCGAAACATCAACCTCACTTTCTTCATCTTTGGTGTCCACTTCTTTGGTACTAGAGTAATCGAGAGGATGTCCAATCATAGTTTCATCAATTGAATCCATAGGTTCGCCTTATGATGCTGAGGGATCATATTTATCTTCACCCTCTCTCTACCACGTCAAGTGTCATGAAACCTTCATTCCGGTAGTTTCTTGCATGAACTCTCCTTAGCCATGGTCTTCCCAACAACATTGGGTATGCACATAGTACCATTTTTCATCACACGAAAGTCTACCACACACATCTGACACCCATAACAAATATTGCCACATTTGAAACTACACCTTTTGGTTTAGTTTTCCCTTATTTAATAACATTAACATAAGTGTTGAGGGGCGATCAATTTTAAATCTAACATATTCATTACAGGACTATGTCATTACATTAATTATATCACTTCCATCAACTAAGACATCATGAATTGAAATACCATTACATAATACCTCGGCTTGTGGAGCGTAGGGATCCGCCTCTGCCTCAAAAATAAGGACCTCAACCTCCTTCCTTCATCGAACATTGAGTCCACTTCACAGCTCCCGCCTCTTCTCGGAAGACATAGCCAAGAGTTGACCATATGTAATATTTGCGAGGCCTTTTAGACAGATCTTCTAAGATGGAGTATGGTCCTTGCCCCTGTGAAATCAGAAAAAATTCACACCCAACTTTCTTCTCCTATGTTTCTTACTAGTTTCTCCTTTCATCTTCTTAGGATCATTTCCATCTTGATTATCTTTTTTTTTCTTTCTTTTTTTGTTACAAACACATCTACTTCATTATTTATGCTCTTATCTACTACATCAAAAGAATTCACGGAGTTCTTTCCTTTATCATTATCTCTTGTACTAGATGTAGAAGCTCTATCTGAGACAATTATACTTATAATAACCCTTTTATAAAACCATAACATACAACTTCAGAAATATTTCTTTTTGGACCTCTATCTCCTCCCTAAGAACTAAATTCTTTTCCTTAAATAAGATTAATAGTTAACTTACCCATCTTCCTGAGCAGATCTTCATACTCAGTAGATGTACTAGGAGAAAGATTTGTGCTCACCGAGAGTGGTTGTGGATTCTGGACCAAAGGTGTTGGTGAAGGCTCTACTTTAGCAACAATTTCTTTGGGATCCTCTTCCATGCTTTCTTCTTTCCTTCTTACAATCTCCTTTGCTTGTTCAATAGTAGCTGGGTGGTCATACTTCACTCGTTGTCGATCTCTACCTTTATCCCAAGAATGAAGTCCTTATAGAGGAGATTATCCATGCCATTCATCAACCCATCCACTAATCCTTCCTTCCGGATCGGGCATCGAGCTTCCTCATTATCTCTAGAAATGAGCATGATAATCCCTTATCTTCTCCTTCTCTCCTTGGGATAGGTTTGTGATATCGATCATGAGATCTGCATATTTTGTTGTTCACCAAATTCTTCAAGAAAACTTTCAGTTAATAAATCCCATGAGTTTTTCACATTATCACGTAGTGTTTCAAACCACCTAAGGGCTGAACCATCGAAAAGGTAGGAAAAATTTAGTCCATTGTTCCCTTCTTATAAGGCCATTATAAATACAAGATCGTTTAAACTCTTGATGAAAGAGGAAGCATCTTCATTAGATTGGGCTGAAAAATAGGAATCTTCCCCATTTTCAAAAGTAACAATAGTGAAATACCAACCCAAAAGTACATTCAACAAGACTTATGTGCACAAATAATTGGAATCCTATAATAGAAAATAGAAATGACCACGGTAAACTATAGTAAAAATTGATTCTTACATGTGTAAAACTGACTTTACTGTGGTAAACACTATTCATAGTAAAAAGTGAAGTTATTGTGGTAAATACTATTCACGATAAAAAGTGACTTTATTGCGGTAAATACTATTCACGGCAAAAAGTGACTTTACCATGGTAACTACTATGCATAGTAAAAACAAGGTTACCCTCCAAATGATTTTTGACTAAGTGGGAATATCTCTCCAGAAAATCCACCAACGAGGAATGGTTCGCAACGGAACCAAAATGTCATCACCAATCCGGCACTATGATAATTCTTCACCGGGAACTCCTCGTGCTATGATTATTTACTAATGCACAAATTTTAGTTTGGTGGATGTAATCTGGAAACACAACAACAAACATAACACAAGAATACCGTAGATTATGATAAGAATGAATGATGATAAATCTAAAATATCAATGTACATTATAATATCAACGTGAAATTGTTACAATCTCACCCATGAGGTACTTCAAGTGTTACTGACTTCACTTTCCTTCCAATAATAACTATGGGAGAAACTTCACAATTACACCTCTTAATGGCTTCTTTAACACACCTTCCAAATGATGGCTTCCTTTACACACTTACTCATACAATATTTCTCACTACTTCCTTATATGCTAAATGAGGGGGGTAGCCTCTTTATTTATATAACTTCCAGGATTATCCATCTTATCTCTAAGATAGGATAAGAAATCCACTCTAACAAATCATATTCCATACCTTAACTCTTATCTCAGTATATGTAAGCTTATCTTATAAGATAAGATAAGCCTTATCATTTCACATGGGTTCCACATTTTTAGACTTTTTACAACTAAAATACACAAAATATAAATGACCTCACTCCTTGTCCTTATTACCAATATAATATTTTTAATTCCTAATCATGTAGACCCTACTTCTCTACTTACCCCAACTTTGACATTTTAACATTACGGACCACTTACGACAAATATTTACTTTTTACCACAACATTCCTATTTTACTTTTGACTATTACCATACTATACATTATTGGCGGTGTCGATCGGCAATTTCGTTATCTTCTATCTCGGACGCTACTACTATTTATACTTAACAACATCCTATTCCTAATACATACATTAATGAAATAGAAATTACATAGGAAAATTTTAGTGTTGACAGAACCACCCTATCTACATTATCAAAATTGGTTTCTAAATAACTAACCCCTAAGGAATGGTGTTGGTTTTAAAATAAATTATATCTTTGCCAAATAGGTTTCTTTACCATCACAAACAAAAACCATCGGTTCCCAGTCCATACACTAATTTTTGAATTCTCCTTCATTTAGAAAAAACCTCTCTACTTGGGCATCATCATCAAATACTTGCCAATGCTTCACATTATCTGGCACTGATGCTCTAGACAATATTTCAACATCATAATTACAATAAGGAGAGATTGTACAATTACCAAACCTAGATGCAAGGAGAACCATCTCGTCATCTATAAAATTCTTATCTTTGACATGATATTAGATGTTGAAAGAATCAAATAACTCAAAAAAATCCCATACTGCATGCTTGTATTGCTTCATTATCTCGATTCTTTGTGCCATACAGTTTCCTCACTTGTTTCACCACAAGCTTTGAATATCCCTTAAAAATTATATCCTTTATACCATATCTCCAAGCAATCCTCAAACCCAAGAGCAGTGCCTCATATTCTGCAATATTGTTTGTGCACTCAAACTTTAGTTTGAAAGATAAATTAAAAGTCTCTTGGCTTGGAGATATAAGTACAACTCAAACCCCATTTCCCATATTGGAGCAAGCTCCATCAAACATCAAGGTCAAGGGTACCAACTTGTTCAAAGAACTTACTCTCATTGATACTATCCTCCTCAAAATCTACATAACCAACAAAATTGTTAACATCCACATTAGCAAACAACAATTCATAAGATGCATTGTTAGGGTTCTCAATTAGATGAAACATTTTCTTCTCCCCATACTAACTTGACAAGATTTCCTTCCACTGGTATAGTGGCATATGACATGTCCATTTTCACACTTCCCCCCACACTAACAACCCACTTCCTTGACAACAACATACCCCATTTTGCAGGGAAGTCAACAATGACCACATTCATAGTTAAAAACTTACCAGGGTAAGCTACTAATTGCACCACCAAACCTTTGACATACCCAATTACTGGTACTTCTCTTGAATCCATAACAGTGAACTTTCCAAAGGCTATTGTTACTTTGATATCTAGCTCATTCATGACTTCAAGGGGCATCACATTACATGAAGATCCTGAATCAAACATGCAATTGTGAACAAGTCTATCTTTAATGATCAAAGTAGTGTAAAAGGGATCAACATCAAGTTAGGACTCAACAAGGGAGGTGCCTAAATATACTTCAAGGATTCCCCTAAATTTTCCAATACTTGTGGCACTTCCAATTCTACAATTATAAGGGGGATATAAACACAATTAAAATATTTTCTTAGAGTTACTTCATCCTCCTTGAAACCCAAGTACTCGAATGGTCTTATTTTATACTCAGGGATCCTTAACAACTAAACAATGGTTACAATAACTTTGATCTGACTCAAAATTTGAGCCATATCACAGGGGGTATACTTGGGTAATGTTGTATTAAGAGGTAGGGTAATTTTATTTTCTTGTGGTATGAGGTTCTTCATGGCTTGGGCATGGATAGGGATACTGGATTTATTGGCAGTAACTGGGCCTTTGTTTGGCACATCTTTCTTAGGGGATCCTTTGGGATATTGGTGAGGAGAGGAGTCTTTGGTTTGGGCTATGGCCCTCCCCCTTTAACATTCTATTTCTTAGATTATACTCCTTTTCTTGGGAAACCACTACATTCATTAAAAGTTGCTTGTCCTCCTTAGAAGGAATTCCTCCATCATATTTCTGAATCATTAATGCCCTCAAGTATTCAAAATCATGATTGGGTAACTCAAAATCCTGAACCATATCAACATCTAGGTTAGTAATGGAAGGGACAAAATTACACGTTGTATATACTCTCAAAATCCTTCTAAAGTCCTTATACTTAGTAAATCGGTGGAAGTGGATCCTTGTTGTGAGCTATTAGTGCATTCCATCATACAAACATCACCATAAGTAACTGCTTCATCAACCTCTTCACTTTCCTCAGTAGGGTCACATGGGGGATGTGGGAGGAAACACTTATCACACCAAGTCAATCACATGATCTTCTTCAACCAAGGACACTCTAGCAGTTAATGGATTAGGGACCAATTTATTTTCTCTTGGTGGTTGTTTCTTATTTCCTAATCCCATGAGCCCCTTCCTCTATCATCTAATCTATTTTCACCTTTAGGATGATTACCAAATAGTTTTTGACCTCTAGGTTGTTGGTGGGCCTAATAATTATGATCTAACCCCTTTTATACCCTAGCAAGTTTGTAAGAAATTTCTTTCACTGCTCCTGCTAGAGTCTTAACCACTTCTTCTAGATATACTCCCTTTCTTTCCGAGGATTTTCAAGATTAATTAACTTGAAACCCTCCCTTTTAGGAGGCTTTCCTGCTGCCTTGATATTATTCTCAATTTGTACTACCATGGAGAAAGCTTGTCTCAAAGTCATGGGGTTTTTTTCCCTCAAATAATATGTTTCTTTCTTGTCAAAGGCATCAAAATACTTTATTAAGCAGGATTCATCACTTGGCCTCAATATCATAGGCAACCTAGTCAAGGTATTGTTGAATGTGGTATTGAAATCTTTGATAGGTTCATTAGGATTATTTTTATATTTTCAAACTCGAGAGAAGAAACCTTGGATCAGTCTTGTCCCCATATTGTGATCTAAATGCATTTTTCATTTCAGTTCATGAATCAATAGAATTTTTGGTAAATACTTTTACCAATCATGGGCATCTTCTTCTAAAGTATGAATAAACAATTTCACATACACGTCCTCATGCTCAATCTCAAAATATTCCATAATATAAAAAAAAATCTTGAGGTTTAAGTTACCACTGATAACATTATTCCCTTGAAATTTAGGTAATTTATTCCTCACATCATTTATAACTACATCGAGATAACCCACCATATCCTAGAAATCTATATGTCTATATACATTTACAACAAAGGGAGGTCTAGGTGGAGGGTTATCCATGTTATTTTGAGGGGATGTTCTAATAGGTGGGTTAAAATGATGGGAACTGGAGGTCTTTGAGGTAACGATGTATGATATTCAAAGTATTGGTCCTTTAATGATTCAGTCTCACAAAATACTCTTTTATTTCTAAGTAACAAAGGAGGGAGATGAGGGATAACCTTATTACTTGAAAATGAAGGACCCTCTCAAGCTGGAGTGTACAAATTGTGCAAGGACCGCTTGATCTAAAACCGTCTAAAGAGCTAGAATAATATTCTATCAAATTTTGACCACTCTCAATGACTGGTGCTACTTTTTCTTCAAATATTTGATCTCCAAGGGCTTTCTAGACTTGTTTCTTCATTGGATTTTTTCTTCCCAACTCTAGAAACAAATTTCTACTAGGATCTGTCTTGAAGAAGGACCTTCTTCCTTCCAAATTTTGCAAACTTTACTAACAAATCACAATATTTAAAACTCAAGGTACTGGTATTTACCATATTTTTGAATAACGTGGAGTCGCCACTAAGTTCTTGTACCTTAGATGTGTAAATAATTGTAAACAACTTATACACTAAAAATTCATAATCAATTTCATTAAAGCATAAAAAATCTTTCTATCCTTTATCAATGTTTACCCCTAGCTAAGTCAAATTTAATGGAAATATTTCTTAAACTAGGTAAATACCGACCGAATGACTTCTGACTAGGCTCATTTTTTGTAAATCTCAACAAAGGATTAATTCTAGATACTGTATTTGTATCTAAACATATTATGTATGTTAGTATTTGTAAAAATAAGTCCCCGACAATAGTGCCACAAAGGTGTTAGTACCTAGATCTGTTCCACCTTGTAAGTCAAGTAGCATCAACAAGCTAAGCATGATGCTTAGAGAAAGACACACTAGGATTTAAGTTGTTTTGTAGCCGGGGATGGATATGGAAATCTCTTTGTCACTTTGACTTGGGAAATGTTGGATAATACCTCACTAAGGCTATGACCTACCCTACTACTTTATATTCTTCCTACAACCAGGGTGAGAGGACCAATTTTTAACCTATATTTATGAGAGGAATGGGTGGAATAACAATATTTATACTCTCTCTCCGAGGGATTTGAAAGGAAGCCATGGGAAGACATAGTCAATGCAAACATTATCTAACTCTCATGAGTTGTCACACTAGAAAATGCAGATGTCTCCTAAACAAGGTTCAAGTTACTAAAGACAATGATAATTCCAGCTTGCTTCTACATATTTTTGATAAAGGATGGACAAAAATAAAAAATTTCCTTAGCATTTGTGCATAAACAAGGAAAACATGGGTAATTCAGATGGATCAAATGGTTATTGATTGTGATTTTGATGTATTGATGGGAGATTAAGTAGGATAAATTTGATTATACAAAATCCTTAAATGAACCTTAACAAATGTTGTAGGAAATTGTTCTAGATGCAAAATACATATCACACAATTCAAATCACTCCTTCAACCAGAAGGTTTGCATTCATGGAAGCCCAAGAATAAAATATTTCACACAAACTTTGAGAACCTAAACACAAAAGATCATGCTAAATTCTCAATAAAATGCGACAATTTTTTATCAAATACGTTCAAGATACCCTCAATAACTAACAAAAATCCTAAATTAAATAGATACAACTTGAATTTAAAACCATTTAGTACAAATTATGAAGGACAATCCCATCAATACTAGTTACAGTTGCCAAATTGACACTATTTAGACTAAGAATTTGTGTAATTTAGAGAAATTAACAACACAAGATTGCAATAGGAATGCAGATAATTGATTCAAAGTAATTCATCTTGAAACAAAATAACATTTCTCATGAGAGTACACAAAAATTAATTCAAGAAACTCCAACACTTCAACAAGGGACATAACACCTATGACCTCAATGTTTACCAATGATTATACATTACAATCATCTTAGCGAGAAGGTTTGGGAGAAGATGAAAAAACTCTCAGGTATCTTAGATTAGTTCAAATTAAGACAAAGTACAAATCGGTTTTCTCTTTTTCTTTCTAAAATATTAGAAAAATTTAATGCCCCTTTATGTGAGAACATTCTCATCACATTTATACAATTAATTTCCTCTCATCTTTCTCTTTTTCCCCAAAATGTGAATCTTCAAAATAATATTCCCCTTTACGGCACACAATCTGATCCATTATTATTCTTTTGAAAATATTCTATTTTCATGTTTCCAGGTGGAGGAATTGTGAGTGATTCACATTCTTTCATTCTCTTAGAATGAATAGGATGCCATGTCACCTTTCTAATATTACTTTTTTAATAATTTCCTTTTCAGGTGAGTAGAGATACTTTTCAATGATTTTTAGCACCTCCAGATGGTCGATTTGATGTGTAATCCCTTTCACCTTTTGAGAATCCATCTCGAACAACACACACTCATTTTCATGTCTTTCTAGGCTGAGTGTTCTCGCATGGATTATGTCACATCAATCCAACCATTCTCTTTTGCATAATATTAGTTTCCTCCAAACTTATTTCCTTTGTGTGGATATCTCATACAAATCTTAGATGCCATTTTACCATGATTACATACAACTCAACTTGTTTGTATTGAGTTTTCTATAAACACACATTATTTTCTTTACAAAATCACATATTTTATGAGTGTGAAAAATTCTGATGGATTTCTCTTATTTACAACATGGCGGGAATGCCAATTACACCTAGCTTGAAGGAGTTTTCCTTTGAAAGAGGCCCTAATGAGTTATTTGTGAGGATGTTGTTTGTCATTGTATACCCAAAGGATTAAAATGGATCATTGACCACAAAATTTGTTCGTATAAAATTGATTTGAAGGATTGTTAGGATCATCCCTATATTTTCTGCTTTCCAGATGATGTATGTTCATCTCTTCAGACTAGAGCACTAGAAGACTCCTGATGTGTTGAAACATTTTTACTCAAAAGTAGGCCTATTGTGCAAGGTAGATCTAACTACACATGCCCTTTCATTTGTGATGAGGGATTCACTATGAAGGAGATACCCATATGATCCTATGCACTTGATGAAGGGATTTCATTAGGTACCGTACCTACTCTCTTTTGAAAAATGAATGAATTGGAGCAATGTGTTTCAATATTGGAGAGAAAACCATCAGGGACTATATCTTTGCAACCTCTCTGATGCACCACTAGTCTTTATGAAGAAGTACAGGGGTGATTCTAGTTCTAAACCTCTTACTCCATCTTCTCTAGAACCAGTTGTAATTGCACTTCTAGCTTTTGCACAGAATACCAATCCATCCTCCACTTTCAAAGAAACAGGGAAGAAGGCCTTTCCTAAAGGAGGTCTAGACATTATTGAATGGGTTTCCTCTTATGAGAGGAGATCAAAATTGATTAGTTTGCTAGATGGTCCTATGGAAAGAATTGATGAGCTTATGTCTTTGGGTATGTCTCGTACTTTAGCAGGAGACATTGTGTTTGTTCAAATGGTGGTGGGAATAGAGGAATTTTTTCCTAGAAAGAATAGGATTGTGAAGAAACTTCCTCTTTACAAAGAGGATTTTAAGTCAGTAGATGATTAGGTATTTTCTCTTAGTTTATTTTTTCATATAGTTCTCAAGAATGTATACAACCTTTTCCATGGAGTGTGGCCCCTATAGATCCCCATTTTGATTTTCCAGCAATAGATAAAATTTCAAACTATTAGACAAGTCCACATGCTTCATGATAGATTCTAATATTATATTAAAGCAATATAGAAATCTAATGTATTGTATCAAGTTACATTCATGTTTGAAATAAAAAACTTAAAAATAATATTCAACTTTTATGAAACAAGAATACCAACTATAATAAGATGAACATTTTTTAAAGAAAACAAATCTAAACTTGCTCACTAGTCTATCATGGCTTCATCTTCATCTTTATCATCTTCCTCCTCTTTTGGTTGTCTTTCTATGTATGCATTATACCTTTGGAACAATTGCATTATCTCCTTTTCATCAGGTCCTGAGTGATAAGTTTATATTAGGTGATGCTTTTTAAGTATATCATCGCACTTAGACATCCTTGATTTATACTCCCTCAACCTTTTATTCAACTCAACAATATTGTTATCCACTAAGATGAGTATTTTGATAACATCATGAGAACAAGGTTCCTCCTTGATGTATTTTTCAAAGGATTGAGTCAGGGTATCAAATTCCCAATTCCCATAAGTGATTTTATGCTTATCAAATATTATCTATTCCAATATGTTGTCTATGTTATCAATGGTATTTTCTACCCAATCCTTCTCAATTTCCAATTTCTCCTTAACTTGATTTATGGTTTCCACCCTTATTCGGATATATCTTCCAACACATATTGAGTGACCTTTACTTCAAGTGGCAATATTCCCTATTTTTCTAGTAAATCCTCATCAAGTTGGTTTATTCTTTCAAGTTTAGGAAATATCCCATCCTAATAAAAAAATTCATTTTCACACTACTCAATAATTTCATTGATTTCATTGAGTATTTTAGTAAGTTCTTCATACCATTATGTTGCTCTTTTAATGACTTTCCTACCATTTTGATATAAGTATTCTATCCACTTATCTAATGCTTCAAATTTCTTACTAGATTTTTCAATTCCATCCAGCATTTAAGGGGTGAAAGTGGTGAGAACTTCTTCTAAAGGCCCTACTAGTTTATCCAAGCATGAAGTCAATGTTTTTACTTTCTCTTTCAGCCACTTTTTGGATATTTTGTCCTCATTGACCTTTTGAAACAAGCCTTCTAGTACCTCTATAACTTCTCATTTCAATGATTCCCTAGTGCTCCTTCACAATTGGATATGTTTTCTATCATATTTACTTTTTGTAATATCATATTTTGTTTTCCTTGTTTTTCCTTGGTGAGGAGTTTCCACTTCTAAAGTTCTAAACCCATGTTGGTCTACTCGTGTCTTGGTAAGGATATTTAAATTATTCAAAGATTGAAATGCTGGTGATGCTTAAGGATTCCTTTTGAGTGACTTACTTCTCTCCTTGTGGAATGAGTCCTCCTAACCATCTAGCCATAGGAGAAATTCCCTTCTTTTTTTATGTGGAATTCTAGAAATACAATAACAATTCTTTTGATGTTTGTCCAACCTTTATTAACTACTTTTCACCATCCAGTGTTGTAGCCCATTATTTCCCTTTATCCTGTCCCTAAATTTGTGGCTGGGTGATATATCCTGGCTTCTTTTCACTTACTTATTTTCCATCTGGTCATTGTTATCTTGTAGAAACCAGCAGTTCCTTTGATACTTCTTTTGGAATCTTAATAGGAGTAACCACTGCACTTTTATCTACATCCTTTGCTAAAACAATTACAACAATTGCAAGTATTCCAAACTTGGGGCTTTAGCTGGCTCATTTTCTTGTGAGATATCTTAGGGTGTTGTTTAGTGGATGACTCTTCCTTGGATTGTTTTTCTACCACTTCATGTTTTTTTGGATGGGATTCTAGTTTTGTTTTCTGATCCTTACTTTTAATTTCCTTGAGATGAGTCTCATTAGGTGTGCTTATTTATTTTGATATTTCAGCTACAACTCGTTTCATGTTACTTCTCTCTTGAGATACCTTACCTCCTTTGATGGCCTTTGAATCCTTTCGTGATTGAGCTTCATTACAAACTACATTTATCACTAGTATTTCATCTAAACTTGTTTGAACTATATTTTCAACATTCATGACAGAGGTTGTACCTTCACTCTAAGTATTTTGGGGTTGAGCCCCCATATTTACTTGGATGCCTGATGAAGATCTTGAACATGCACTTCTTATTCATGGATACTTATACCCTCAGTTCTATAAGTCTCAATGTTTACATCAACCATTTCCATTTCAGGTGTTTCTTTAAGAAATTAAACTATCTCATTAGTTACATTTAATTGCTTTTCAATCTGCTCAATCACTAGTTCACTTTACACTTATTCTTTCCCAACATCAACTGATTGGCTAGACATATGAGAACTACCAGTTATATCCTTGGCATATTTTCAGTAAGGGATGAAACTACAATTACACTAGGTGATATTATATTTGGAGTAGAATGCATACTCTCATGAGTCTGGGATGGTAGCTCTTGATGAGCTAATGAAGTAATTACCTTCTTTTGAGATTCTGTCAAAGTAGGGGGATTAATTATCTCAGACTCTTTATGTTTGTGATTTTTTGATACATGACCACTTTCTTTCACTGAAACAACGACATCTTTTGCCAAAGGTTTCTCTATTTTTAATTTCTTCTTGGCACTCTCAAATTTCTTGAGATCTGGTGCCTCCCTTTCCTTGGTACTTCATGATTTGGATTGTGGATCAACAGTTGATAAGGCTCCCCTCATCATCTTTCTAGTGTCAGATGATCCTGATAACACTTCTGAAGGAATTTTTTGTGTAGTTAGTCCTTTTCCCTTTACTTAGATTGACACTGATTCAATGATGTGGGCATCTTGCATAGCCTTCAAAAGTATCCCTTCATCCTATTGAACCAAAACAAATTTTTAAGTTCCATTCTTGCGGATTGCTTATGTCCATTCATCAATAATATCTATGCTAGGCTTATTTCTAGGTAATTTAGGAGTTTTTCCATTAAGGGATCAATTTTATGTATTTTGCAAGGATAAATCCAAACTCTTTACAGTCGACCAAGTTAATGTTCTTCTCAATTTATTGGAAATCCTCATATGTTGGCTATCTGACTCCTTTTCCTTCCAATCAATAGACTTGATTTTTTTATTGAAGTTTCGATCATGGTAAAATTGTCCCACCTCATAATTTTCATTAATAATTCCTTGTGGGATTACAACAATTTTGAAATCAATAATATGACCCAAGGTCATTTTGGAGAAGTCTCTTAACCTGACTTCTTCTTCATCAATACAATTCATCTAGTAATCCTCAAAGTGAGGCTCATGTTCTCCAGTACTAACTACCCATTGAATATCATAATTGAGTCTTGAAGTGAACTTTTCCATTTCAAATCTTTCCATTTCTTCCTCCATCAGTCTAGATTTTATTATACTTTGGTAGGAATATCTACCAATTTGGATGGGGAACTTAATATTTGTTTTGTGCTTTTTTGCAATCTTCTTATGCACAAAAGTCAACTATCTTGAAAATTCCATTAAGGCCCACTTGTCACTCACATATCTGGGTAGTTTACAAGGTTTTCCTCAAATCCACTTACCCTAAAGTATGTAAAGAACTTGTATTGTATAAATATGTAACCATATTCCTAAATTTTAGCCCTAGCAAAGTAGTAAATAGTCTATATTGTTCCCACTTTGGTTTGAAAAGACAAGTCATAGGGGAAATGAAGGCATCATTTATCAACCTGACATTCCCTTTCCAATTATCCAACCTCAATTGTGGGTACACATTGTACACTCTATGATATTTAAAACTTTCTTGTAATGGGAGACCAAGAAATGACTTGAAACAAGCAATGTTATAGATGAAATAAGACATCATATAGAAATTGATGTCAACTGGATTACCCTCACAAATCTTTACAGACTATTGTCAAAAATTTAGCATGGATGGATGCTGATATGAAGCTTTCCCAAAAAAATTCCTTGTTCTTCTAAGATAACCATTATAAAAGGGCACATCCATTCTTGAAAATCAATGGCTCCTTCTAACCTTTCCATTCTTCTTAGTAATACAATAAGGTCCTCAACTTCATCGACAAACATGGACCTGGTCAATCTCTTTGGGATTCTCTTGACAAATGGTTTTTTGTCCTTCAACCATTTGGCATTTAGCATTATAGCATACTCATCACGCCTTGCCTCATAATCAATCATGCGAGACTCACTGTAGCAATTATCGGTTGATCCAAATTTGGTAACCTTAGAATTTCCCTAAAATCCCTTGGTGTCAAGTTTATAACCCTTTATCAACTTTCATCCTATACTTCTTTCATTTATGGATTGTAGTTCTCACCACATAACCATACAAGCTCAAGAGTGTGTATGGATGGTGGGAAAACAATTCTTAGGGAAATGCCATTGGCATCAATGACTGCCATCTACTTACTTTTATTTAGATTACTCAACCTTCTTTGAAAATCATCTAATTCAGAATTTAATAACTTCGTGTCCATGACCTTATCTAAATCCATGGTAATGCCACAACCTACATGGAAACCGATGCTAGGATCCTCATCTTGTGAATCTTTTCTTTTAATTTTCAACTTGAGTATTGAGAATCAGTAATGGCAGAGCTAGGACTTACCCATTTTTTATGAACTCTGTGAACTTTCCTTCTACTTTCACACTTCCCAGTTCTTTAGCTCAAATTTTGCACTTCTCAATCAATTTTTCTCCTTTCCTTTCTCCAATTCACGCAACTAGGGCATCTAGATCTTCGTATGTAATGGTAACAATTCAAAATTCTTGGAAGCTTATAATAATTCTACCTCGATTTATGTTAAAATGCATTAATGGCGGTAGCCATAAATACATTACATCCTAGCCATTGATCTTTCTTTCTTTATTTAAATGTGGACCATCCACGTGGATTAATCTGGCTCTTTGGGGCTAGGGATTCTTTTTGTACATTTGCAGTTTATTTTCGAATGAGTGCAAGTTTGCAACCTTCACCCGAACCTCCACCTCTTGAATTTTGATGAGGGGTTGCCACGTGTTTCAATCTGAAAGGTGGCAGGGCTACGGAGCTCATTTGTATTTTTAACAAATCTCTCACACAAGTGCGAGACTACATTATTGACTTGAGCATCCGTCTGTTGACTTTTCCTTGAAAAATGACATGTGTCCTCCATCGGGCTTCGAGGTATATTTACACTTTGCACTATAATTTTCCTTTGGTGCAAAACTGCATCAATGATCCACTTTCCCGCTCCAACCATATTTAGACACGTATTCCTTTCGGGAAGTAGAACCTTATTTGAATTTTACACTCGTAACTCAAATTTTCCTTGGAATATTCTATCGGGTTTCAGAGTTAAGATTGTATTTTGCAGTTGTCATGCAAATTTTGTAATTTTACAAATACAACCCGTCATAGCACCACCATTTATATCATGCCATGTATCCTCGGGCATTGGAGGACTTAGTGCAATTTACACTAGATATCACAAGAACTATACATGATGAGTTTTTCAAGGATAATCATGATCTTTAATCGATTCTTTCATAAGGATTTTTAGGGATGACATGATTACCATATTCCTTGACCAAAAAGAGGATTCACATAATATTTTTCAACCAAAACATGGGATTTTGTTTGTTCAAAACATGACTGTATCTTTCAAGCATATGTATTTTTGACATTGACAAACCAGTCAAAGGAAAATTTTCAAAGAAACACTTGAAATAAAGGGAGAGATCAAATGGAGCACTAACAGATACCACTTAGATTTCTATGAATCACCATGGCCAGATGTTCTCTCTTCTCCAAAATGGCATTATGTGTGGCCATTATACCAATAGTTCACAATGTTGTGCATATTTTTGGTTTAGATATGACACCATCAATTCAATTTTGAGACATTTGCTTCTGTCATGAATTTTGTGGCTGCTATTGTGACTTATTCTATTGTTGTCCCTTGTGAGGCTTCGACTCTTCTATTTGATCGAGATCAATGATTTGTCTTCAAACTATTCTAGCACTGTCTAGATGTCTTCTTCTTACTATAGAAACTTCACCCTTTCGGAAAAGGTTGCCTCTTATTTTTGATGGTAAATGTGGTGATGTATGCCTTGAACTCGAAAGAAATAACTCACAATGTTATAGGAATAAGAAAATTTTCTTCTACCACTTCTTTGAGTGCTTCAAGCTCTACTTGGAGTTTTACTACACGACGTAATAATTCCTCTACTTTTTCAACTTCTTTCATACTCAGTGTATGAATATTTTACTGGAGATAGAGGATATTTGTCTAGTTATTTTCTTTGAGATGGTGGAGAGAGTATCCCAGGATGCCTTTGATGTTGTTACATCCCATATGTGTGGTTTTACCTCATCGGAAATAATGAGACTAAAAAAATTAAGGCATTTGCGTTGGCCTTATCATATTTAATTTTCTCATCTACGTTGGTGAGGATGAGCGAATATGCTAGTGATGACCTCCCAAAGTTCTTCAAATAGGAGAACGGTGCACATGTGTGTCTTCCAGGCGGTATAATTAGGCCCTTTGAAGAGTTGAGCATCGGATAAAAATATTTTAGGAGCAGACATGATGTCAGAAACAAAAATTTTATTACCATGTTCAAGGGTACAAAGCCTTACCGATGAAGATGAGAATGAATGTGGGCTCAATATGCTCATGTAGTGAGATACAAATGCTTATGTGGGTGTTCTCTTTAATGTTCACCATTTGCCTCACAGCCTTCCTCAATATTCGTATGTATCTTCTTAGCTTAGAACCGAACGTCGAACATGGACTCATGATCTCCTCATATTGCGGGTTTCCGATGTTATGGTGACTGTCGATAAATGAAAAATATAATTCAATGCTTTCAAAATATTAATCTCAACCTATTAATGGTGATTCATCTCGCTTATTTCTCGTAGCACTAATTTCATTTTCTAGAATGTGTGACATGTACTTCATTCTCACTCAAAGGGTCACTATAAAGGTTTGTTGATTGCTCGATTTTTGTCTTCAATATTCACCTCCACTCATAATGAAAACAGGTCTTTATACATATTAGATTTATCTTCTCCACATTTTTGTGATTAATTTCCATCAAGACATCAAAATCTTGAGTGATTAAAATAGTTCGGAAGTATGGAGGAAAATGCCAAGAAAAAAAGACAACGAGTTCTATTTATTTTCACCATAATTTGATTAAATAGATCACTTGGAGACAAATGAGGAACTCTCATCTCATTTCATCCCTTTGGTCACTTTATTTTGCACATAAATTAAGTGTTCTAATTGGACATTTGTCAAATGCCAAACTAGACAACAAGACGCCAAACTAGATAGTAAGAGAAGATGGAAAACTACTCCATACAAGTCTCCAATTCACCACAACTCTGATATCAATGTTGAGTCGGAAGAAAGATCAGATTTTATTGAATGATAAACCAAGGAAAAACATGACAATATATAAAAGCAGTGGAAATGGTTTAGACAGTTCACAAAAAGGGAACTGTCACACATGTGGAGGAATAGATTGCCACGGAGGCATAATAAATGCAACTAAAAACTGTATTATTAAGCATGTTAATAGAGACATCACAGTTCCCCTTCATTAATCTTCACCTACTCCACAATTATAGTAAAAATTGCAATCTTACAAATTTCGTATCGTGCATTGCATGTCTTTAAGTCATTTTCCATTACAAGGAATGAAGACTTAGGAAATTAGACAAGATGATACAAAACTTCATGGAATCTTATAGGGTGAAATAGATGCATAGATTATCATGATGAAAAAAATACATACGATTTCATAAAAATGGTAATAAAAATAATTTGAAGTGTACCTTTAAAGGCTTATAGAAAAATGGTATGTTTTATAGCACCATAAAACATATAAAAATATTTTTCTACAAGTGAATATACTAAATAAGTAAAAGTTACATGATATAACATGGTTTTCATTATATTACACAACTCACAAGACTTCACAAGATACAAGAAAGCGTATCCGTACAAACTTATCAAATCTAAATTTAGTGTTTCTTAGTGATGCAAATTTTCATGTGGACTCAAATGATAGTGCATCAAACACTGTAAGTACGGAAATGAACCATTGATATCTTGAAGCTTACGAACATTATATGATCTCTTCAATGGATTTTTCATGTTTTATAAATTTATATGGACTCATCTATGTTTCATATTTATATGTCATATCCTTCCACTATTAGGAAATAAGAGATAAAATATGTGGAATAATCCCTTAGAGAATCACAACAAAAGAGAAACTAATATGCGAGAAAATATTACATATCTCAAATAAAAGTGCGGAATAAATAACACAACACAGAGAGACAAGATTTAACGTGGTTCACCCAATTTGGGCTACGTCCACCAAGAATCACTTGCTCAGATTTTATTACAAGCCTCCACTCTCTTAATACAATACCCAGATCCGTTTGGAGCTATGCTCAACAAACTCTCTGAGAATTCACACGAAATTCAAAACACATCGTAATACATTTGATTGTCATTTCTATCATATGTATAAGACCATATAAATAGACAAGCTGCTTAGCGATTTTACAAAACCATGGGTATCAAACAATGGGCAAAAACAAAACCATCCCATAAACCTATGGGTAGCCGAAGAGGCGGTTTTACAAAACAATGGGTACCAAAAACCATGGGCCCAAAACAGCCCATAATGGTTATCCTTTACCCATGGGTTAATAAACCACCTATGAAAATTTGCTTGGGCTTCGCCCCAAACCCCTTGACCCATTCACCGGTGAGCGGGACCTCCGTAAAAGTACTCAAGTGTAACACATAGAAGGTGTACCACACTCTAACATGAAAATAGGCTCCACAAACATAACATCCACTTCACTAAATATTCGTTATATGCCTTCTCTATAGTTTTCTTGATGAATATGGAGAATATTACCTTCTCAATTTTTCTCCCTTTCTTTATCATGAAAAAATTATCTCTAATATATTTTTGTAGAGTAAATTTATAGTCTAACATCTTGATTATATTTAATGATAAGAGTACAAATTATTTCTCTTAAAGATTAATGAAATGAAAATCCCCTCCTCCAGTTGTATCTCATGTGTTCACAACCACCGTAAGAAAATAGGTCGAACTAGATAGAAATTGAGATAGGATTTTATAGCTAATCTCACTTGAGTTATAGGTTCATATAGGAGGTTTGTAGGTGCCACAATTTGTGAGAACTTTCCCACAAAAGTTTGATAGTTTTTGGTCTGAGGGATCTTAAGAGATGTCGTCGGACTAATGTAACTAGGAAGGTCATCATCGGTTCGGTGCCATTAGGTTTTTCGCAATATACCACCTTGGATACTCTATCACCGACTCAAAGTGACACTTTTTAATGCATTACATTCACTTCGCCACTTGATGAAACCATCCAAAGAGGAGAGAAATTGAGAGTGTATTTTTACGTGGGCCCTGTGAAAAGTTATAGGTTCACAAAAGATATTCATGAGTGCTAGGGTTTGTGATAACTTTCTTGTCAAAGTTTGACAAAAAGAATTTCATGGTTTTTAAGAGACATCGCCAAGTTTGATGTATTTGGGAATGTTAGGGATAGTTGGGTAGTGAAAAATATTGAAATAGTGTATACCATCTTAACCGAATGTGTTGGGACCATCCACTTGGTGTCACGAGGTTCCATTCCCAAGATATCGCCTCAGACACCCTAACAATGACTCAAATGGACAATTTTTAGCACGTTGCATTAACTTCTACCCCGAAAAAATGGCTAAAGACGAGAGATATATTTTTAGATGGGTTGAATGTTGAGCTGTAGTCTCATATGGAAAGTTTGTAGGTGACATGGTTTGTGAGAACTTTCCCTCCAAAGTTTGACATGTTTTTTATGTTAGGGCTCGTAAGAGATGCCACGTGATTGATGTATCCAAAAATTATGGGATGGTTGGGTAGTGAAAAATGCCTATGATAGTGTATACCAACATTCTCAGACACATGGGTGCCATTTTTTTGGTGCCACAAGGAGTTTTCATAAGAAATTACCCCAGACACCATAACTCAGACTCAAACTGAAGCTTTTCAGCACGTTACATTTTCTGCCACCCTAACAAAACTAGCCAAAGTGGAGAGAAAGAGAGAGATGATTTCATACACAAGACCAACTTTAAGTTGTAGGATCAGATGAGAGGTTTAAAGTTTCCAAAATTTTGTAGAAATTTCTCGTTAAAGTGTGACTATCTTTTGGTGTCATGGCTTTAAGGGACATCACCTTACTAATGTTTTTGGGAAGGTATTAGAGGGTTGGGTAGAGAAAATACACCTCCAATAGTATATACCATCCCACCTAGATATGCGATAAACATCTATTTGGTTCCATGACATTATTCTCGCAAGATATCACCACACACCACCTAACACCGACTTAGACTGATACTTTTTATGCATTGCATTCACTGCCACATGAAAAAACTAGGTTGAGAGGAGAGAAATGAAAGACAGAGTATTTATTACACAATTATGAAAAAGTGTTAGAGAATCACATCATAGGTTCATAGGTTCCACGAATTGTGAGAAATATCTTGTCAAAGTTTGACTATATTTTGTTCTCGGGGATCTTAAGTGACATCACCCGACCAGTGTATCAAAGTTAGTTATGTAGAAACACAACTCCTTTGTTAGTGTATACGAACCCACAAAGACATGTGGTCACCATCCATTTAGTGCCACGAGGTTTTGTTTGTAATATATCACTCCAAAAACCCTAACACTAACTATAATTAAAATTTTTGAAGCGTTGCATTTGTTGTGACCTCAAAAACATTGACCAGATAAGATAGAAACTAAGAGATAATTTTGTATGGTAGTTGATGCTAAGATATAGGATCATATGAGAGATATTTAGGTGACATGATTTAAAAGAAATTTCCTATAAAATTTTGAATATCTTTTGGTCTTGGAGATCTTAAGAGATGTCACTCAACCTATATTTGGGAAGGTATGAAATGGTTGGGAACATAAATGATGCCTCCAATAGCATACCAACCCACCTAGATGGGTGGGTGTCATCATTTTGGTGCCATAAGTTTCAGGTAAGTAACGTTAAGCTCTCGCAAGCCAAGGTTTGATATTGTTTGGCATAGTCATGGCCTTCTTGGGTGAGTCTCAATCTCAGAGATAAGTTGACTTGGGAAAGTAATTGTATGAAAAAACACCAACATAGGTGCATGGTGAATCATTGACTATTTTTTACTTATTCTAACCTCTTTTAAGTTGAGGTTTAAGATTTCTTGGCATAGGTATACCATTCCCGGGTTTTTCTTAATATCAGGTAAGCTGATTTGTGAACGTAAGTCCACTCCAAAAACAACAAATAGGGTACTTAGTGAGTCGGTTAATTTTTAGCTATTCTAACCTCTCTCAGGGAGAGGTTTGAGATCGCTTGGCACAGGGATGCACTTTGTAGGTGGATATCAATCTTGGGTAAGCTAACTTGTGAACATAGTATGTCTACGCCAAAACACCAAACTGATGGCTTAACAAGTCACTTACTATTTATTTCCCAATTCTAAC
Organism: Taxus wallichiana var. yunnanensis; assembly: GCA_018340775.1. Lineage (NCBI taxonomy): Eukaryota > Viridiplantae > Streptophyta > Pinopsida > Cupressales > Taxaceae > Taxus > Taxus wallichiana. The sequence goes on from CM031236.1 coordinate 493,278,148, forward strand.
TTCGCTCAAGAACGGTTTGAAATTATTTGGCATATGAATGTCTTTCTCAAGTGGGTCCTAGTCTTGGGTAAGCTAACTTTTAAACATAATTCCATGTCAAATACCAAACTAGGTGTTTAGTGAACCACTTACTGACTTTTGACCTATTCTAACATCTCTCAAGACGAGGTTTGATACTACTTGGTATAGGAATGTCATTCCTAGGCCCAAACACCCTAAAATTGACTATAATTGACACTTTTTGGAGCGTTACATTTGTTGCACCTAAAAAAATGATCAGATAAGAGAGAAACTAAGAGATAATTTTGTACACTAGCGGATGCTAAGATATAGGCTCAAATGAGAGACATTTAGGTGACATGATTTGCAATAAATTTCCTATCAAAGCTTGAATATATTTTTCTCTTGGGGATCTTAAGAGATTTAATTTGACCAATGTAGCTGGGAAGGTATGAAATGATTGGGAAGAGAAATTATGCCTCTAATAGCATATACCAACCCACCTAAATGTGTGGGTGTCATAATTTTGGCGCCACAAGTTGCTTGGTGAGTCACTCACATATTTTTGACCTATTTTAATCCCTCAAAAGGAAAGGATTAATAATGTTTTACATAGGCATGGCCTTCTTGAGTGGGTCTTAATCTCAAAGATAAGTTTACTTGCGAACATAATTCTATGTAAAAGCACTAACCTAGGTGCATGGTGAGTCACTTGATTTTTTTTACTTATTCTAACCTCTCTTAAGTCAAGGTTTAAGATTTCTTGGCATAGGTATAACATTCCCAGGTTGGTCTTAATCTCGGGTAAGATGACTTGTGAATGTAAGTCCACTCCAAAAACACAAAATAGGGTGCTTGGTGAATCACTTACTTAATTTTTAGCTATTCTAACCTCTCTCAAGGTGAGGTTTGAGATTGTTTGACATAGGGATACACTTTGTAGGTGGATATTAATCTCGTATAAGATAATTTATGAATGTAGTATGTCCACACCAAAACATGGCTGATGGCTTAACGAGTAACTTACTATTTTTTTCCCAATTCTAACCTCTCTCAAGGAAAGGTTTGAAATTTTTGGCATAGGAATGTCCTTCCCAAGTGGATCTCAATCTTGGGTAAGCTAAATTTTAAATGTAAGTCTATGCCAAACACCAAACTAGGTGTTTAGTGAGTCACTTACTGAATTTTGACCTATTCTAACATTTATCAAGGTGAGGTTTGACACTACTTGGTATATGAATGTCATTCACAGGTGGATATAAATATTAGGTAAGCTAACTTGTGAACATAAGCCCACGCTAAAACACCCAACTGGGTGTTTGAGGAAGTTTTCACTTATTTTAACCTCTATTATTATGAGGTTTGATATTGGTCAAGGCATACACTTAAGTTTACCTTACTGGTTCAAAATATTAAAATAATTGAAAGCAATCCTTGTTAATTAATTTCAATAAACCTTCTAGATCAAGTGTCAATTTAAAGATTTCAACCATCGCTTTATGCTCACTTCATGAACTATTCATAAATATTTGTTTTAAGGTTTTCCATGGAATTTAATCAACTTAATATTTGTATCAATAAATAAATTTGAATAGTAATATATCCTCATATGGGTCTCAAAGTCTTCAAACAACCATTTATGTACATTTTTATGAGGGTATATTCAAATCCATGTTCCTGTGACAACCACATACCCAGTAGCATAAACTAGGTTTTCCCCATCTGTGACACTTGTAGTTAATTTATTTTTTGAATCTACATATTGAAAATGATAGTAATTTATCCCTTCCTCATTTTATTCATATAATGCCTCTGTCATGGTTATTATTCTTGCTTACTTTTGAAACTAAAGTTGCAAACGTTTATAAATGATTCTTGTGTGAAGACGGTGTAATCTTTTGAACTAAGTGATCATGTTTGTTGTAGATGATATGTTTTATCTTCTAAAATTAGATACAATCATGCCATGACAATTCTAAATTAATAATGAAGTATTTCACATATTCCTTATGCCAAAATTTGAAATACGTTCTTACATTGGTGAATGAAATAAAGTCGGTCAATAGGACTATGACTGTACATGGCTTAATTTCATTTGTGAACTTGTTTCTCTACCTATTTCATAAATGTAGGAGTAACCATACCTTGGATCAACTGCAGTGATCCAAGGAATGTCTATGATTTTTACGATGCCTTGACCATTTCACTAATCCGGTCGTTATGTTTTATTTCTAAACTTAGGATTGCATTGGGATCACAGGGGCATCCTGCATCGTCTTATGGATGTAACATTTTAAGTGATCTAATAATGTCATTTCTAAACTTAGGATTACATTGGAATAAATTTGGTCCAGTTCGTAATATAGTAATACGGGGACTTTTAATAAATATGGTCGCTCATACCCAACACTGCTCTAACCCTAATCACATCCATGACGGTGGCTCTACTCCTGAAGGGGAAAAGGCTACCAATGAGGCCGCTATAGGTTTGTTAGGGTTGCTAGAGGTACTACTTTGGGGAATGAAGCAGGTAAGGGTTTCACAAGCTACACCAAGGCTAGGGTGGGCAGCAGATCTCCTTCCTCCCCTGATGATGGACAGACACGTAATTTATGAGCCCTAAACTATACAAAATTTGAGATTCTTAAAACAAAATCTCCTGCACGTAAGGATGCAACGAGACCCTTTCAACCTGTAGTTGGAGGTGGCAAGGCTTTGGAGGCTGATTATGAGGACTCGGCCCTATCCTGGATTAATCTCACTTTCATTACCCACGAAGGGAATTCCAATATTACATCTTCTAAGGACAGTGGCACAATCATCGGTCAGGCTCCCTCTGGTGGAGATGGGGCACCTATACTGGGAGTTCACCATGTTCTTGACGGGACTGGCCAAGGTGCATCTATTCACGGCCCCACTGTAACCTCATTCAAGGATGCATTAAGGGGCAAGGATTCTCCTATGAAGCCTGTAGATAGTACCCCATGCATAACATTTGGGGAGGAGGTCATTACAACTGAAAATACTATAAGGAACATGCTCTGATCTATAGATTCGGAGGACTTTGGCCCAACCTTCCTGACCTACACGCATGGATCTCCAAGCACTGGACTCCATTGCTCAGCTGGGAGGTTAGACTTATACCCGTGTGCTAAAGGTATCTTCATTGTGACTTTTTCTTCAATAGCTGATAAAAACTCCATTGCTTCCAAGCTTTGGGTTTGCCAATCTAAGTACTGGTCATTAAACCTTGGTTCCCCTCTTTTAACCCACTCACTGAGTCTTTTTCATGCAAACCTATTTGGATCCGATTGCCCCATTTACCCCTCCAATTTTGGAGTGGTGAATGTTTGAAATCTATTGGAAACACCTTGGGAACTACACTTTTATAGATTCTCAAACCTCTGATTACACCCACACTACCTATGCTCGGATCTTGGTGGAACTTGACATGGCTAAAAACCTTCCTGCAACCATTGATCTTAGAGTGCAAAATAGAACTTGGTCACAACCTTTAGATTATGAAGGTCTTCCATTTCGATGCAGAAGGTGTTTCTGTTTAGGTCACACCTCTACTGATTGTGGGATGGCAAAGTGCCAGCATGAGAAACGTAGTTGGTGGAAAGATGCCCTCCCAGAACATTTGGTTTTGGTGCAAAAGAGGACCTAGAATCAAATTCAAATGCTGAGGTTGAATCGATTTGTCCCGAAACCCCTTTATCAGAAAATCCTATTGCTGACAGTAAGGAAAATGCAATGATTTATCTCATTTAGTTGTTGACAGCAAGGAAATTTCAGTTAGAATTATTGCAACTAAGGAAAATACTCCTTTATCTATCCCTCCATTCGTGGAGGCATCATCAGGATGGGTAACGGTCCGTAAAAAGAAAAAGTGTATTTTAAAGAATGCCACTTCTCCACCTCGATGATTTGATTCTCTTATTCTGTTAGACTATTCTATATTGTTCTTTGTCTTTGTCGAGCAGTAGTTTTTGGCTCTACAATGATGCTCCGGTGTTGTTGCAAACTAGTTGCTGTTCATCAACTGTTTTACAGTGGAATTTTTGCTTAGTGTTGGTACTTTTCTGAGTAGAATGTTTTCTATTATTGGGATTTCATGTTCTATTCTGGCTTTTGAGCCTTTCTGTACAAGGGTATAGTCCCTTTCAAAAAACTATTTAACCATAATAAAAAAATGTCATTTTGATAAAATTTTCAAAAGGTAATGTCAATTGATTAATTAATTTGAGACCTAAATTAATCTAAGTACCTAAGATTATCTACATTACCCTAACCTAAGTTATGGGAATATATGTATTTTGATGGATATTAAGGGACTATCCTAAGTCCTTGATACTAATTATTCCTAAGGTCCTAAGCTATGGTTTATAAACTATTACTAAGGAAACCTAACCTAAGGGAATCAAACTAACCTAAAGGGAAATGAGGTTGGCTTGGATGGCAAGTTGGTGAATGGTGGTGGCACCATTCCAAAGGCATTAGGAAGGTTTAAATGTTTCATTAAATGACTCATTGCCACCAATTTTGCCAAGGCATAGAGGTGGTGGAATGTGTTGAGTTGGAAACTCCACTAAGCTTTGGTTAAATGAATTTCAATTGATAGTTGTAAATAACAAAACAGATGGCATGACGGGAGTTTCAGGGGAATTAACGCATTTCATACATGTTATTAATAAACCTCGACCCTTGAGCAGAAATCACTTGGGGAATAGCAAGATGGGTTTGGGGGAAAAGGAATGGTTTGGTTTTATTGTGCATTCATATTTTTCAAGCTCTTTGGCTCTGCATGTAGTATTTTCATTATTCGAACTATCAGTTCCATTCTGTTGCAAATTAAAAATCACCATTGCATGGTAGAAATAATGGAAAATATTTGTTGTGGAAACTATAAGAAGAAAATGGGGGAAATTGTAGAGGCTTTGTTTCGTGTTTTCGTTGGACTCTATCTCTTTAAGATTTCTTTCTTTTATTTAAATGTTTTCATTAAATGAACTTTGCTCTTTGTGAAAACGTCTCTAAGATTGGTTTTCATGTTCATGTGTTGTTTTATTTTTCTTTCCTCGGTGGATTTCTTAAAAGTTATGGTTTCTTGAATAAAAATGACTCTGTGTTAGTTTGAAGTTTGTTATATTAATTTTGGGTTTTGGAAAAAGTTGGAAAAATAGATGTGTTTGTAATATAATTCTTTGTGAATGATTGTGTAAGGGGATTTTATGTTTTTGATAAATATATCTCCTGGTGTTTATATCTTGTTGATGTTAAAATGATTTCATAGGGTTTGGTGGAAGTCTTTTGGATTTTGGATAACTTCTAGGTTGTCGTGAAACTGGGTATTATCAAATATTATTTGGGTCAACTTTTTTTTGAATACCTGTATTGGGATTTTTGTTTTAGTTGATGGTCATTCATTTTTGGCTTAGATTCATAACTACTCTTTTTGTTTTTGTTATGGGATTCAAATTTTGACCCATGTTGGGTATTCTCGAAGGTGGTATTTGAGCACTGCATGTACAAAATAGAAATGTTGGACGAATAGAGTTTTCTTTCTTGTCCTTTTAGTTACGTTTTGTTGATAATTCACACTTCTCGGTTCAGCTTAAGTTTTGAATTATATTGAATTTTGAGGGACCCAGGTTTGTATTATACTTTGAAATGGGTTTTTCATTTTTCTTTGTTTAAACGTTCCTTCAAAGATCTATTAGTCTTCAAGCGTCTGAGTTGGACACCTAGGTTTGTATCTGTTCTTTCTCAATCATGGTGATTGTTGTGGTTATCAGGTCATGATAGTTACAGTGGGTGTATTCCTTAGTGACCGAAGCATGTTGTCTATTGAATGTTTACTTTTCTGCAAAGCGTCTCATTAGAGACTGAGCTTGTATCTTTGGTTGGTTTGAAGTGTTTATGTGATAACTATTGCTCTTATTTTTGAATTCATTTTGAGTGTGATTGGAATCTGTGAGTTTGTTATGATCATTGTTAAGGATATTTTTAATCCTTAAACTAGGATCCTGATCCTTACTAGGTGAGGGCTGCACTTTGTGATTTTGTTCTTTGGAACTGTTCAGTTTTCATTATCATGTATTTTATGCAAGAGTTACTTGTGCATTCAACTGAAGCTTGATCATTTGAAATGCATGTTTGTGTTACGACTCTCTCTCTCTCTCTTATCTTGGTTAAATAGATATGTTTTGATTAAATGGGTTTTAGATCTTTGTTCGTTGTATTGAAAAATCCTTCAGGAGTTCTTAATCCTTGTGTTGAATTTTCTTGTCAATGGCTAGAAAAATTATCTGTAGGAATGTATAGTGAGTACATTTGGTTCTGTTGAGTTATTTCTTTGTTTTGATGGCATCCTTATTTGGATAGTAACAGGATTTGGTTAGAAGAGACATAGGTGACAACATTTTGTTCATGTCAAGTCATTTGTGTTTGTATATCAATTCCTTTTAGATTGTTGATAGGAGATTGATTGTAATATAGTGGAACTTATGGCTTATTGAATTAATTGATATTAATGAAGACTGATTAAGAATTTTTATTAATTCTCTTCTTTAATAGATGGTTGCAGTTTTAAATGTTATCATGTTTTTAATGATTATCATGACTATGACACGGTTGGAGTTAATTTTGTTGAATTACTTAACTTATTTTCTTGGGAAAATGGAACCTAAAGAGATTTAGTGACTTCTTCTCCTTTTCTGACATTATGGATTTTTGGGCAGTCTAATTAGTTAATCTTATTTTGATTACTTAAAACATTTTCATAAACAACAGGTTCCTTTTACGAAACTGTTAGATAAAAGTATGTTGTTTTAATGTTATAGTGCTTATCATGCCCAATTCTTGTGAACTAATTCATAATAAAAATTTTGCAGATGCACTTCATGAAATTTTAAAGGAGAAAGACTAATAGAAAGTTGGATTTGTTTTATTAACATAGTCATTTTCTTCATTCAGATGCTTTATGTATTGAAATTATCTTGAAAGGAACTTGTTTAAAAACTATAAGGATGTATCAAATTAGTTTTGTACTACTGAAAAATGTTTTATTATGATCATATGGAATATTTATTAAATTTGAAATGAAGTGAACTCTCTCTTTAATAAATGAAATGTTGTGTAATGGTTGGTGATTACTGATTTATTTTAAGGGTCACATAAGACTTAGATTTGGTTAATATTCTTAAATATTAACATGCATGGATTAATAGAATCTAAATAATAGAATGATGCTTGGATAAGGAATTATATATATTTCTGAATCATTTAATTTTGGGGTATTGGTATAACTATGATGATTATGATATATAGATCCTTATTCGGAAAAAGGTAATATGGATAGTTACTACATAGTTGAATGTGGCATTCTTATTAAATATATACTCCTTATGTTTTCAGATTTCATGAATAGGAAAATAGTCCTTAATTATGAAGAAAAGGATACTTCCTTTTTATCATTAAATCAGAACTAAGTATGTTTTCCTTATTTATGTGATAAAGTATAATCATTATTGATGATTGGTTGTATGCTCTACTTTATGAAAACAATAAATGGTAATTGGAAAGCTTAAAAGAATTAGTAAGATGGTTTTAAATATTATTATATCATTAAATCTAGCTAACAAGATTTCAACCAAGATTGTTTATAGATTTGAATTAAATTAAAGAGATTTAATGATCTTACTTACTTGATATTGAAATAAGATTTATCGATAAATGGAAATAATGGATTAAGATTAAAAATTTCATATGCATGAACACAAAATTTATCTGCATACCTTATATTGGTGTAAAAATAAATTTTGAATCCATTATTTTGAATCAATCATACTTAGTGGACCTTTAGGTACGATGTTTAATGATAATTAAACAAGATGATAAATTGAAGGTTAATAACCTAATGTTCTTAATTATGTTAGTTTCATTGAAAGAACTTATAGGTTTTGTAATAGTGGGGCTACCACAGATTACCCTCTTAATGATGGGAGTCATTACGAGGATACTGTGATGCATCCAGTTATGGTTTAATACCCAACTTTGTTCAATTAACTCAATTGACATAAGCGTAAATTCGGTCCATAGTTGGACTATAAACAAAGATAGACATATGGACTAGTGTAGTGGTCAACTCATGTTTACTTAGGGTAACTAAAAACACCCAATCGACGAAATTTGATTGAGTATGTTAATTTATCCTTACTAACCATGAGTAGACTGCAACACTAGTATATGTGAGCTGCCCTTATTTAGTGTGAAACTTTGACTCGGGTTTGGTTGACAGAATTCAAGGAAGACCAATCTAGATAATAGTTTGAGTGGTGTGAAAGACATATTTATTTGGATGAGTATGTTGTCTTGGAATGTAAACATGGTAAACATGTTAAAAATTTGGCCAAAGTATTGCAAACTACTGGTTGCATTGTCTTATGTCACCTAGTCTAAGATTACAGGATTTCAGATGAATATCAGTAACAAATATTCAGATAGGCATCTTAGACAAAACACTTGAGTGACCCGTAATGGGTAAAATAACCAAAGTATACATAGTATACACGTGAACAAGTTAAACATGAGAGATCAATTTAATTCCGAGTCATGAAATGAGAGATCGGTGTTACACCGAGTGATTACATCTGTATATAGTTTCCTTTTATTTGATGGATTGGCATAAGAATGTGTGTTTTGAATTATATGAATTTAGAATAGAGAATTACATGCTAAAAAAAATCCCTCGTTTCTAGGTCATCAAAAGTGGATGTTACAATTTGGTCTTAGAGCTGAAGGTTGCATCTATTAGACCTATTGAGTCTATATCTGATTAAAACTTAATTTATTATTAAGTGGAAATGGTTAGAACAAGGGGAGGTGCTACAAATAATACGCCTCCAAGTGAAGATTCAGCTACCACACAAAAATTGATGAGATTCTTACTACCCTGTTGGACACAAGAGATCATCTTATTGTACTTGAACATCAAGTAATGGGTAATGAAGAGGAGGAAGATGATGTTGATAATAACAATCAGCCACCTCCAAGAAACAACACCAATGCTGAAAATCTAGGTGTTGGTAATGAGAATGCAACAAATAACAATGCTGCAAATGCTAATAATAATGCAACAAATGCACCTAATATGCCTAAAAATAAAAAGGCAAGATTGGCAGCTGAACTTACTAATGACATAAAAAGATAAGTCCACCAAATTTTGATGCACTACACTAGGGGATGGGGCTAAGAATTGGCTCAGCAAAATGGAGAAGTACTTTGCAATAAGAAACTTCTCGGAAGAAACAAAGGCAGTATGGGGAGCTTACCAACTTTCCCATGAGGCATCCTCTTATTGGGACAACCTGTAAGGCTGAAACAGAACATTGATGAAACAAACATTACATGGGATCAATTTAAGGGATACTTTAGGAAATGTTGGCTACCATAGCTCTATTATGATAAAAATGATAGAATTTCAGAATTTAGTACAAGGAAAGTTAACTGTAACTAAGTACTGGGAGAGGTTTACCAAACTTCTTAAGTACGTTCCCACAGTATCAATTTAAATAAAAATTCATAATACACAATTTTATTACGGGGTTGAATCATGTCATAGGAGGATAGGTAGATGTACACAACCCAACCACCATGGAAGGGGTTGTAGAAAAAGCCATAAGGAAAGAATAGAAATTGAAGGCAATTTCTGCACATAAAGAAGAGAATCAAAAGAGAATTACCAACTCTTCTTCATCACTTGCACCTAAAAAGGTGGCATGGAAAATGTTTGGAGTTAAAAAAAAGTTTTTGATTGATAACAATAAGAAAAAACAACAGTAAATAAACCTACTATGAACATTAGAAACAATTTTGTGAAGAATAACAATAATGGGCAGAAATCTTATGGAGGTCAAAATAGTAATTTCAAGACCGGAAATAAGTTTGAACCAAAAAGGGGACTAGTAGGGGTTGTTTTAACTATGGTAAGGATCACTACGTGAATCAATGCCCTCTAAAGAAAGATGACAATAACCAACAACATAAGATACATGTTGTAGTAGTTGATAAGCAAGCTGAAAAGCAAGTTACACCCATAGAAGTGCCAGGTAAATTATTTGGTACACCTATTACTATACTTTTTGATACTGGTGCTACAAAATGTTTTATTTCTAGTAAATTAGCTGCAAAACTAAAAAGAAAAGCTGGAATAATGGAAAATCTTGGACTATTCATTATGGTAATAATGTTGTCCATATTGTTAGTAAATGTCTTTTTGGAGCAATTTTAGAGTTACCAAGTTTCTCAACCAAAGTAGATCTTTATGTTGCTCCTTTGGGGTCATATGATGTCATTATTGGTGTTAACTAGCTTGTTGAACATAAAGTAAAAGTTGATTGTTTTGAAAAACATATTAGATGCCTTGATGATCTATAGAAAACAATAGACATTCAAGGAGTAAAATAAGAAATTTTAGTTAGGAAATTGTCAGCTATGCAGCTTAAGAAGGCCAAAAACAAAGGTTGCACATTATATGTAGTAAAAATTTCTGAAACAATAGAATAAAGTAGTAATTTCTTGGAAAGGTACCTGTTGTTAAGAGATTTTAGTGATGTATTTCTAGAAGAACTACCTAGTATTCCACCTAAATGAGAATTTGACTTTACAATAGAAATCAAACCTGGAACTGAACCTATTTCAAGGCACCTTACCGTATGACTACAATTGAACTAATTGAACTTAAGGAAAAGTTACAAGAACTATTTTCTAAAGGCTTGATAAGACCGAGTGTCTCACCTTGGGGAGCACTGGTAATATTTGTAAAAATAAGGATGGAACACTTAGACTGTGTATTGATTATCGAATGTTAAACAAAGCAACAATAAAAAATAGATATCCACTTCCTACGATTGATGATCTATTTGATCAGATGTGTGGTGCATCAGTTTATTCAAAGATAGATATTCATTTTGGATATCATCAATTGAGAATTAAGGATGAGAATATTCATAAAACAACTTTTAAAACAAGGTATGGACATTATGAATTCATTGTTTTACCTTTTGGTTTGACAAATGCACCTATAGCTTTCATGAATATGATGAATAATATATTTCAAGAATACTTGGATAGGTTTTTGCTTGTATTCCTAGATGATATTCTTATATATTCTAAAATTATAGAAGAACACAATGAGCATTTAAGGATTGTACTTGAAATTTTGAGGAAGAGAAAATTGTATGGTAAATTGTCAAAATGTTCCTTTTATGAAACAAAAGTGCATTATTTAGGACATGTCATAAGTGAAGATGGAATATTAGTTGATCCATCAAAGATTGCAGCAATATCTGAATGGCCTACACCTAAAAATGTACATGAAGTCTAGAATCTTCATGGGGCTTACCGGTTATTTCAAAAAAATTGTTAAGGACTTTTCAAAAGTCGCTGCCCTGATTACTTCGTTAGAAAAGAAAGACAAAATGTGTGTGTGGAGTGATAAATGTAAATCAACATTTAAAACTCTAAAGGAACAAATAACTTCTGTACCTATTTTCAATATTTCATATCCAAATGGAAGCTTTACGGTAGTTACTGATGCTTCCAGAGAAGGAATAATATATATACTTTTGCAAGATGATCATGTTATAGCTTATGAGAGCAGAAAACTCAAGTTACATGAGTTAAATTATGCTCCCCATTACCTAGAGCTTGCTGCCATAGTTCATGCACTTCAAGTATGGAGACATTATCTCTTAGGAAGACCTTTTGAATTAAAAACTGACCACCTTGGGCTGAAATATACTTTTATTAAGCCAAATCTGAATGCAAGACAATGAAGATGGTTATATTTTTTGTCACAATATGATTTTGACATAAGTTACATTAAAGGTGATGCACTAATTCATAGGAAACATATTTCTCCACTTGTAACTTTAAGAACACGGTTTAAGGATGAAGTAAATGGTATCATGGATTCTAATTCGTATTTTTACAAGTAAAAACAACACTTGTTGCAGATTCTAATAATGCAAGATACAAAGGTTTTAACTTTGATAATGAAGGAATTTTAAGATATGAGAAGCGATTGTATGTACCTTTAGAAAATGTGTTAAGGAAAAAAATAATGATTGAATTTCATATTTCACCTTACTTAGGACAACCTAGTGTTACAAAAATGTTTGATAATGTAAAACAACAATATTTTTGGAAAGGAATGAAGAAATACATAACTGATTTTGTTTCACATTTCCTTGAATGTTAATGATTTAAGGCTGAGCATATGCACCGCGCTGGTTTACTATATCCACATAACATACTGCAATTTAAGTGGAAAGTAATGAGGATTTTTTTCAGGGGCTACCTATGTCTAAAAATAAGCATGACGTTATTTTAGTTGTGGTTGAAAAATTAACAAAGGTAGCACATTTTATTGCTTGTAATCTTAAAGATGATTCACCCGTTTTAGAAAAAAATATTTGTGCATGAAATTTTTAGATTACATGGAGTACCTGAATTGATTATATCTAATAGAGACCCTAGAATGACATCCTGTTTCTAGCAAACACTAAATGTAGCCTTAGGAACAAAACTAAATTTTAGTTTCGCATACCCTTCGGAAACATATGGTCAAACAGAGAGAGTAAATCAGGTTTTGGAGGATATGTTAAGAATGTACTGTATGGACCAAAGTAGTATAAATGGGAAGAATACCTTCCTTTAGTTGAATTTTCTTACAATAATACTTATCATTCCTCTTTAAAAATGACACCTTTCGAAGAATTATATGGAAGGAAATGCAAAACTCTAGTTAGTTGGGATAACATTGAAGATAGAGAGGTAATTGGACTTGAAATGCTTACTAAAATGGAATAACAAGTGAAAGTAATTTGTGGCCAATTAAAATAAGTTGGTGACAAGTACAAAATGTATGTAGGTCTGAAAAGGGTCGATAAGAAATTTAAACTTGGTGAAAAGGTATTTTTACATGTTAAGCCTAAAAAGAGTTCTATTACCTTTGGAAAGGCAACCAAATTATCACCTCATTTTGTGGGACCTTTCGAGATTGTAGAAGTTATTAGCCCTCTAGATTATTGCTTAGAACTACCTCCCACCTTGTCACGAATGCACGATGTTTTCCATATTTTTTTGTTTAAGAAATACATTTCAGATTTATCACATGTATTAAATTAGGATTCCTTATAGGTTAAAGACGCAAGAATAATCGTGGTTGAACCCATAAGAGTGATGGAAAATTTCAGTTTCACTTACAAAATCATGAAATCATTAAATGCAAGGTCTAGTGGGACCAATTTAATGAAGAAAATGTAACATGGGAAAACCTTGAGGATATGAAAACTATTTTTCCTCATCTGTTTAAATAAAATTCATTTTGATGTTTTGAGATAATTAAACACTTTGATTGAAAAATATCTTTAATTTCTTCCAATTTTTGGTAGGTACTATAATCTTTTAGTACTGGGACAACAATTTGATGTTGTAATAAGTTATGAAAAACTTGATTTTTGCAAATCTATTTCTGTTTGAAAATTTTGTGGATAGAAGAACTATAATTATGATTATTTTTCTTCAAAATGAATATGGATTAAGTTAATCATTGAGACGATGATGATTTTTAGAGGAGGTATGTAATGCCTCTACCATGGTTGTTATGCTTTCTTGCTTCTGAAACTGAAGTTACAAACGTTGATAAATTATTCTTGTGTGAAGACGGTGTACTCTTTTGAACTAATTGATCATGTTTATTGTAGATGATATGTTTTATCTTCTAAAATTGGATACAATCATGCCATGGAAATTCTGAATTAATAATGAATTATTTCACATATTCCTTATGCTGAACTTTGAAATACATTCTTACATTGGTGAATGAAATAAATTCAATCCAATAGGACTATGAATGTATGTGGCTTAATTTCATTTGTGAACTTGTTTCTCCGTCTATTTCATAAATGCAGGAGTAACCAGTACCTCGGATCAATTGCAGTGATCTAAGGCATTTCTATGATTTTACAATGTCTCGACCATTTGACTAAGTGGTCAGTATGTTTGATTTCTGAACTTAGGATTGCATTAGGATCACAGGGGCGTCTGCATTAGGATCTCTCTCAATGCTTCAAGTTTCTCCAATAGAGATTGATAAAATCCACACGCTTTAGGGGCTATCTACAACCCTTGTTTGACATATGAGAGAGATTTATGAGCTATATGCTCATGGAGGTACACAAAGTATTCCCTTAGGGAGTACTAGCATAAGGCCACATTTTTCTCGTCATGTGGTAGCATATGTTTGGGGCCTGAGGAGGATGATACTTTCATGCGTACTGATTTTGGTGCACCTGGTGCTAGGGGTGAACATGATAATGTCACTATGTTAGATGTCCTTTTGAGTGAGACATTTGGATTACATTCATCGGCGTCACCTTCGTAGGTAAATTTGTTATGTTTTGTTATGTGTGTTACAATTTTTGGAGTACTTGATTTACTTATATATGTTAAATTTTTGAAATAATTATATTTGTACATGTACATGCATTGATATTACATCACGTGGGAGGCTCATCTTACTCACGACCATGGCGGCGAGCACCATGCATACACATACATTCACAGAGGTAATTTAGAATGTTAATTATGTAAAATTTTCACATACATGTGTATATATATATTTACATGTATATATATTAGTTTTGAAGTCAAATATATGTATGTTCTTGTATGTCCATCTAACTCACATGATATACATGTTTGATAAAGATGTTGACTTCACTAGACACCCCACCATCTCTGCGAAAAGTAGATAAAGGTGTTGCGCTGCGATTTCATCTGCACAACAACTCATTGAGGTATAAAAACAACACGTAAATTTTGTTAAATTTATCGTGTAATTCATATTATGTTAAATAACATATTAGTAATGTATTTCATTGTAGAATTATTAAATTATGTTAATAATGTCCTTTATTGTGTGTATGCGGGTGTTACTGCGATAGGGTTCAACCTGTTCATTTGATTCACGGGCGTGGTGGGATAAAAACAATAGTTATATATTGATAAAATTAGTTAAAATATTGTCATTATGTAGATACATGTACTTAGCTATATTTAATTCTAATGTTAGATTTTCGATCTTATGTGTATGTAGGGAACTTCAACCCCCTCCATTTTGACTTTGAGGGCACAGACTCCTCCATCTCATTATCTTCGTACCCCCATTCGTATTGCAGGAGCTCCCAATGACTCATCTGAGCGTGAGATGCAAATTCGGCATGATCGAAAACTTACGGTAAGTTTGTGTATTTATGTAAATACTTTCATTCTAGCATGGTCTTAAATACATGTTGAAAACATATATAAATTAAGTTTTGACAAAAAAACATTGTTTGCATTTACAGGCTCATCTATAGGCGAGTATTCAGCGGAAGAGGACTCGAAGCATGGGCTTGGACGATCCAAAGTCATCTCATGGATCTCCATCTTCGTCTAAGGGAGGGAATTCTTCAAGAAAGGCCAAGAGAGGGATAGATTTTGATGAGTAGGAAATATATATGTCTTACATGACATTGTTTTTGTATGCCTATGTGCATGGCATTGTATGTAATCCTATATGGCATTTGAACTTGTTGGTATATGACCTATTTGGGCATTTTTGTATTTATTATGCACATTAAAATACTATTTGGAACTTGCTAATTTTGTATGAGACCTTACATTTCTGAGATTATTTTCGCATGAATCTAATATGGTGTGCACTTGACAATATTTAAGACATTATGGATTATTTTTTCATTTATTGGTGATGTACATCTACTAGCATTTTCAATGTATAATATGCATCAAAATTTGAAAATCAATATTTATATAATGTATGTATATAAAGAGTTACCTAATCTGAGTAATTATTCATTCAATTTATCAATGTTTATATGTGTATTTACCTTACTTGCGCTTCTTCTTGCTCATGGTCTCTTTGTACCAGTTCCTATCTTATCATGTGCTTACTACATTCTTCTATGCTTCATAGTGTTCTCCCTGTTAAAACACCGAAACTCATCACAATTTGATGTATTTCATCTGCTGATATTTTGAGAATGTCTCTCCATAAACATTTCTTCAATGCTTGAGAATGTATCTAGATGCAATGACATTCGATTCGAGACACTCAATGATTCTTTATTGTCTAATATTGTCCAATTCATGTTACTACCTTTAAATTTGTAGGCATTTCAAGTTATTTGGAAATCACATCACACCCTTCACTAGGATTGATGACTGCACCTATCATTTTTAAGGTGCTTTTGAAAGCATCCATGGGTTTATCATAACATAAATTATCAATGAATGGAAGGTCACTAAGCCATAGGCCGGTGACTCTCATCCGAACTAAACAAGAAAGATTTACTAGGTGATTGATAACTCTCGTGTGTTCTTAGATATACCCCTATCAAATTCATTCTTAAGCCAATCTAGTCATTCAGGGGCTCAAACGACTACACACCTGCACGGGTAGCCCTACAATGACTCGAAGTTATACTATATCGCGCGTTTACAAACAATAGCAGAAACGAGAGAACTGGATAGATACAAAGAAAACCACAAGAGACTTTTGTAGAGGCCACGACATAGAGGTATCGAATCGACGAGACATCTCTAAGTGCCACGAGTCCAGAAATCTCCTATCAAAGATATTACGTGTTTGGGCCTCATGGCTCTTAAACGACTATGCACTGCAGACAAGGTAGCGCAAAAGTACGGGAGAATAGGGCAAAAAAAAATCCTCTAGTAGCATTCACCAGGCCATTTTTCGATGTTGGCATAGTTGGTTTGGTCCCAAGAGCTTCCATTTGCAAACTACAACCTCTGGCAGCCCTACACCGACTCAGGATCGCACTATTTCTCGTGTTTGCAAACAATAGCACAACGAGAGAACCGGAAGGATACGGATAAAACTACTAGAGGTTTTCATAGAGGGCCCGACTTTGAGGTATAAAATCTGATGAGACATAGCTAGGTGCAAGGAGTCGATAAATCACCCGTCGAAGATATGGCGTGATTGGGCTTAAGGCTCTTAAACAACTACGCCCATACGAGGTAGCCGAAAGCATGGCGAGCCTAGGGAACCAAAATGAAGCCTCCATTAACATTCAATAGGAAATTTAGATGTGTTGGCGTAGCTGGTTTAGTCCACGAGCTTTTGTTTGCAAAACCCATTTCCTGGCTTCTATATTAACTCATACCGCACTATTTCTTACGTTTGCAAACAATAGCACAACGAGAGAACCGGATGGATATGGAGAAAACCATGAGAGGCTTTCATAGAAGGCCCCAACATGGAGGTCTCATATCTGACAAGATATCTCTAGGTGCCACAAAGTCTGATAAATCACTGTCGAAGATATGGCGTGATTGGGCCTCGGGCTCTTAAGCGACTACGCCCAGATGGGCTAGCCCAAAAGCACAGGGAGCGTAGGGAACCAAAATGAATCCTCTAGTAGTGTTCACTAGGCCATTTGGACATGTTTGCGTAGTTGGTTTGGTCCCACGAGCTTCTTTTTGCAAACTACAATGTTTGGCAGCCCTACTGTTGACTTAGACTGCACTATTTCGCGTGTTTACAAACTATAGGACATCGAGAGAACCGAATGGAGATGGAAAAAACCGTGAGAGGTTTTCGTAGAGTGCCTTGACATGGAGGTTTTTATCTAACGAGACGTCTTTAGGTGCCATGGAGTCCGAGAAATCACCCGTCGAAGATATGTCATGATTGAGCCTCAGGGCTCTTAAGGGACTATGCCCGAACGAGGCAGCCCAAAAGCATGGGAAGTGTAGGGAACCAAAAAAAATCCTCCATTAGTGTTCACCAAGCCATATGAATGTTTTCTCCTAGACGGTTTGATCCCGTAGGCTACCGTTTGCAAAATACAACATCTAGCAGCCTTACACTGACTTTGACTACATTATTTCACGCATTTACAAACAATAGGACAAAAATATAACCGAATAGAGACAGAGAAAACCATGAGAGGATTTCATAGAGGGCTTTAACATGGAGGTTTCAGATCCAATGAGACATATCTACGTGCCACAGAGTCTGAGAAATCACATGTCGAAGATATAAGGTGTTTTGGTCTCAGGGCTCTTAAGAGACTACACCCGAACAAGGTAGCTTGAAAGCACGAGGAGCGTAGGGAGCTAAAAAAACCTCAAGTATCATTCACCAGGCCATTTGAACATGTTGGAATAGTTGGTTTGGTCCCACACACTACCATTTTGAAAATACAACATCTAGTAGCCTTACACTGACTTAGACTACACTATTTCCCGTGTTTACAAACAATAGGACAACGAGAGAACCATATGGAGATAGAAAAAACTGCGAGAGGCTTTCGTAGAGAGTGCCTTGACATGGAGCTCTTGGATCTAATGAGACATGTCTAGGTGTCATGGAGTCTGAGAAATCACCCATCGAAGATATGGCATGATTGGGCCTTAGGGCTCTTAAGCGACTACGCCCAGACGGGGTAGCCCGAAAGCATGGGTGGAGGAAACCACCAATGTTCAATGATTTTGCCATAGGATGCAACTATGTAGACTATGAACTTAGTTTTGTTGGGGAGACCACCAATGTTCCAACTGTTCATTTTGAAAGAATGAATATCTTCAATCAAATAGAGAATGAAGAGCCTGAATTTTTTTGGACATTACAAAAGGTTGTTTATGCCCAAAAAGAAGCCAAAGGCCATAAAAATATTCGGTCTTCAACTTTAGATGACAATGAACATCATGAAGAAAAACAATTAGGTGAATATGTCACTATGATTCAGGAAGAAACACCTCTTGAAAGTCATAAAGAGTCAATTTGATTACCAAAAATATCGGAAGAGCTTAAAGAGAAGATACAAGCGGAAGAAAAAAGGAAAAATGGGAAGCGTGGAAGGATCACAAATTAAGCTGGAATGGAAGATATATGTGATGTTGTTAATAGAATCATGGATAATCTTAAGGACAACATGCCAAGTGGATTATTTTTATTAATCCCAGCTACTTTAACTTCACAAATCAAACCAAGTAGTTCTAAAAGCAGACATATTGGCAAGAAAAACTGTAATGAAGTATTGATAATTGAGCCTAAAACTCGTTTAGAATTGTAATTTATTTTTTGATTGAGCATTCACCCATAGTTTCTTTTTTGAAGGTAGAAATTCATTTTATATGTGAGAAATAGAATGCTGATTTAGTCTATTACTCTGACTATTTAGGTTAGATTTCTGTAGTCTATGAAAGCCTCTCACAGTTTTCTCCATCTCCATCCGGTTCTCTCGATGTGCTATTGTTTGCAAACGCGCGAAATAGTGTAGTTTGAGTTAGTGTAGGGCTGCCAGAGGCTGTAGTTTTCAAACAAAAGTTCATGGGACCAAATTAACTATGCCAACATGTCGGGGTGGCTTAGTGAAAACTAGTGGAGGCTTTTTTTGGTTCCTTATGCTCCTCGTGCTTTTGGACTACCTCGTTCGGGCGTAGTCACTTAAGAGCCCTGAGGCCCAATCATGCCATATCTTCGATGGGTGATTTATCATACTTTGTGGCACCTAGAGATGTCTCGTTAGATCCAAGAACTCCACATTGAATCCCTCTATGAAATCCTCTCGCAGTTTTCTCCGTCTCCATTTGGTTCTCTCGCTATGTTATTGTTTGCAAACACACGAAATAGTGTAGTTTGAGTAAGTGTAGTGTTGCTAGAGGCTGCAGTTTGCAAATGGAAGCTCATGGGACCAGACCAACGATGCCAACATGTAGGGGTGGAAAGGTGAACACTAGTGGAGCATTTTTTTGGTTCCCTATGCTCGTCGTGCTTTCGGGCTACTTCGTCCGGGTGTAGTCGCTTAAGAGCCTTGAGGCCCAAACACACCATATCTTCGACGGGTGATTTCTCATAATCCGTGGCACCTAGAGATGTTGCGTAAGATCCGAGACCTTCATGTCAGGGCACTCTATGAAATCCTCTCATGGTTTTCTCCATCTCCATATGAAAGCCTCTTTGCTCACACTTTCTTTCATCGTTGCGCGTGGAAAGGATTTGGCTTCGGGTTTTATGAACAGGGCCGTGACACTGTCATCTCATGTACCACTCATAAACACAATGACCATAGTGGCATTGGCTTTGACACACCACCTCCCAAGAAGGCTCGCATCAACCTCATTAAGGAAAACAAACCTTCTTCACCTCATTCACCCACATCACCATCTTCCCCACGGAGTCCATAGATCACAAATCTATTCCTCCTAACTCTTTTTTTCTCATAAACACAATTCTCTTGGGACCTCTAACCTATCAATGCAATGGTAAGGCTCCCTCTTCTCTCCCATTCATGTATCCTAACATGATCAATGATGATACACCTTTTATTAATGTCATTTAATGTCAAGACGATGAGTCCATCCTCACCTACCTAGGTGTGGAAGATTCTTATATTCACCGGTCTTTACCTTCTGAGACACAATCCATGTTGAATGAATCAACAAAGTGAAATCAACATTAACACTTAGGATGACCTCGCATAATCTAAAGATAGGCCAATATTTGGATGCTACTGAGTAGGAAGCTTTTACCTCTTTCCTTTGGGACCATAGCAACGCTTTTTCCTGGTCCTATGCCGATATGCTTGGTATCGACCCAAAAATCATGGTAGAAAATATCATAGCCATTCCTTATGTCAAACCCATTAGATAAAAACTATGGAAAATTAATACTCACATTTCTCATCTCGTCAAAGAAGAGCTTCGCGCTTTTCTCGTTTCTTGATCTTACCCATTGACTATCTCCAATGGATTTCTAACATCGCTCCTATCATAAAGGTGACACGGGGACTCCACATTTGCATAGACTTCCGTGACCTCAACCTAGCTTATCCCGAAGATGAATTTCCCCTACCAGAATTGACCAAATATCACTTCCGGCCATGAAATGCTATCACTCATGGACAGTTTCTCGGGCTATACTCAAATATTAATAGCTCCAGGAAGATCAAAAAAGAATGCCTTTATTACCCCTTGGGGAACTTTCTACTATCGATTCATGCCTTTTAGCCTTAAAATGTCGGTGCTACATAACGATGAGCCATGCCATCATGCATCACATATTATAAGATTACGTAGATGATCTTCTTTCCAAATCCAAACATCAAGCCGAACACCGACCATTCTTAAGATCATCTTTGACTTCCTCATCAAGTAATGTGTTCATATTCAACCAAAGAAATGCATCTTTGTGGTACTTTTAGGAAAACTCCTTGGCTTCATCATTTCTTTATGTGGCATAGAAGTTGATCCTGCTAAGGTACATGCTATTCTAGAAATGCCTCCACCCACTAATCTCCGTAAACTTGAAGCCTATAAGGTAATTTGTAATCCATTCATCGTTTTATCTCGGATATTTCCGAATGATGTCAACGATTTCATCATCTTCTCAAGAAAGACATTTCATTCAAATGGGATGATAAATGCCATAAAGCCTTTGAAGCCTTAAAACAATACCTCCTTCAACCACCAGTGCTCATTCCTCCTAGGGATCACCAGCCCGTTTACCTATATATTTTTGCCACTTACCATTCTTTAGGTACCATGGTTGCTCATCATGATGAGAAGCATAGAGAGAAATTGGTTTATTACATAATTTGTACCCTTTCTAGACTACAAAACTAGATATACCCACACCGAATTTTTTTGCCTAGACTTAGTTTTCATCACCACAAAACTCCGCTATTACCTACTTAACCACAAAACCTTTGTTATTACTAATACTAACCCCTTACACTATATGTACACCAAACCCTATCAACATCAACATGCCGCACATTGGTTTATGCTTCTTGCCGACCTTGACCTTGAGTTCATTCATCAAAAGTCCATCAAGTGCCAAGTTATCGCTGACCAACTACCGACATGCCTCTTTCGGGAATTAAATCTCTAACTTTGATTTTACTTATGAATCCATTGCTATCCTCTCGCTTTAGATGAACTCGCTTATCAAATGAAACTCTTCTTTGATGGCTCCAAGTGTCAGTGTGGAGGTGGGGCTTGTGTCATCCTCATTCCTCTTTATGGTGAACTTATGCATTTGTCTTTCAAACTTGATTTTGAATGTACAAACAATATTTCCAAATACGAAGCACTCGTATTGGGCCTCCAGGATGCTTATGCCTTAGATGCTAAGTCCATCAATATCTTTGGCGATTCCCAACTGGTCGTAAAGCAAATCAATGGTATATACCAATGTTGTAATGAGATACTTCAAAAGTATAAACATCACATAGATATAATTTTGACTACATTTGATCATTACGAACTTCAAACCGCCCCACTTTTACCAAGAAGTTTGAAGATACAATGGCCTACCCGGCTTCTTAGATACCTGCATCACCCACTGACTCTAAAATATTTGTCACAATACAAAGGCTACAATCACCCTCTTATTTTCCTCATAAGGTCTATTCCGTCAGAATTGTTGCACCTAACCCATGTGACCTTTGCTATACGTAATTTGTTGACTATCTTTCCTTTTCCATTATACCCGCTAATCTCACTTGTAATGGCCAATGGGAATTTCTTAAAATTTTCTCTTGTTATGTCATCATGGGTGGTATCTTTTATAAGTGCAGCTTTGACGGTATTCTCTTATGATGCCTTACAAGTTTTGAAATTCCCCATCATTAAGGAAGTCCACGATGGAATTTTTGGTGGTCACTTTAGTAGTTTAGTTGTAGCCAAATGCATTCTTCATCATAGCTATTATTGGTCAACCTTAAACCGTTATTGTTGTGACTATGTCAAACATTTTGTGAAATGCCAATAACATGCTAATCTCCATCAAACACCTAATCATGCCTTACAGGTCACACGAGATCTTTGGCTTTTCTCTCAATGGGGCTTGGATCTTGTCGGCAAGATCAATCCCTAATCTTCACAATGCCACCAATGGATCATAACCGCTCATCTTGAATATTACACTAAATGGGTAGAGGCCATTCCCCTCATTTCTACAAAAGTGAGAAAATATGTGAATTCATCAACCAACACATCATTTGTTGCTTTGGTGTTCGTCACCACCTCATCACCGATAATGGAAAGTAATTCAAAAACAAAACCCTACATAGGCTATGTGATGCTTTTGGCATCCAATTCAGTTTCTAATCCCTTACTACCGCAAACCAATGGCTAAACAGAATCGACCAATAAAACCTTGAAGAAAATTCTTCGAAAGTAGTTGACAAATCTGGAAAGGATTTTCATTCACACATTCCTTTCTCCTTGTGGGCTTAGTGCACTAGTATTTTCACTTCAAATATAGACACACCTTTTTATCTATACTACGGTACTAAGGTTGTCTTACCTCTCAAATTCTAGATTCCATCTCTTCACATCTCACTACAAGACATGCTCAATGAAAATTATTTTCTCCAAAATCATTTGGCGCAACTTGAGTTATTAGATGAATTTCATCTCAATGCTCTTAACCATCTCTAAATATACCAAAAACATATCAAACGTGCGTACAAATTTTTTTTTCATAAATGAACCTTTTACGTTGGTGACCTCATCCCGAAAGAAAATCAACATGTAACCATGATGAAGAGAAAAGTAAGCGGGAAAATTTTCTCCTAATTAGCTTGGACCCTATATCGTTACACATGCCTATGGATCAAAAGGTGCTTATCATTTGTATTCAGTCAAAGATAAACCCAAACCCGAGCCTCATAATGCCTTGCATCTTCGACCATTTTATTGTTGACATCAAGTCCTATATCAATTTCTTTCATTGATCGCTCATCCCTTGAGCATTTTTCACTTTCAATATTACTTGTTTTTAAGGATCCACGAATAAAAAAGAATCGTGTGATTACCCATTGCCTTTCAGCCTTATCTTTAATATGAGTAACACGACTCTACTCATAGCATGATTCTCATGGATACTTTTCATCTTCTTCAAGATGGAATCCCATGGTTGTTCATCACTCAAAACCACCCCTTTCATAGTTAACCCCTGTGTACTCTACTTTGGTCCTCTCGAACAAGAGCCTACTCTTCCTCTATAGTCTTTTCCATGACTTAAAATGGTCAAAAACAAAAAGGGATTCAACTCCTTGAGTCAAACTTCCAACAAAAGATGACTCCCTCACAAAGGGACATCTCTTCACTCTATTTTTGCCACTATAACTAGACTGCTCCCTTGAAGGACAACTATACCAAGTCACTGCAAAAATACAATGAAAATATCTAGAAGCTTCCCACATCGATCAACTTCACGAATACCTCAAGGAGATAATATACTCATCCCATATAGACTTCCCGCATTGATTAGTCTATCAAAAATAAACATACAAGAAGAAAGTGATAAATTTTCATCATGGACTTACCTATTTTGATCATGGGTTTCTTGTTAGGTAAACATGATGTTGTACACTAGGTTACATTTAACTGCCCATTCTCACCTCATTTCCTTTTCATCCTAATTTCCTCTTTACTCAAGGGACTTGCCACAACCACGACATTTCATGATTATGTGACTTTATTCACCCTTAGAATGGTCCATTATGCAATGCCTTTAGGGTCTTATGTTCATAATCCCATCTTGGGTATGGTAGACTCATTAGGGTTCTTATCAATTAAGCGGCTCTATTTCCACTTCTTACCATTCACCTTCCTCATTACTTATTGATTATCTTACACAGGACTAGATCATCGAAACCTATATTTAACACAACTAAACCAAGCCTACAAGCTATATCCAATCAAGCCTATGACCTACATTCAACCATGCCTAACACCTATCAACCCATTCCTCTACTTCATCATAATCTTCCCTAGCTTATGGGAGAACTACATCGCCTGAGGCCCCTTTTTGTCGGGGCTATGTAGGTAGCACTTCGAGGGCATGGGGCCCTTGGAGGTTATCTCACCACTCTTTACCCTAACCAATTCCCCCTTTCAATTTCCTATTCACATTCTACCTTAGTTAGTTTCCATTTTATATCAATGACTGGAAATTAAAAAAATAAGAATCAATTAATACACATTTTTACCACATCATCAAATCATTCATTTATCATTTTCACATTTCCATTATAGCACATATTTGGAAATTTAAACCATAACCTACATATACATCACCATTTTTCCCCATGTTACCAACAACTTGGACATTAGATCAAACTTAAATCAACCTAACTCCACCATGCCTAAATCAACCTAACTCAATCATGCCTAAACCAACTTGACTCCACCATGCCTAAATCAACCTAACTCAATCATGCCTAAACCAACCTGACTCCACCATGCCTAAATCAACCTAACTCAATCATGCCTAAACCAACCTAACTCCACCATGCCTACATCAACCTAACTCAATCATGCCTAAACCAACCTGACTCCATCATGCCTATTGACCTCACTCTGCCATGCCTACACGACCTTGACTCAATCATGCCTACTTCACCTAGTTTCCATCATGTACACACATAATAATGGAAATGAAAACAAGTACACTATCCATGATATAAATATCATCATCTATAAATCATAATTCTATGTATACATACATATGTACACAGATAAATATAAATACAAACATCTCAAATTGCTCAGATACATCCTCACCATATTCGGAAAGCACGCTGGTATATGATCCAAAAATATCAAAACTCTCATGAACATCCTCGCTCTCTTTAGCATGCAAGCCGGTATATACCAAAAATACACCAAAAATGTAAATATACACAACTATCAGACATCTCCTCGTCGGATATCCTCCATGCCTATCTCACATGTCTCCTCCTCCTCTCTGCTTCTCTTACGCAACATCCCACTAGCATCTCCCCACCCACCATGGGCCTCGGTCTAACCTCTGATGGCCCCTCACCGGGAGCCACCTCCATACACTAGTGGCCTCACCTTGCTCTTGTCTCATGGGCTAGCCACCCTATGTACTCTCTACACCATGAGTGCGGGACTCGGTCCTCTCACTTTAAGCCTATTGTGCTTTATACCCCACATAAGAAGGGGCATCTATCCTCGCAACCATCGGGTGATCCTAATAATATTTTTCCTCTCCCTGTGGCATCCCTATACCTAGCCATCGGTATGGTCTACTGAGCGCGCTATCGGTCTCATCCTCTTGTAGGTCTATCTCCCAAGAGCATGTCCCATTGCTATCCGTAATAAGGGAACCTATCCATATGCTTGTACCTATACCGAGGGACTTTTTCGTGCCCTTGTATATAAAATATGACCCTTTCTTGAGCTTGTGTGTTAGGAAATAGAGGATAAAATATGTGGAATAATCCCTCATAGAATCGCAATAGTAGAAACTAATATGCAGAAAATATTACAGATCTCAAATAAAAGTGTAGAATAAAATAACACAACACAAAGAGAATATTTAACGTGGTTCACCCAATTTGGGATACATTCACCAAGAATCACTTGCTCAGATTTTATTACAAGCCACCACTCTCTCAATACAATACCCAGATCTGTTTGGAGCTATGCTCAACAAACTCTACAGAATTCACACCCAAATTCAAAACACATCTGTAATGTTACATTAACCCTA
Organism: Taxus wallichiana var. yunnanensis; assembly: GCA_018340775.1. Classification (NCBI taxonomy): domain Eukaryota; kingdom Viridiplantae; phylum Streptophyta; class Pinopsida; order Cupressales; family Taxaceae; genus Taxus; species Taxus wallichiana. The sequence continues at coordinate 493,304,777 of CM031236.1, forward strand.
CCATATGCACAAAACCACATAAGTAGACAACTGCTTAAGCAATTTTACAAAATTGTGGGTATCAAAACCATGGGCCAAAACCGTCCCATAAACCTATGGGTCAAAAATCCCACCCATATGAGAAAATCACATTTCTTGATATATCGGGCACATTTTAAGGCCAAATGTTTTTTTCTTGGGGGTTGTGCACCGGACCTAGCGAGACAAGCTGTGGAAAGTGTACAAAGATTATTAGTGTATAGTCTTCAACACTTTCTCACATGAAAATATGCTCCACAACATAAAATTGTGTAGGTGCTGTGCCTATAACATGGCCACCTCTACCTATGACCCCATCAACTGCCCCTATAAACTAGTAATCTAGGCCTGTAATGCGGCCACCTATCCTTGTAATGTGTCTCTCTAGACTGTGAGGGTAGCCATGTCTAACTTCCTTGGTCAGGTTGTGTTGCTCGTAGTTGGGATACCCACCACCTTCTATATGCATCTTTACGGTTGGCATCATTTATCCGTCGATCCACCACTGCTCCTCTTACCCTATCGACACTGTAGGTCGGGGTGGAGACATAGGTCTCTCCACGTCATCCCTCCTATACTACAGAAATGGTGGTGGCACATCCTAGGGAAGCCCAAAATACCTCTCGAACTCTATCTACTGGTATCATCTCGTGCTCCCTAGCACAACACCCCTCTATCCACATGAGCAGTTGTAGCTCATCCAACTCATCAGCCATGTGACTGTATGATGGATATACCACATACGACCTCCAAATAATTTCTACTCCATACAATTCCTCCAAAGATCCACCTATAGTGGGATACATCATGTGTATCCCTAGCCCCTCGGTGCACTCCACCAATTGGCACCCAATGCCTATAACCAACCTAGACCCTACCTAGCTCAAATTCATCTAGCTGGGGCAAACCAATCATCCTATGCACATAATGTGCTCATAGGCCCAATAGTGAAGAAGGAAAGTGCAACACACGTTGAACCTTCGTAGCCTCCCGTAGGCCCATAGCTCCCTGTATAACTACACCAGGTAGGTTGGTGCCCATGTAAACCGGGTCATGTCCTCCATCATATCATGAATAACTCCCATCAATGCCCATGGGAATCTCCTACCCTCTGCATCTAGTAGTGCAAAATAGCACACTACCTCCATAATCAAAATAACTAACCGCATCTCCTCAGGATGGGCCGTGTACATCTCTCCATAGCTTAAGCTCATGCTATGGAACCTCATCTCAGCCATCCCCTCTCCAAATACTATCAACATCAGCTCCTCAGAGGCCTCTAATGAAATGGAGTACACTGCGCTCCCACTATCAGTAATCTCAAGATCTTGTACACATCCTCTAAGGTGACTATGATCTCACCTATCGGAAGATGGAATGTGTTGGTCACGGAATCCCATCTATCAATGAGAGTGACCATCAAACTAGGATCACACACTATACGCCTATAGCATCGGATACCAATCAAACCCACGTCAGTCACGTGCCTCCACTCCTCATCGGTCACATCTCCCACACCACTAGCAATAGTGGTGGAACTCTATCCCACATCCGTAGCTGATCTCTCACCTGCATCCAAAAAATCACATTGTTGTTAAACCCATAACCATTTCCACAACACCCCTTACCTGACTAACCCATTCCTACAATTCCTTCATATTTTCCTTCCCTGCAACCTCCGTAACCCACCCTACCTACCCTCAACCCACTTACATTTACACCTCATAGTTTCCAACCCCTAAAACCCTTGTCTGACCTCTTTTTCCTTAAAATCCTGACCAACCTCGGTCACTAAGTAACTAAAGCATCGATCATTTGTTATTTGACCGATGATGGCTATATCTTACCAATGTCATCCAATTCGTGTGAGCGACGTCGGTCACCATCACGATGCCAAATCCAAAACCCTTATTTTTTTCTCACCAAATTCTCAAACATTCACCTAATAACCTATTTTACCCTACCCTCCCCTACCCTAAACCCTCCCCACCCCTATTTACCCTACCTATGACCTATCCCTCCCTCATTTCATCAATTTTAACAAAAAAAAATCATTATAATCCCCACCCAAAAATCCCTACCCATATCCCCTTTTTCCCACAATAAATATGTAGAAAGGATTAGATCTTACCTCGTCTCGACATCATATACATGATGGCATGTCCGGCTACTACGCCCAGTGGTCCACCCAACCCCTCTCCCGCCTCTTCCATGCCGAATCTACCTCAAATATCTCCCCCAATCAACTCGCTCCACCCGATCTTGTGGACCCGTCTACCTAGCTCCCCTCTCCAACCGGATCTCTCCACCTTAGCTGGGTACAGTCCCTCATACTTTCCTCTCAAAAAGGTACAAAAATTCTGGTGCTCTGTCATTTTCACTAAATCCAAAGCAATACAAATGAATCTGTATTATATGGATTTTTCTTTTTAAATCCCCAAATCGATATGATCGACGTCAATCAAAGTCATTCCCTACCCAACCGATGTCGGTCATTACATAACCCATCGGTTACCTCTCATTCCCCTTGTACCCTCTTTTATCCATTTTGACCCACAATTATCAATACCCACCACCTTGTACCCTTACCTTCACTTCTTGCCACATACCTACAAACCCCACCTACCCCTCCATTGCCTTTACTACATCTTAGCAGTTGTTATTTTACCTATACCTTGGTCATACCTATGTCATTACTCGTATACCTTGACCTGAACCAATTTTTGTGACCTTTTTCCTCTCGTGCTCATTGTACCTTACAATGTGGTTACACATATTGTTCGGCCTACCAACCTCACCTTGCTTATTCTCATGATGTTTATCTTGACCTGACCTTTGGTGTCTTTGGAAAATACCTAAACTTTCCTACACTTGACCTATGTTGTGTTTCCAAATCATATCCTATACCTTGGATACCAGAATCACTTCAACCCTATTTGGATATACCTACCGATAGTAGACGACGTAGAGTTTGAAAGCTTCCCAACCATGTATTGTGCCACATTTTCCAACGTGTGCATGTGTTAAACTACCACTACCTTTAACCCTAGCCCATTTACCTATTTACCTGATTTGACCTGTTACCTTTACCCAATGCACCCATTGATCTTCATTTTCTCATCTCTTTATTTTATCAAACCACTCAACACTTCGTGTCTCACCTCATCAGTTCCTAGTTTGAGGGGTTACCTTCACCCACACTTGAGGAAAAACCACCCTCACTTACACTCGACACAACCATTTCCTATTTTTGTCAGTGGAACTTACTAATACAAGCCATGTGACAAAAAGGGGAACAATGTAGACACCAAAATTGGGTCACACTCCCATTGGTCCCCTTTCGAATAACCAACTTACACACATTCACCTAACCATGACCTTTATACCCCATATTAATATTAATTTAATTATTTACATTTATATTAATACCTATTCTCACCCCATTTATTAATTTAATTTAGTTACTTTAATTAAATGGATGCACACCTCACCTATAGACCTCACCTAGACACCTCACCATAGACCTATTCATAAAATGTTTTCATACATGAATAGGACTTAGTTCAACGCTAAAAAAAAGGCCTATTATTCCTCTAACTACCTTCCCACTCATAAAAACATAACGTCCATTCTGATCCGTGAATAAATGGACAGACCTAGTCGAAATGATTGCAAGATATGTTATTTTTAGTAAACCTAGGGAATCCCACCTTAACCGACATTGGTCATCCCGTAATCGACGTCGGTCAATCAAGAACCATCATCGGTTACCATTTATTCACTTTGGTAACCTTTTTTGTGGGTTGGAACATTCTGGAATCAGAGAGGAAAGAGAAAGGATCTACATGCAAGTAGAACTAGAGCCTTTTCATACCTACAGACATCCATAGCCAACACTAGGACAGATCTATAGGTATTGCACTCATGGTAACATTCGGGAAGCACCACTATGGCACCAAGATCCATCCCACCAATCAATCATCACCACCACATAGCCATTGGACCTGTAACACCAATAAGTACGTTTATCACCTGTGTTATTTTATCCTTGTCTTGTTTTAAAGGTTTTTGTCACCTTTGTTGTCATTTCTTACTTGCATTCCCTTTTCCCCACTATTCCTCTTTCTATAAACTCAACCATTCCTCCACCCACACCATAAAACCACCTATACCCAACCTCTACATATTTTTGAGTGTTCCTAAGATCCCCATATACCTCGTTATGCCCTCTATCATCTTTTCTTGACCTCAGCTCAAACCCCACTAACAAATCTTATTGAGTCTTATCAAGACACCTCTCTGACGTCGATTACCCATAAGCTGTCGTCGATTCTACCTAACCATGATCGGTCATACCTCGACCAACATCGATCTCTGTGTCTACCAACACTATGTAAACCAACAACCACATACCTACCAAGACAACCCAAACACCTTACCCAACCCTACTAAGACCCTATCTGTGACCTGTAGACCACTTGAACAACCTGCAACTGACTGAAGACCTTGACCCACATAGTTTTTAGTATTTAATTGGATCAATGTTGATAGTGATCTGAGGTACCCAAATTAGAATACTAGCACTAGATTCGTTTATGTACGCATTTCAGTTACTTCATAATTTGTTTTATAAAATAGTGGGTTGACAACCTTCTAGGAAGTATCACACTTCCCAGATCTAGCATATGCTAGGTGTACGATCAAGATTATATAATATTTAACTCTTATTTGGTGGTCTTGTTTTTTTATTTCAGTAGTTCCTCCCAGCCAAAAGAAATCTCTCGAGTCAACATCGGATCGAGAATTCAAAATGCACGCATCAAACTCCAAACCAACACAAGTATTCCTCCTCGACGCACACCCTTATCTATTTCTTCACATTCAAAGCGTAGAGAAAACAAAGTGAAACAATAAGATCCCAAGCCAAGTCATACAAAAAAACAAAATTGATAATGTGTACACAATTGAGCCATCAATCCTGGCGGCTAATACAAAGGAAAATCTTAGGCATTAGATGGATGTATACTAAGAGACAAAGCTTGACTCATTGATAACAAAGCTAAGGTCAAGCTAAAGCTAAAACCCCAAATCTTGATTCAACGAGAAAATGCAAAATGTGATAACTATGCCAAATCATGGTTGATTGTAAAAAGTCTCCAGAGAATTAAAATAGAGCTTGGCCCAATTCAATTAGCAAAATACAAGTAGCCGAGTTAGGTTACAACCATAACTACCTCAACCAGTTCAAGAAATAAATACAACAATGCATAGCAAACCGAGCCAACTTGAATGCATAGTAAAATACAACTCAGATTTGTGCAAGTGAAGTAAAGTAAATTTAAGGTATGGCCATGTCATTTTTATGCATACCAAGCTAATACTGAGACCGGATGCTAACAAATGCAAGCCCATTATAGAGTAACCCATCAGGTTATAAATGGAAAGTAGATAAAAGATCAGATCAGAAGCATAAAAAGGAAACAAAGATCTTACTAGCATGGTAAAAATGAGCTCCAAATTCCATTCATGGCAACCCATAATGTAATATGGGTCTCATAGAGCTCAAATCCAATCCCAATGGCATTCAACCATGACAAAATAGTAAGTATGAATCCATTAATGGTGGCCATAGAGTTTTAACAGAAAAATGATGAATCACAGATCTATGGGGGCCATAAATGTGAAAACCTGAATCATGAATGCAGAGTATAGGTGAAAAATTAGAAGCTTTTCCTTTGTTAATGTAGGCACTAAAAGCAGAAACCCTATTAATGGTAGATGGGTTGAATAATTATTCATTTTTCTATATACAAAATGTTTGATATATATTTGTATCTATATTTATAGTTCTCACCTCTTCTTGCATCAGTTCATTTGCTGACTCATTGATTTTATTAGATTATGGACATGGATTTTAGCATTATTTAGATACTACGTGGTTTCATTATGGATCGTTTGATGAAACTTGTGGTGATTGGGGAATGTAGCACCAAGCTAGAATTATGATCATTATCTTACTTTCTTGTAATATATGGTTTTGGATACTAGCAGGTTATGATACAGTTAATTTTATTTTACATATGATGGATGGATGTATGATTTTGGCATATACTTTGATATCATTGGTTTATAATGGTAAATCAAAGGTTATCCTAAAATTTCTTAGATGAATCTCATATCTTGAGTTATTATGGATGTATGTTGTTATTTCTTAGCCATTGCATACTAAAATTGATTGTTGTATAGTTAGAATGACTACCCATGATTGATTTATTGATATTATTTATTTAATGTATTGTGTCGAGAAGATATGTTTAATGTGTGAATTGAGTGTGTAGATTACGAGTGCGTAAAGGAGAATGTGGGTTTTAGAGTTGTACTTCAAGTTGCACAAGCGGCTAACTAGGTTGAGTCCTTTAGCCATACATGATTTTATGTATCCTTGTGTGTATGTGGTATATTCATGATTGGACACCATTGGTGATTCCTAATGTATTTATGTTAATTTTATTTTTTAAAGCCTTTTGATAAGCTAGTTTAGGGACTTAATGGTCACTACATGCATTAGAGATGTCTTATGTTAATTAATATTGTTGTTATTGGTTTGGGACCACCTAATTATCATTTGGGTGGGCCCCACCACCTCTACCCTTGAGCCACTTTACCAAATCTCGAATTTGGGATAAATGTGGTATTTGTAAGGGCCTCTTTTCACTTTGGGGGTCTCCCTTACATGGAAATGGACCCCTTGGACCCTACCTATGGGTATGGGGGTCTCTTTTCAAGGTCAAATGGGATTTTTCCTCCCATTTGACCCCTCTCATGTCACCATAGTGTATGTGTGGTTGAGTTTTAAGTTTTATTTAAAAGATGACGTGTGTTGGATTATTGGCATTTTGGGGAATTTGGGAGATTACCTCCTAAATGTGTTTTGTTTTATACTCAATTATTTTGGGAATATTTTTTTGGATGATGAGATGGGTGACACATGTCACCCTCTCATTTTTGAGGATTGGTGACTTGTTCTTATTTTTATACTTCCTTATGGGGAGGGGCTGGGACTTTCTCTTCTCATGTTACACTAGTGGGAGTTTTAGAGCTTGGAGCTTGGGAGAGCTTGTTGTTCTTGAATTTGGATTGCTAGGTTGAGCTAGGCTTCATATGTCTTGTTTTTGTTTTCTATAGTATAATGTGGAAAAGAAAGAATGATTGTTTTAATTTTTTTATTGCATGTTTGGTTGTGGGTGTATTGTGTGATTTTTGTTCCTTTCATTTTCTCCATCCATCCTACTGTGGTGGATTTTGGAATTGTATGGGGAAGAGGGAGGAAAACCCCTCTTACACCACATGGCTTGATGGGAAAGCCATGATGGTACTTATTTTTATTCCTCCCCTCATATGGTTTGATGTGGATGAAGGACTATTCATATGGTTTGAACCTCCTTCTCCATCCTTGGATAGGAAACCATGTTTGGTTTAAAAATCCTCCCAAGGAGGAGGCTTGGTGTTTGGGATGGAGTGATAAGGAGGGTATTTTTGAATGGAGAGATAAGGAAGGAATTTTGGAGATTTTTATAGTGTTCCTATGGTTGGTTCACATTATGGATTCTTATGGGATCGTTGTCACTCTTCCACTTTGAGGAAAACATGGATTTATCCTCTTGTGTTATTATTGTTCATTTGGTTGTTGTGTGTTGAATAGTTGGGTGTGTGGGATTGTCTCCCTTTGTCCTACTTTTCTTATGTAAATTGAGGCATGCAACCTCTCGCTCCCATGGGCTTGGAGGGAGGCTAGTATGTCCTCCATTTGTTGGAGATGGCATGTGATGATGTCATTTGGTTGGGAAGAAACTGGGCCCCTTTTCTCTTGTGTTTTGAAGATTCTCTTGTTGTGTGGAAGATTGGAAAAATACTCTTGGAGCATGGAAGATTTTTTTTGGAAATTTTGGCATGTTGTTCCCCATTTTGGGGAGGCTTAACCTCTTGCATTTTAGTATTATTTTGCATTGATGTTGTAATAATTGTTAAGTCTTGTCCTTTCTTGAGTAAAAGCTTAAATCCTTGCATTTTAAATTTTTAATCATTTTATCCTCTATTTAAGAAGATATATTGGAATAGTGTAAAGTTTGTTCTTGCATGTTGTAATAGACTCATATCCTTACTTTTGAGTATTTTGTAAACCTTGTTTAATAGAAAGTTGTGGGTCTGCTTGTATCTATTGACAAGATAATTATAATACTTGTCTTAACGGATGGGGAGGTTGCACTTTAATTTGTATTGATACAAGGATTTTAAGAAATGAATGTATGTTGAGTACGATAAATTTTTCACCCTTGTTATTTTGTTTATTTTATTGTATTGAGAGAAAAGGGTTTTCACTTATTAGTTTATGGTGTTTATCAAATGATGTCCTACTTGTATAAGTTATGGAAATAAAGAAAGCATAATTTTTTCGTTGCATTTCTAAGTATATGTTAGTAGAGAAATATATAGTGGTAGTGAAGTTTTAGTTTGCCTTATAATTAATAAATCTACATCTCCAAACTCTATGCAAATTTTCCACCTCATTTCGCCACCTCATCATGACCTAGCCCTAACCCTAAACTAACCTAATTAAGACCTATAACTTGGTCTACATCCACACCCATGACTAATTACTCCTCACCCCGCACCAAAACCAACCTAATAATGACTTGACCAAGCCCACAACTAAACCCTCGGGAGAAAAGGAGGGAAAGTTGGCTATTTTACTAAAAATAGCCCACTTTGACTTTAACCGACAGTTCCTACTCCTACTCGACCGCCATCGGTTACGTAACCACCACCATCTGCCCTCGTAAATGGCCTCCCCAACCAAAAACAAAGGATCTGGAACTCATTTTGGAAAGGATCCAGAAATTCATTTGCAAGACAGAGACAAGTGAAGAAAAGAGAAGAGGTTGCAGAGAAGGGCATCGAGCCAAGACTCGCAATCGAGCCACGGATCGGATCATCACCCCCATTCAAGCATGGAAAAGACCGAGGATAGCTTCATCACTCATTTTCCAATACCGATCATCCCAACTGAGCCTTACTGTCACTACCACATTCCTTGGACCTGAATCTTCATCAAGAACGAGTAAGTAGTGTCTTGTATGTTTCTAAGCACCATTTCCTGAGTCTTTTGATTGATAGTAATTATAAGCTCACTCCTAGATCTACCACCCGCCAAAGACCCCCGCACTTAACCTCCATCCATACATCCTTGTATTGCCCAGTAAGATAGTTTTATCACTCTCTCGAGTCTTCCCGTCATCTCACTATTCCCCTCCACCATCCACCGGCCTAAAGAAAACCCACAATCACCCCGCAACCAACCTCTATCCGAATGCCTAGATTATCGACCCCTCGTGTCGGTTATCCCCCTACCGGCAGCGGTTCTCTAACCACGGTCGGTTATCCAAGTGATGACATCGGCATCATGGCCATCGTGACTTATACCCAAAACCTTCCTCTCACCTATTTGTCTCCTAACAACCTCAGATCCAGTCTGGTTTATCCCTGTAACTCGAGCTGAACGTATCAACGACCATTGACCAAACAAACAACGTGACGTTTTATTATTGGTAGTTTAGTCTCTATTGCTTTGTAACGAGGTACCTAAATCGTGATTTCGCAATAGCTTCTTTATTATCATTTGTGTTAATTCGTATTAAAAGGGGAACTGACCACCTTCGAAAGGAAGTCTAATATTTCCTGGGCCCAAGGTAGTTCCCTCATTTATTGTCTAACTAAAATCTGGTGGTCTTGTATTCTTACTTGCAGGTAGTCCTTCCTAGACAAAAAGGAGTTCTTCGCAATCGATCTGATCTCTCTCTACGGTACGCGCACACCCTCTCAACATTCAACAATGTATTCCTCCTAGCCCTAACCCTTATCTATTTCTCAAGAGAATGAAAGGATAGAAGCAACTCTATTTTAAGAATGGAAACATTCTGTGTGAAACATTTTTGGCACGCCTTGCCGGTGGGACCCTTTTTGGGTTTTTTTTTCTTGCTTGCTTTCATATAGGGAGCACACTTGCTATTTTCTTCTTCTAAAATATTCACAAGATATTTTGTTATTTTGGTAAAAGAATTTGTCTTTCTTCCTCATCTTTGCATTAGGAAAGTCATCTTCTTTGCTTCATCGAATATCATTTTCGATTTGGGTTTAAAACACGTGCATCACATTCTTGCTTGTTGTTTTCAATTCTAGTGAACGTAGATTAAGTAACAGGTCATACACGTGGGGGTGATATCCATGGTATTGACAAGAAATTAATCTTACTTTCACTGCACAACACATCCCAAATCACATCATAATCAACACAACAGCTCAAACATCCCCCCTTTTCCGCGGTATTCCTCCGCCCGATTGAGGTAACCTTATAAGCCAAAACAAACTTGACATCTCCCTTAGGTCTTTTGTTTAGGATTGACATCATCTTGCATCTAAGGCATAAGCCCACAATAATTAAAACTAATCCTAGGGTTAGTCTCTTGATTTGTCCTGTGCATCTTGCTTGTGTTTAGTTCTGTTTCTCTATCATACACTGTTTCAGTAATCACTTCAGAACAGTTTGGTAGGTATACTAAGCATCGTTAACCCCAAATCAGCAACTTTTTACAGCTTCTTACACCGGTCCTATTCTACCGACATCGGTTAACTTACCGACGCCGGCTACAGTCTGACCGACATCGGTTACTGACCGATATCGCATTTATCGTCTTTCACGGTCCCCAAACCAAGAACCTACCAATTCCAACATTTTGTTGCTGCTTTTTCTCGATAGATTGCATCCCTCTACCTCTACTCTTGTCCATGGTTGTTATCACTGAAAACAAGTCAGCAGCCATGGTTTCACATGCCTGTTTGTGCCTTTTCCCCGAATCACCCCCTTCACATTCTATGGGAATCCTACTGACACCAGTGAAGTTCCCAAAATCCCTGTAGGAGATAAGGAATTTGCGAAATTTTTGGATGCTAATCCTAGCATTGTACAGTACTATTTGTCTCATACCCCTGACCGTACACCCGATGGTCAACTCCTTGTTGGTATGCCTATTAGTATAGCTGCTCACTTAGCTCCTTCCCCACCTGATAACTCCGCCTTGCCTTCTTCATCCTTAGCCCCGTCTCCCAACTCAGTGGCTTCAGGGGTTCATACGGCACTGATTGGCTTTCCTTTGGTTAACCTGGGGCCCCACATATCATTACCGCCGACTCCTCCTACCTCGTCTCTCTCGCAGAGACTACTCCTTTCATAACTTGCTCTCTACCACCTATCCACATGAGCTTTCCTTCTCAAGCTCCGCCCACCTTTTCATTTCCACACACTTATCCGGTGGCTTCAACATCTTATATAGGACATCCTTATTCGGTCGCCTCAACATATTCGTCACAATACCTTATCAACATTTAACCCCACCATTGTCTAGTGGTGGCCCTTGGCCCAATCCTCCTCCGTTTACGACAACCGCACCATCATCTCATCCAACCACTGATTTAATCAAACAAATGATGGACAAGATGCAAAATCTGAAGCTTATTTCAGAAGCCGTAGCACTCGACATACGAGCAAGTTTTTCGGGAGCCTATTCATCCTTCTGTCCCCCTTCATTCATATCCTCCTCAATGGGAATTACCAAAATTTACTCGTTTTAATAGTAAGGAGGATCCTCAACAACACTTGCGATCATTTAGACATGCCTGCTATCTCGATTGCTCATGACGATGATGCCTTACTACTCCGCACCTTTCCCATGTCCTTATCAGACCCGCCTTGAGTGGTACAAAGTTGCTTTAACCAGCACTCAATCTTCTCTTTTAACCAATTAGCCCAATCTTTCTTGGATCATTTCTCCATTAACATTGCCAAGAAAGTATCTATCACCGACCTCTATGCCATCCGACAATTTGAAGATGAATCTATCGCAGATTTCGTTGGACGATGGCGGGGCCTTATCAACCAACTTACTTATGCCTTGCCTCAGGCCGAACTTATCGAACTCTTTACGTGGGCTTGCGCTAAGCACATTTCTCCTACCCTCCAAATTCAAACTTTCCGCACCTTTGATGAGGCCTTTACTATGGCTCGAAAACTAGAGATTCGAGCCTTAGAGGAAGAGAAATTGTGGTTGCGCAACAAAAACCCTAATTTCCGAACCCAAGACTCCACCAACAAACCCAACACCACCAATTCTCACGCATCGACTGCTTCGAAATCAAAAGGAGCTGTACACGCAGTGATGGTCAAATCCCAAGCACCATCTAATACCCCCCGCCAAAACCACCTATAAGTATAAAGCCGAGCCCATCAATTACACTCCCTTGGGAGAAACTTATGGTGTGATATTGGAAAAATTGCTCAAAGCAGGAGCTATCACCTTACCTCCTGTTAAACCTCACTCCGGGTTTGATTCCACCCGCGCTATACCTTCTTGGTACAAAGAAAATGACTTCTGTAACTTCCACCGCGTGAAGGGACACAGTCACGAAAAACTGTAAGATGTTGAAAAACATAGTGCAGGAAATGGTTGATGCAGGGGATATAACCCTCGATAATCCTAATGCCCCTGCTAACCGAAATTTGAAAATCTTCAACAAACCATTCCCAAACCACTCATCTAACAGTAACATAAACCAAGATATCTTAGCCGAGGAGAGTGTTCATGAAATCCATGCGGTCTTCGACTCCCAACCAAAAGCTCCTATCGAGGAAATTCTGAATCGAGCCTCTTCACTAACGCAGGGATCCGAACCCCCTCCACCCCCATCAAGACAAAATGATAACCTTACCATTCCTTTACCCATAAAGGAATTAACCGCCCAGAGTTCTCTTCTCACAGATGAGCCTTCTTACACCACATCCCTGCAAGACTGTGAGCGGATGTTATCTAACTTATCTATTTCCCAAAAATCTCCTTCTACCACTCTTGCTATACAAGAGGAAGGCTCGCCACTGTTTCTGTCATCCTTAGATGAGAAACCCCTCGAACCAACATCACCAAATTCTTTAATCATGATGGATCCTCTCAAACATGCCCTCTTACCTATTAGTTCTTCATCGCCTAAATCTTTTCAGTGACCGGTTGACCTCTTAACGCCCATTGATACAATGCCTCATTTACTCCCTGTATCACACCCACAGTGGACCGGAATCACAACCCACCTCTCTTCCATACAAAAGTTCCTATTCACACGTGAGGATTGTCACCCCTCAGAAGATAGACGAGTCCTATGGGAGCGTTTGAGTACACCATGCTCTACTCAAATGCAAGATGACCGATCCAGACATCTCTACCATATACCCGAAGTGTTTACAAAAGCTCAAAATGCCTATGTCCTCACCCTCACCCCCCTCATCTCTACCAGATACCTCATCCACCTCTATTAACCTAACCAAACCTCCCCCTACGCTTGGGACTTCACCAATATCCAGCTTAACACACCCACCTAAACGCTTAGATTTATCCAAAAATAAAGCCGTCCATCCACCTAGGAGATAGACCCAATCTCCTCAACTCCAATCTATGCCTCTGCCACAACTAAAACCATCACCGTCACACCTACCTTCTATATTGGGACCTCACCCCTCCACCTTGCCTCAATACATCATACCTCCTGCATTTTCTTTAAAACGACTTGCGCCTTCTACACCCATACAGAGATCCATGGGTGTATCAACACCGTCACCCCAAGTATCCTGTCCACCTATCAACCCTAAACAAACTCCATCATCAAAGGATTTGTTTGTTGTCACTCCTCTTTCTCCGTGGTTGTTTTCTACTACCACGTCATCTGACCAGCTAAACATAACTTCTGCACCGAAAAAGCCAAGTTTAGTTAAATCCAATTATAAAAACCCCTTGTCAAACCACCACCCATACGAATCAACCATACCCAATCATTACCAAAACCCACCCAGTCAATAGCCTCATCTTCCTCTGACTTTGACCCGCTCAAAGGATCTTACGCCAAAATCCTTGATATGTTGGTGGAGAATGCGACCATTTCCCTACCCCCACTTAGACCCTATGATCCATCTAAGCCTCGACCTATAGGTTATGATGAGTCTAAAATCTGCGCTTACCACCGCACACCAGGACATGATGTAGAGGGATGCAAAGCTTTGAAAGCCATCCTTCGTCAGTCACCTCTCTCGGATAGAAAGGTTAAGAAAGACAACTTACGAAGGGAGAAACCTTTAGCTTCAATCCCCTCTCCTATACCACCTGTCCCCACCTCACCAAGAAATATCATTATTGCAACCCCACCTCTCGAAGACAATGACTTATCCCTACCATCTTCCTCCTCTCGTGTTCACATGAGATCAACATGATTAGTATTGCTACTCGAGGGCAGAAAAACAATGGGAAAGCTAAAGAAAGCACACCTGTGGCCTCTCTTTCTCCGTCCGCCATCCCGATCGCACCACCACCTAAAGTGGTTATTCGTGGACCTGCCTATCCCATCTCTGATGGAGTGGCCCACCGTACCATGATCAAACAACTTCACCAATCACCTGTAAAAATGACATTGTATGATCTCATTCAAACCTCTGAATCTCATCGACAAGCTCTCGTTGAAATCCTTCAAGGGATAGAGGTCCTACCTAATGAAACCTTGCCCGTTGCCTCCATTTTAACACCCAACCACGTTGCTTCTCTCACCAAACAAACTACCACTTCCGTCCCTGTACATAGCAAGCCGCTGCTGTCAGTTTCTCCGAAGATGAAATTGTCGACTTTGGTGCAGAAGATCCTGACCCCGCTCTTTTCATCTCGGCTTACGTCCGGGACATCCGAGTACGTCATGTTATGATCGATGGGGGTGCTAGCTTAAACATCATCTCTTCCAAAGCCTTCCAACAAATGAATATCCCTTCTAGCTGCATGTGTGCCAACCCCACCATGTTGCATTCATTCAATGATGCTATTACTTCTACCTTAGGCACCGTGATCCTTAACATTCGTGTAGGGCCACGTACTTTACCTGAACTCTTCTATGTCCTTGAGGGAGAATTCCAATACAACATGTTGTTAGGCCCTTGGATCCGGGCTATGGGATGCGTTCCCTCCACCTTACATAGATGCATAAAATTTGAGTATGAGGGGAAGTCCTACACCGTAAAAGCTGACCCTCCCCCCTTCAAAACCTGTAATATGTTATATCACCCTAATGATGTGCTTGTACCAGTCAAGACACCCATTCATCCAACCCAACCATCTATTTTGACCACACCTCAACCATCCACCTCAACCGCACCTACACCTTCAACCAATGAAACCGCCGCCGCAAATACCGCTTCCTTCCCGCGAGACAACATCCCGACCTCAGATCCCTTAGTAGATGTTTTTCAATGCCTTACGCTGGGGGAGTATCACCTATATAATGTTAGCTCTTTCCATACCCCACAGGAGTATGGATAGTTACATGCGCATCCTACCTACGACCGTCGTGTGGGGGAGGTAATCTCCTATGGACCACCTAATTGCCGCACCAACCTAACATATGGGGGTGTCGATACATCCTCTGTCACCCCTGAACCTCCCCTTGGTGTGGTTCCCTTCCAATCTGATTTTCAATATCTAACTAATCTAATCCGCTTCGCCTCTCACCTTCGACATGCGTGCTTGGAAGGGCTTTGGTTTCGGTCTTTATGAACAAGGCCGACATACGATCATTCCCGTAACTACACGCAAACACAAAGATCATCGTGGTCTTGGATTCTCTGAACCACCTACACCAAAGACACCGCATATCCATTGTATCCAGGAAGACGAAGTCACTCCTTCCGAACCATCATCACCCATTTTGCCATCGTCACCCACAGAGTCGATAGACCCTGAATCCATCCCTCCTAACTTTTTTTTTTCATAAACGCTATCTTCCTGGGTCCTCTCACTTATCAACGCGATAATGAAGACCCATCTTCTCTTCCCCTTCTATATCCAGACATGATCGAAGAGGACTCACCTTCAATTAATGTTGTTGAGTGCCAGGATGACGACTCCATCCTCACTTACCTTGGTGCGGATGACTCTTATATTCAACGCGCCTTACCATCTGAAACTCAAACCATGTTGAATGAGTCGACTATAGAAATCAACATCCACACAGAGGACGATCCTCACATTGTGAAGATCGGACAATCTCTTAACGCATCAGAACAAACTACCTTTACTACCTTTCTCCATGCCCGCAACCAAGCTTTCGCTTGGTCCTACGCTGACATGCCAGGAATTGATCCTGACATTGCTGTCCATAACATTACCCTGAAACCCGATTCCAAACCAGTTAAACAGAAACTGAGAAAAATGCATCCACGCATTGCCCTCTTGGTCAAAGAAGAGCTTCAACGACTCCTTTCTGTTTCCTTCATCTTACCTATTGACTATCCTCAATGGATTTCTAACATCGTACCTGTTACTAAAGCAACGGGGGGACTTCGGATATGTACGGATTTTCGGGACCTTAACCTTGCTTGCCCAAAGGATGACTTCCCCCTACCAAGTATTGATCAACTTGTTGATCTCACTATGGGCCATGAGATGCTTTCTCTCATGGATGGCTTCTCGGGATACAATCAAATTTTGGTAGCCCCGGCCGATCAACATAAAACCACCTTCATAACTCCTTGGGGAACCTTCTGCTATCGTGTCATGCCATTCGGCCTTAAGAATGCTGGTGCGACCTATCAGTGGGCTATGACTTACATTTTTCATGACATTATGCACACTATCCTTGAGGATTATGTCGATGATCTTCTTGGAAAATCTAAACATCGCAGTGAACATCTCGATGTTTTAACCATTATTTTCGATCACCTGTTACAATATTGTGTTCATCTTCAACCAAAGAAATGTGTCTTTGGTGTCCTTTCAGAAAACTCCTTGGTTTTATTGTCTCTTTGCGTGGCATCGAGGTCGATCCAGCTAAAGTCAAAGCTATCCTAGAAATGCCCCCACCCACTAACCTCAAACAATTACGTAGTTTGCAGGGAAAACTCCAATCTATCCGGTGTTTCATCTCACAACTCTCGGATCGATGTCAACCTTTCCATCATCTCCTTAAAAAGGACATTGTCTTTCAATGGAGCGAAGAATGCCACCACGCCTTTGAGGCTCTTAAAACCTATCTCTTGCAGCCACCCGTGCTTATCCCACCTCAGGACGATCGCCTTTCTACCTTTACCTTTCCGCCACCGACCATGTTGTAGGAGCCATGCTCGCACATCGTGACTCCGAGCATCGAGAACAAGTTGTTTATTACATAAGTCATACTCTGGTGGATTACGAGACTAGGTATACACATGTAGAAAAGTTGTGCCTAGCCCTATCATTCGTGGCCACCAAACTCCGACACTACCTCCTGAATCACAAAACTTTTGTCATCACCAACGTGGACCCCATCCATTATATGTACGCCAAACCTCATCTAAACCAATGCATCGCCCGATGGCTTATGCTCCTCGCCTGACCTCGACCTTGAGTTTGTACACCAGAAATCAATCAAAGGACAAACTATCGCAGACCAACTCGTGGAAGCCCCTTTACCTGGGGAACAATTTACCAATTTTACTTTCCCTGACGAACTCATTGCCACTCTTTCACTCAGTGATGAGTCATATCCAATGACCCTCTTCTTCGATGGATCCAAATGCCAGCATGGTGGAGGGGCCGGCGTTGTTCTCATTCCTCTGGATGCTGAACCTATGCCTCTTTCATTCCGGCTCGATTTCCCCTGTACTAATAATACAGCGGAATACGAGGCCCTTGTTTTGGGTCTCCAGGTTATGTTACACTTAGGTGTAAAATCTATTAACATTTTTGGTGACTCTCAACTGGTCGTCAATCAAGTTATGGGCATCTACCAATGTAAAAATGAGGAACTTCAAAAGTACAAACATTACGTGGATTCACTTTTGACCTTATTTACTCATTATTCTATCCAAACCATTCCCCGCTCAACTAATAAATTTGCGGATACTATGGCTTGCTTAGCCTCGCAAATTCCTGCCTCACCAACTGACTCTGACATATTTGTCTTGGTCCAACAACTCTTTGCCCCATCTTACTCAGCCCCGGATGTTGGTATGATAAATAATGTCTCCGCTGATTCGCAGGATACTTGGTATCACCAATTTCACAATTACCTTACAACCTCTGTTCTCCCATCTGACCTTACTAGTAACGGCAAACGTGCTTTTCTTAAAAGTGTTTCTCATTACGTCATCATGGGGGGACTCCTCTATAAACGTGGCTTTGATGGCATCCTCCTTCGATGTCTAACCGGCGCGGAGGTTACCTATACCATCCAACAAGTCCATGACGGTATTTGTGGTGGACATTTTAGTGGCCTTGCCATGGCCAAACGGATCCTTCGCCTAGGCTATTATTGGCCTACTCTTAATAACGACTGCTATGAATATGTTAAGCATTGTGTTATGTGTCAACAACATGCCAACCTTCAACATACTCCTAGCCATCCATTACAGGTCGCACGAGATCTTTGGCCTTTCTCACAATGGGGTTTAGACCTTATTGGTGAGATTCACCCACCCTCTTCGCAACGTCACCATTGGATAATCACAACAACCGAATATTACACTAAATGGGTGGAGGCCATTCCACTCATTTCAACCAAAAAAGAAAAAATTGTAGAATTCATTAACCATCACATTATCTGTCATTTTGGTGTTCCTCATCGCCTGATAACAGATAATGGAAAATATTTCAAAAACAAGTTATTACAAGACCTTTGTGACAACTTTGGTATCAAACTTAGCTTCTCATCACCTTACTATCCACAAGCAAATGGTCAAGCTGAATCTTCTAACAAAACCCTGACCAAAATTCTCATGAAAGTCGTTAACGATTCTGGAAAAAATTGGCATGATCACATCCCCTTTGCCCTTTGGGCTTATCGTACCAGCATTCGTACCTCCACTAATGCCACACCATTTTCTTTGGTATATGGTACCGAGGCTGTCTTGCCTCTCGAAATACAAATACCCTCCCTAAGAATATCTCTTCAGGATATTCTCACCAATGATGATTTCGCCAAGAGCGGTTAGCCCAATTGGAGCTTCTTGACGAGCGTCATCTTACAGCTCTTGACCACCTTCAAATCTATCAAAAGTGCATCAAGCGTGCTTATGATAAGTGACTTCATGAGTGTACCTTTAAGGTTGGTGATCTTGTCCTCAAAGAGAATCAACATGTAACCAAACTAGAAAAGAGCAAACGTGGAAAATTTGCTCCTAATTGGATTGGGCCTTACATTATCACTCACACTTATGGATCAGGCACTTACCGTTTAGCTTCACTTAATGGTAAACCTGAGCCTGAACCCCTTAATGCCTTGCATCTTCGGCCATTCTACTATTGAATTTAGTGTTATATCACTTCTTATCTACCTTGCGCTCGTCCCTTGAGCTCATTTACCACCTCATACACTTTGTTTCATGCATCTCAAAATAGAATCAAGCTCACGTGGTTTGGTCATCACCTCCTCTTAAAGATGCCTTCCCTTTTTAGTCTGGTCCATGACTTAAAAGTATCAAAATAACATGTTCTCAATTATACACTTATGGGATATTCTTGAGTCAAACTTCCTACAAAACTAGATGCTTCATGCCAAATGGACATCTAGACCTCTAAGTTATACATAGACTGCTCCCTCGAAGGACAACTATGTGCAAAGCCACATCTGCTATTATAAATAGACTGCTCCCCGAAGGACAACTATACACAAAAGCCACATCTGCTACTATAAATAGATTGCTCCCTTGAAGGACAGCTATACAAAGTCAGCCTTTATCAGAAGCTTCTCGCATTGATCAGCTTCGTGAAGACCTCAAGAACAACAAAATACATATCCCATGTAGACTTCCCGCATCGATCAGTCTATATCCAAAAAAAAAAAAATAAAATAAAAAAAATAAAAGCAATATTCAAAAGCACTTTTGAGTCATGGACTTGTCTATTTAGGTTTGGTTTTCTTTTGTCAGCATAATCACCTTATAACAAATTCTCTGCGCCCCAGCTCTACCAGCCACCTCACCTCACCATTCGTCAAAGCAACAAAACTCAAGGGACGTGACGTATATCCGATATATTGTGATTATACAACTCTTTTCACCTATCGACTTCTCGCATATGCAAGGTACCTAGGGATTCAAGCTCATCCTACGTTAATATGTGGTTTGTTTAGCTCTTTTCAACTATGGGACACTTTTGCCTCTTTTACTCGAATCTAGGATTATGTGTTGACCTTAATCAGGACACGGTTCCCTACTACTTGGGTAAGCTAACTTTCGCTTCACCTATACCTACACCAACAACGTCAATCCCTTACCAACACCAACAACATTACCCTACCAATATCAATATTTTTACCAACCGACAAATTGCCTAACCACAACCACATTGCCTGAATTCACCTCTCCCTGGTCCTAAGGGAGAACTACATCGGTCTGAGGCCCCTCCTTGCTTTGTGCAATGGGCTATGTAGGCAGCACTTAGGAGACATGGGGTCTCCCAAGGTTAGCTCGACCATCCCCTACCATAACCTATCATGTGTTGTAAATATAAATATTTTTGTGTATTTCTATTTGATAACATTCATCTTTATCTTTTTTTTCCAAACAAACATTCAAAACACAACCATTCTTATTATTATCATAACTCAAATCAACATACATATTCAGTTTTATTTAGATGTTAAACAAATACATCTTCTCTATCATCGACGCAGTCAGGCATCCTTATTTATTCTTATACCCCTATGAAATTCACTTAGACCCTTGCGCCTCCTCCCGAATCAGGTGGTGATCATGATCATCGACGCCACTCACCTGGCCTCTCCATCCTCAAAGGTGCCACTGCTATTGGTTCCTCCCCACGATCCGCCAACATCTCCTGTAACATACGAATACGCCCTCTCGCGTGGAGGAATCTTGCCTCTAGTCTCTCCACTCGTAATTGCGAAACCTCTAACAATCCCGTTGTCTCATTCACCTGTGTTTGAAGCTGGTGAACCAAATCCTGCAGGTGGTCTCTCTCCACTGTAATCACAACTATGTCAGGATGATCAGCCCTCTCACGTACACCTCGCAGCTCTGCTACCCACCATAATCTATAAGCCTCTGTCGCTCCCGCATCCATTACCCTGCGATCGGTTGCTATCTCTTCTGGCCCTTCTGGAGGTGTCGGCCGGGAGGTGAGAATGATGCCTCAGCATCGATCCTCATGTATGGTCTATAAGCCATGGGTATATCTTGAACAAATCCAAATTGTCGCCGCACGCGATCTAGAGGAATCCTCTCATACTCACCTGGCCTGTGCCCCGCGATCCACCTCAATCGCTCTACACCCCTCAAATCCTCAGCTATGTTCTCTGTCACCATATAGTTCCCGTAAGGCCTCCAACGAATATCCAATCGTCACCATCTCCCACATCTGCCTATAATACTCGATGTCATCTGTCACGGCCTGGGATCTCGCCTCTTGTTCTGTTTGGACCCATCGTCTGAATCCCAACCTCTGCACTCCTGTCTCCCTTTCCTGGATTGGTCGGCCTATTGGTCACCACACACACAATGTGCTCATAGGCCCAACAATGTAATAAGTATGCACAATCCAGTGTCATCCTGTGATTTCACCTGCAGGCCCATAAACCCCTGTATAGCTCCGCCAGATATGCGGGTGCCCATGCGAAAGTCACGCTCCTTTCTATCATTTCCCAAATAATACACATCAATGCTTTTGGAAATCTTCCCCCATCCGCCCTCGGTAATGCATAATACCCCACCGCTATCATTAATACCACTGCCAACCTTGTTTCCTCAGGGTGTGTTGCATACATTGTACCATAAGTGAATGTCAAACCTCGTTGTGTCAAATCTCATGCAACTGAACCAAATACTTGTTATCACTCCCCGCGCGCGCTAGGCCCCGCCTGATACACTGGTCTTCCTGTAATTGGGAGCCTCAAAATTCTAAACACATCTTCCAATGTCACTGTCATCTCCCCTATTGGCAGATAGAAGGTATTCTTTTCCGGATTCCATCTCTCAATCAACGCCTGCAACATAGCATGATTGCGTGTGATTCGTGAATAATAGTGGATTCCACTTAACCCCACATGGTTTATCAATGCCCATTCAGCTGGTGTTACATCCGCTCGGACTCGTGACAACAAAGCTGGCACACTATCATTCATCCTCAAACCTGCCTCTGCCTGCATACATCAAAACAACACACAACCATTCAATAAATCAAATCCCCAAGTGTTTTTTCTCACATTCTGGAATTTCATACAGTAACCGATATCGGTTATAGATAACCGATACCGGTTACCTAACCGACACCGGTTATCTCTAAACGATATCGGTCACTGTCAATCTCTATACAGCCTGCTTACAAACACCATCTACGATAATTATTTGCTCATTTACCCCTCTCTGTACCTACAAACATACCCGAAACCCCCGCTTACCTACCCCATAACACTCACCCCATCCCAAACCCTTGCCTATCACCTTTTCTTTTTCATCTCTACCCACTTACCTTCCCTCATCCTATCCATAAAACATGCAAGAATTGAATTACAACCAAAAATTTTACCTCTTGGGAGGCAGCAGCTTGAGGTGGAACCTGTCTTCCCTCTCGTCTCTCTACCTGTTGGATGCTTCTCCTTGTTCAGCCATGTTCACCACCCTCTTCAATATAACTTGCCTTTCTACCTTCTTAATCTCAGCCCACAATCACTTTACCTGTCTCTTTTCTCCTTATCACTCAATTCTCCCATGTAATTACCTGTATCAATCGTCAAACAATCGCATCCTCGTATTTAACTTGTTGCATGACTCTAAAAATAAGAACTTAAGTTGCCTCCCAAGCTTTTTTATTTTTAGAAAAGCTCATTTTAGCATAACCGATATCGGTTACCTAACCAGTATCGGTCATATGTCTACCGACATCGGTTAGCTAACCGATATCGGTCACATGTCTCCTTTTGCTTAAACCTAGGTCTTTTCTCTAGTTTTTGCAAATTTTTGGTGGCGCCCGCCTCTTTTCCCTGCATAACGACATCATCATCAATATTTGTCATCATAATCCCATCAACGCATATACATATCATCAAAATTTCAACAACATCATCTATATACATTAAATTCCAAAACACATGAGACATTTGAATATATACATCAAACCAATTATTATACACACCATGTGGATCCAACTCATCATCTATATACATTAAATTTCAAAAACCATTGACAAAACACATGAGACATTTTAATATATACATCAACCCAATCATTATACACACATGTGGATCAAAATCATCATCTATATATATCAATGTCAAATATACAACTTGCCCTGCATGGGGCCTCTGTGATCTAAAAATACAAAATCGCACGCAGCCATGTGTCTCATCTCTCAAAATCTCGACTCGGCTCGTAGGCCGGTCTCTCATATCAAAAATATACTCGGCTCGTAGGCCGGTATCAACTATACAAAATGTACTCGGCTCGCAGGCCGGTATATACAACCAAAATGAATAAATAAATCATATGTGGGCACGCAGGCCTCTATATACATACTCGGTCAGTAGACCGGTGTCTATATCTAATAAACAAAAGCCCATCTCAGCTCCCAGGCTGTATCATCTCTCTCCACCACCTCACCCCCCCCCCCGCTGGTCTCTCTGCGCTGGCTCTCGCCTCCTCCCTGTCACCGACCCACCGGCTGTGGCTGCGGCCCCCTGGGATCTCTGGCTCCGGGATGTCTCGGCTCTGTGTGCCGCATATGGCTGATAGTCAGCCCCTGTACTACCACGAGCATCCCGATAATACGGGCCTCCGCTCTCACCTCCATATAGCGGGCCCGTGCCACCATGGCTGCTGGGGCTGGTCCTCGACTCCTAATAAGAAGTGGCCCCCGCCCCGCCGGTGACACACCCCGTGCTCGTACTGCATGCTCGTGCGCTGCTGTGCTGCTGTGGCGTGCTGTGCTCGTGGTGTGCTCGTGGTGTGCACTGGTGCTCGCGGCTGCCGTGCTCGAGCTCGTGCTCTGGGCTAACCGCCTCGTAGCACCCAATCTGTGCTGTGCAGCAGCAGCAAGCTGCCCCTGTAATAACTGCACCTATCCTAAGAGCCGGTCCCTCTCCGCTATAACAGCCACCAAATCTGGCTGTGTGGGCTGTGCTCTCCTGGCTGCTCTCTCCCCTGCCCACCAAACCAAAAAGGCCCTCACTCACTCGCAGCATCATCCATGTATCGTCACCTGTCTCTCTCTCTACCCCTCGGGGTCAAATGGCGCTGCGGTGGTGCAGCAAGTGGGGCTCTACATCATCCCTCGAGACTTGTGGGAAGGGAGGTGGCTCATCCTGTCGCAAGCCCAACTGCCATCGTACCCTCTCTAGGGGTATCCGCTCATACTCCCCGGGCCTCCGTCCAGCTATCCAGAAACTATACTGGATCCAGCGCATCTGTGCTCGGGCTCCTCCTCGGGGCTGATGGCCTCTGTAGGGCCTCCATATAATGTCCAGTGCGGTCAAGCCCTCTAACATATGACGGTAGTAGGCCACATCCCGTCCTGCGAGCACCGCTCGTGGCTGGCCCACGACCCCCAACCACCTCTGAAATCCATATCTATATACTATCTGTGGCCCTGGCTAGCTGGGGCAGCCCTACTGGTCGTATACAGATGATGTGCTCATATGCCCAGTAGTGTAACAAAAATGTCGAGCAAATACCGAATCACCTCATACGGCGATAACCCCACAGCTCTCTGTATAGCTGCACCAGATACACTGGTGCCCAGGCATAGCATGTATGCTCCTCTACCATCTCGTGCAAAACTCCCATCAAAGCCCGTGGGAAGTGGCCTCCCTCTGAGTCCGGGAGGGCGAAGCAGGTGATACCTATCATCATCAACACGGCAAGCCGTGTCTCCTGTCGGTGTGTGTGATACATGTCGCCATAGGCAATGCTCGTGCTGTGATAGGTCAACAATGGGGCTGCATCCCCGAATACATGTAGGATGTTGTCCATCGCTGTCTCCGCATCCACCTGGAACACTGCCTCACCTACGATCGGTAGTCTCAGGATGCGATACACATCCTCTAATGTAATCGTCATCTCTCCAGTAGGGAGATGGAAGACATTGGTTTCGGATCCCATCTCTCGATGAGGGCAACCATCAGGCTGTGGTCCCTATCCATGCCCTATACCACTGGACTCCGCCGAGTCCAACCTCTCGCATGATGGCCCACTGCGCTGTGGACACATGTGGCCGCATCCGCCTCAATAGAGGGGGCATCCGATCCCGCATCGTGAGCTGCTGGCGTGCCTGCAAAAACAACCCACTTCATTAGGCCTACCCTTTACAATAACAACTACCTTAACTCTCTATACCCACTTACCCACCCAACCACAACCCGACTCTACAACACACATCTACACCCACCTATCTTACCCTATACATCTACGATATCCCCTTTACTTATCTCACACCCTACCAACCACCCCGATCTACTCTAGCCATCTAATTATACCCCGCCACTTTAACACCTCCTACTTCATACCCAACACCTAATCTATCCTACCCAAACCAGCCCCCCCAACAACCCCATTTCCCCCCACCCCAATCACATTTCCTATCAACTCTACCCCCTCCCCCTTCACCCCCAAACAAACAAACAAAAAACAACACGACAAAATTCTAACAACAAACAAAAACCACAACTCCTACCCATGCTGACCGGTACCGGTCACCTCGACCGCCATCGGTCCCCCAAGTAAATTATATGTGCCGACGCCGGTCGACCTATGACCGACGCCGGTCTGTCACCAAACAATGTATATAAACTATTTTTTGTGACCGATGTCGGTCGCCTAGTGACCGACATCGGTCACATTGTCCAATTGGGGCCGAACCCAAAACGGCCCGCAAAACACATTTTGACCTATTTCTACCTATTTACCCACAAGAAAACCCTAAAAACCTACCCACCCTACCGTTTTGACCTAACTAGCCTACCTACCCACTCCATTTTACAAATTACTTCCATTCATTCATTATTTTATTAAAATTAAGATTCCTACCCAAAACCCACATCTAAGTTAAACTCATTAAATTCACATAGGTAGGAGTTCAGAGCCTACCGGTATGACTACACGTCATCGTGGTGGGATAGGTGGTGGTGGTCCAGCTGGTCCAACACCTCCTGCTCCTCCTGGCTGTGCCATGGCTCCAAATCTCCTCAGCTGGGTCCTCAACCAATCAAACTCTGCCTCCTGCTCGCTGGGGTCTACCAATCACTCACTCCTCCACTTAACTGGTGCCAACTCAGCCCACAAACTCAACAAACTCACTTCACACCTCAGACAACTAAAATTGGGTGCTCAAATTCACAAAGTGACAATGACATGCCGTATTTTTCTTTTTATAGGTTTTGACCTATAACCGATACCGGTTATTTCGCGCCCTAGAATACCAGTATCGGTCTTCTAACCGATATCGGTCACACATAACCGATATCGGTTACCAACTTCCTTCCCCTAACTCCCACCCTTATCCACCAATCTCCACTTTTTCCGCATCACCTACCCCTGGCTTTGCTGACTAGCCTTATTTTGACTTCAATCGGCCCGACCCCCGGGCCGCAACCAACCATTTGGCCCGACCCAAGGCCGCAACCAACCATTTGGCCCGACCCAAGGCTGCAACCAACCATTTGGCCCGACCAAGGCCGCAACCAACCACCATTCAAGGCCCGACCCAAGGCCCAACCAACCATTTGGCCCGACCCAAGGCCCCGACCAACCAACCATTTGGCCCGACAAGGCCGCAACCAACCATTTGGCCCGACCCAAGGCCGCAACCAACCATTTGGCCCGACCAAGGCCGCAACCAACCACCGCCCGACCAAGGCCGCAACCAACCATTTCGCCCGACCCAAGGCCGCAACCAACCACCGCCCGGCAAGGCCGCAACCAACCATTTGGCCCACCCAAGGCGCAACCAACCATTTGGCCCGACCCACGGCCGCAACCAACCATTTGGCCCGCCCCAAGGCCGCAACCACCCGATCCGGCCCGACCCAAGGCCGCACCCCACCAATCAGACCCGACCCAAGGCCCTCACTCATCAATCGGCCCGACCCAAGGCCGCACCAATTACGTACCTCACCCAAGACCCGCCAATTATGATTTTATCCACCCATCATGTAGCTTTTTGTTCAATCGAGCTCACTGTTCATGTTCTAGCATGATTAGGATACTTGAATTGATCAGCCAACCAACTTTTCCTAGACCGAGACCGTGACGTTTATCTCAACCAAACCAACCATTTGGTACTGTTGGACATGCCTAAACATTCCTGTACCTTACCCGTTATATCCCCTAGAGCTACTTCCTATGCCTTGGATACCAGGATTATATCACCCTTGTTTGGATAAACTATCGACCTTTGCCTATGAATTGCTTGTTTGCTCTTCAAATCATGTACCCTGGTCGCACTACTGCATTTCAACGTGCGTCTGCTTCCTTGAACTTACCCCACCATCTTACCATCATCTCAACACCATTCACCCTTTATCAACCCTATCCCTGATTTCACGTCGCCTCAATCTGTGATAGATTTGAGGGGGATTACCTATACCCTTAACTGGGGCAATCACTTCTTATTAATTGTCAGTGCAGCTTTACAAGACAAGCTACACGACAACAAGGGGCTAATGTAGACACCAAATTTGTGTCTTACGACACCCTGTGCCCCGCATCTCATTTCGCAACCTAACCTCACCACCTAAACCTTGCACAATTATTTATTAATTACCTTATAATTAATAAATCTACATCTCCAAACCTACCACCTCATTTCGCCACCTCATCATGACCTAGCCCTAACCCTAAACTAACCTAATTAAGACCTATAACTTGGTCTACATCCACACCCATGACTAATTACTCCTCACCCACACCAAAACCAACCTAATAATGACTTGACCAAGCCCACAACTAATCCCTCGGGAGAAAAGGAGGGAAAGTTGGCTATTTTACTAAAAATAGCCCACTTTGACTTAACCGACATCGGTTCCTACTCGACCGCCATCGGTTACGTAACCACCATCGGTTCCCTGTAAATGGCCTCCCCCAACCAAAAACAAAGGATCTGGAACTCATTTTGGAAAGGATCGGAAATTCATTTGCAAGACAGAGACAAGTGAAGAAAAGAGAAGAGGTTGCAGAGAAGGGCATCGAGCCAAGATCGCAATCGAGCCCTTTGGATCATCTGTCACCCTTATTCAAGCATTGGAAAAGACTGAGGATAGCTTCATCAGCTCTCATTTTCCAATACCAGATCATCCCAACTGAGTCTTACTGTCACTACCACATTCCTTGGACTGAATCTTCATCAAGAATGAGTAAGTAGTGTCTTGTATGTTTCTAAGCACCATTTTCCTGAGTCTTTTGATTGATAGTAATTATAAGCTCACTCCTAGATCTACCACCTGCCAGCACCCTGCACTTAACCTCCATCCATACATCCTTGTATTGCCCAGAAGATAGTTTTATCACTCTCTGAGTCTTCCCCGTCATCTCACTATTCCCCTCAGCCATCCACCAGTCTAAAGAAAAAACCCCACAATCACCCTGCAACCAACCTCTATCCAGAAGTGCCTAGATTACTGACCCTACCGGTGTCGGTTATCCCCTACCGGCAGCGGTTCTCTAACCATGTCGGTTATCCAGTGACCGGCATCGGTCACTGTGACTTATACCCAAAACCTTCCTCTCACCTATTTGTCTCCTAACAACCTCAGATCCAGTCTGGTTTATCCCTGTAACTCGAGCTGAACGTATCAACGACCAGTGACCAAACAAACAACGTGACATTTTATTATTGGTAGTTTAGTCTCTATTGCTTTGTAACGAGGTACCTAAATCGTGATTTCGCAATAGCTTCTTTATTATCATTTGTGTTAATTCGTATTAAAAGGGGAACTGACCACCTTCGAAAGGAAGTCTAATATTTCCTGGGCCCAAGGTAGTTCCCTCATTTATTGTCTAACTAAAATCTGGTGGTTGTTAGTGCACACTCACCTCACCGTTACCTACACATACGACCCAAAAAAAGACTGCGAACCATATATTATGTGTGTGTGTACACAATAATATTATACCTCCATATGCATAAGGTGGAACAACAATCTCTACCCTAGCTAATGGAGATAGAATGAAAAAAGAGCTTAAACCCCTCCATGAAAATCCGTCCATGATGAAAATGTAGCCCGAGTGGTCTCCATGGCCTCCTTCCTCCTCCTCGGTTCAACCTGTTCAAATGGGGAGAAAATATTCCAAACAAAAGTAAAAAGAGAAAACATAAATGTAGGGATTAGGGTTTTAGGAAACCCTGAAGATATAGGGTTGTAAATAGAAGGATCTAAGGGCCTAGATTAAACCCTACAATTTTAGATGGGTGGGGTAGACATTTTAAGAGGAAATAGGGTAAAACAAATTAAATGGGAGCCTAGGGAAATAAACCAATGGCCATGGTGGGTTTCAAAATAAAAATAATGTGGCGTTTAACATATTGGATAAATAAACAAATGTTAGACATGGGTGGGCTTTGAATTAAATACTTGGAAATAAAATAGTAAGTTGGGTTTTATTAAATATTTAAATAAATTAAATATGGACTAAGGGGGGTACTTTAACCCAGTAATAATTATTATCAAATTAATTAGAATTAAATAATATATCTTTACAAAAAAATTACCCGATTTTTAGGTGATTGAACTTGTAATTAAGTGCCAAAATATGGGGCACTACATTATTTGAAGCAGGATCAATTTTCTGTGAGAGGAAACTACCGTGTGCTGCCTTCACATTTTTCATTGCCCAATGTCCATTCCCGCAGCCCTATAAATCTAAACGTCCCATCCTTCACTTTACTTACAGCTAAAAAAAAAAGTCTAAACTCTCGTAGAATTTAACCCCGTGATGCAAATGATCATATGCTCTTTCTCACAGGAGCAACGCATTCCGGCGTAATTAGCATCATTGTTTAATAATTTAAATTTAATATACATGAAGTATATATTGTAATAAATATATAATAATGCCTCATGTTGTTCTCTGGCTCTCTCTGGTGATAGCACGGATGCCGGACCCTTTTAGTCTGGACCAGGCCCCCCCGGGGCCCTTTCCCCCAAACCACCTGATGCCTAGAACAAATTAGTGGAGGGTTCCACCTCTGCCCCGCATACAGACAAACTCACACCCACTCTTTCTAATGGGTCCTTTACACTACGCATTCCCACCCATATCACAGAGGCAGCTGCTGCATCACGTGATCTCTCACTGGTTGGTAAACTGATGGGCCCTACCCCCTTTGGAGGACATTAAAAAATGGGCACGGTCAAAATGGCACCCTTGTGGAGCGCTGGAAATAGCAGCAATGCCAAACGGGTTCATTCTATTCTCCTTCAGCATGAAAGAGGATTTCGCAAGAGCTCTTCTTGGAGGCCCTTGGTTTTTTGGCAGATGGGGCTTCTACATAAGGAAATGGTCTCCGGGCTTCAATCCCCACATGGAATCCATGACCCAAGCTCCAATATGGGTTCGCCTCCTAGGTCTTCCCCTGGAGTTCTGGCATCCTGCTGTTATAGAAGGTATTGCTCTCACCATAGGCTCTTTAATAGCTATAGATCAAGCTACTAAGGCTAAAACTAGATTCATCCATGCCCGTTTTTGTGTTAATGCTGATGTCAGCTGCCCTCTCCCTAAAGAGATTGAGCTACTTTCAGATCTAGGGAACTGGAAGCAAAATATTGATTATGAATACATCCCCCAAGCCTGCTCTTTCTATAAAAGCATTGGCCACAGAGCAGCTAGATGCCCTTCCAAGCCTCAGCCAAAACCTAAACCCCAAACTCCCAACCCCAAAATCAAGAAAACCTATATCCCAAAATCATCTTCTGAAGAGATACCGAGCATACCCATTTCTAACTCTTTTGCTCTCCTTGAAGAAGGGGAAATTAATGTTGACTCTCAAATGGCTACACCCACTGATCCCCCATCCTCCCCCCAAGTCTCCCATCCCTTCATTAACCCCCACTGCTCCTCTCCTCCCCTCCTCTGCGGAGGTTTCCCTCTCCTTGGCTGCCCCCTCCTCCCCTCCTTCCCTTTTTCCCTCTCCCCGCTCCCCCATCCCCTCCTCCCTTCCCCCTCTTGTTACTTTGGTTCCCCCTTCCTTGAATCTCCCCCTCGGTCCCCCTTTTCCCTCCCCATGTGGACTCCTCCATCTCCCCTTCGGCCCTTTCCTCTGATGACAGTTTCAATCCCCGATGGACAAGAAGTAGCAGCAAGAAGCCTGATATTGGTATTGAAAAACCTAGGGGAAGAACTCGAGTAATGTCAAGCTGCAACAAGAAGCAGCTCTTAATGTCGCTCAAGGTACACAGAGCACAATCAACATGGTAGTAGGGAACAAATCGAAATATAAGAAATGAAGATCATTTCTTGGAATATAAGAGGTCTCAACTCTCTCCAAACAGAGAGTCATCAAAGATATAAAGTTTCAGAATTCCCCTGATATCATAATGTTGCAGGAAACTAAACTTAAAAAAGATGATCACCTTCTAAAAATCTGGCCTGCTGCTACTTATGAATCTCAGCCCTCGGCTGGAAATTCTAGTGGTTTATGCACCCTTTGGGATCCCAAAAACTTCAAAGGTGATTGTCTGTTCAAACACCCCAACTTCTTGTGCATGCTCTTCCAAGAAGTGGGCTCTGTCTCCACCTGGATTGCCATCAATGTCTACACCCCCAACTTGGAATCCCAGAGGGGAAAACTATGGAAAGACATATCTAATTTCATCAGTAATTGCAGCAACATCCCCATTTTAATAATGGGTGACCTCAACTGCACCCTTTTCCCTTCGGAAAAACAAGGAGGAACTCCTGCTAATCCTTCCAGCATGGAAGCTTTGGCTAACTTCATCAGGGACAATACCCTTCTTGACATGGATCTTCATGGCTCCTCTTTTACTTGGTCAAATCACAGATTGGGTAGAAATCACATTCAAAGTAGATTAGATAGAGCTCTGGGATCTCTCGAATGGATCTCTCTCTTTCTTGACTTCTATGTTTGTTCCCTGCCTAGGGCGGCTTCGACCATAGCCCTCTGTTGCTTAGTGCTAATCATAATCTGAATATCAAGAATCCCCCCTTCAGGTTCGAGCTGGCCTGGCTTGAGAATAACCATCTAAACCCTCTGGTTGACAAATGGTGGGATTTCAATGTTGAGGGCTCTGATATGTTTAAATTTTCCAGCAAACTCAAAGAAATTAAAAACAGCTCAAAATCTGGAAGACCACGTTTTTCCGCCAAGATCAAGCTCCGCAAGCAGAAGCTGAAACAAGATATTGCCAGAATATCTGCTCAAATGGAAATCGAAGGGAGATTAGACCACCTTCACCAACAAGAAATATCTCTCCTTAGTGATTATCATAATACTCTTCAAGAGGAGGAGACCTATTGGAGGTAGCGTTCGCGAGCCCTCTGGCTTGAACAGGGAGACCGCAACACCAAATTTTTCCACACCACTACCTCCAAGCATAAAAGCAGAGACAAGATTTGAGAACTGGTGACAACCTCAGGTACCTTATTAACCTCTGACTCTGATATATCTCATGAGCTTGTCTCCTTCTATTCTAATCTCCTTCAGGTAGATCAACCTCCTACGAGAGCAATCAATGTCAGCTATGATTCAACACATTCCCCAGCTTGTGTCAGCTGAGATGAATGAGAATCTTACCAAAGCTTTTGCTATGGAAGAAATCCACAAAGCCATTTTTTCCATGAAAAGAGACAAAGCTCCGAGCCCTGGATGGCTTCCCGCTACTTTCTTTCAAGTCTTCTGGGAAACAATCAAGCAGGATCTCTTCAAAGCGGTTAATGAATTCTAGAACAGTAACAAGCTTCTTAAAGAATGGAACACCACCTTCTTAGCTCTGGCTCCTAAAGATCAGGGATCAAAGGTTGTCTCCAATTTTAGGCTGATCAGCCTCTGCAACACTGCCTACAAAATCATCACCAAGATGATGGCCTCCAGGATTAAACCCCTTATGAATAGCCTCATATCTCAAAATCAGAACGACTTTATCAGTGGGTGGCTCATCCAAGGTGGCATTATCATGGTCCATGAAGCTATTCACTCGACGTATCTTTCAAAGTCTCCTGGAATGATCCTAAAGCTTGATATGCAAAAATCCTTCGACAGAGTTAGCTGGCCTTTCCTGATTAGGATCCTGGAAAAATATGGTTTTGATAAAAGATGGTGTAGTTGGGTTTACTCTGTATTATGACACCTTGTTTCTCCATTCTCATGAATGGTATTCCTGCTGGATTCTTTAAAAGTAGCAGAGGAATCAGGAAAGGAGACCCTGTCCCCCTTCGTCTTTTTTTTGATGGCAGACTCCCTTAGCAGAGCGCTTGAGGCTGCTAAAAGACATTCAGTCATTTTGGGTCTGAAAATCACCTCCAGCTTGCCTTCGGCCACTCATAGCCAATTTGCAGATGACACCTTGTTGTTGAGTGCTGCCTCTATGATTGAAGCATGAGCGCTCATGGAAATCCTTAACCTCTATCAAGCCACTTCTCAACAAACCATTAACTTCAACAAAAGTAGCATCTCATTCATAAACTCTGCTCCCAGGCTTCAAAGGAAAATCATTGATATCTTTGGCTGCAAAATTGTGGACCTCCCGGCCTCATACCTTGGCGTTCCCCTCTTTAAAGGGAGACAAAAAAAAAATCTAGAATCCTGTTATTGAGAGATATCAGAAAAAGTTAGCAGCCTAGAAAGGGGCCCTGCTCAGTCAGGCTGGCAAACTGCAATTGGTGAAAGCTACTCTCTAGAGCCTACCTACCTACTTCATGTCACTTCTCAAATTACCCACTTTGGTAAAGGAGACCATGGAAAGAATCCAAAAGAACTTCCTTTGGTCAGGGGCAGAAGAAAAAAAGAGGATCCATCTGGTCTCATGGAATGAAGTTTGTAAACCAACCTTTCAGGGGGGTCTTGGTCTAAGAAGGATGGCTGATATGAATGCGGCTCTCCTTGCAAAAATTGGCTGGGAAGTCGCTAAAGGGAACTCAAACTGGGAAGTCCTTAGAACTAAGTACCTTGCTCCCAATGAAAATTTAATCTCCTCAACTCCGATCAGAGGTTTGGCCATCTGGAATTCAGTCATTAGCTCCCTCCCCACTATCCGAGCTGGCACCAAATGGAAATTTGGAAATGGGAGGCTTATCGACTTCTGGCATGATCACTGGATGGGAGAAAAACCATTGAACAACATCTCCTCTTGGGACCCTATTAAAATAATTCTCATCCATAGACTTGGCAGGATGGTCTCTGGCTACTGGACTGAGGTGAACACTATACCTACATGGACTATCCTAGAGTGGATAGGAATTAGGGAACATCAGAGGTAGCTTCTGTGTAAGCTTAGGAAGGAACTCTCTTCAATATATATCCCCTTTTCTCGGCCTGAGGATGAGCTTATCTGGCCACTCTCTCCTTCGGGTTCCTTTTCAGTCAAAGTGGCTTACCTCTCCATGCCTTGGACTAGCTCTGGCCCTCCCCTCGCCAGTTTCTAGCTGAAGGCTGCTATCCCCAAAATAGGTTTCTTCTCCTGGCTCTCTTCAAAGAACACCTTCCTCTCCGGAGAAAATGTGAAAAGAAGAGGTTTCTCTCTTCCCACCCAATGTGTCCTCTGTGAAAAGGCAACAAAATCTTCTTCCCATCTTTTGATCCACTGTCCCTTCTCACAAGCTATCTGGCAATGGTTGTTATCTAGGATGGAGGTCTGTTGGATCTTTCCAGAGTCCATTCAGGATGTCCTCATTCAGTGGTGCTCCCCCTTCTCCCATCCAGCCTTGGCTTTGGCTTGGAAGCTCCTCCTTCGCATGGCATCGAGGAATCTGGAAGGAAAGGAACAAAAGAATTTTTAAGAATCAAAGTCTTGAATCTGATCTTTTGGCTAGCTAGATCGCTATTTCTTTCCAGGATAATTTCAACTCTCACTACTAGATAAAATATCAGCAAAAGATTCAAATTTGTAACTCTCAGCAGTGGCAGCTGTTACTGGTTAATCTCCCCACCAAGAAAGCCTCTTCTACGAATCGTGATGATGTTCGATGGCTCCCCCTCCCGGTGGAGAAAACTTAACACTGATGGGGCATCGAAAGGCAACCCTGGAAAATCGGGTGGTGGAGCCATCCTTCGTAACTCCTCCGGCTCTATCCTTGCTACCTCGGCCCACAATCTTAATGTCGGTACAAATCATCGGGCGGAGGCCATGGCCATCCTCAAAGGCCTTGAGATGGCTCTCAAACTTGGCAGCGAGCCTATCCAAGTGGAAAGTGACTCCCTCAATATGATCAAGCTCCTTAGTTGGCGGACTCAGGTCAATGGTCGATCCAGAATATTGTTGCGGATATTCACATTTTGCAAAGGGGATTCCAACAAATTTAGTTTCAGCATATTCTTCGGGAGGGAAACAAAGTGGCGGACCACTTGGCTAACATCGGGGTCCTTCTCGAAAATACTCAAAATTGGCATGATAACTTCCCGGCTGACCTCCTCCAAATTACTCAAAATGATCTCACCTCCTAATGTCAGCGGGTTTGCGGGAAAAGCTGACTTGGGTGTCAGCAACATCTCTTTGGACCTCCATTATGGTGGTGGTAATAACTCCTCATTTCATATGAAAAGACCCCTGGCACACAAGCTTTTAAAGGGCGAGATGCATCATGATTCCGCTGATTCTCGCATGCTTGGCACCATGCATCCCAATAAACTCCCCAGGTACGAGTGGAAGAGCAATTATGTTGATGAGATTGTTGCGTGTAGAGGGCTATTTAAGTCCTTCCTACGTCCCCTCCTTCTCACGCAGCTCCACTCTCGCAATCAAATGGGTGGTCAATTGAAGCGTATTGAACCCAGCCTCATGTAGCTTGATCAGGGAAGACGAAGAAGTGTGGAATATCCTCATGGACAATGGGATTTCCACCTTCCTCGAAAGAATGGCTGGACATTCTACCCTAGTTTCATATGCAGTGATGGTGACCTGGGAAGGGGGAGAGTGTAGATTGGTAACATGGTTTCCACATTTCAACGAATGCCATTGCCACTTCAACTCGGGTCTTCTAGCCCTTTGGTAAAATCTACTCCAAATGCTCACTTTGCAGAAAAGGTCAAATATTTCACTGCCCCTAGGAAATACTGGTGAAGAATCTCTCTGGTTACACACGAGAGTCACTCCCTCCCCCGTGGGACCATATCGCAGAAGTCATAATGAGGTATTTCATGATTGACGGTAGATACCATCTGATCTTTGGGCCCCATCTATTCATTCTCTCTCACTTGCATTGGGGCAAGAAAATAAACTTGGCCGCTTTCCTCTATCAGTCTCTGGAACATTTTGTGCATTTGGCGCGTGATGGGGATGGGGCCATTCTGCATCAAGGTTTCTTTGTATCGGTATTTTTTTCTCGCCCCCATACCGAGCTTGTCCACTTTCCCCTCAAGTCGTGGCGGCACCACCATTCTCCCTCCCCTTTCCCCGCCCTCTCTTATCTCTCTCCGTTCATCCAGCCCACCGCCGTTGCCTTCACATTTCTTTCGACTCTAATTCGACGTCGCCATCCTTAGCTCCTCTCATGATGCTGCCACCCCTTCCGCTCCCCCTGTTCCCCCCCATCCTCATATCCAATCCTACCTTCTCTTGGAGGACGCTACCACCAAAGTGCCCTCTCCGATCTCCAGCCCCAATGTTTCCCACACTGAGGACATTCTGGGCCTTGCCCAACTTTACCCTGACTCCCCTGATTCTGTGCAGATGGAAACAACGCAGCCCTTTGTTGACACTACCATCCATAATGCTGGGGATGATTTGGATTCAGCTAATAGTTCTCCTCGGACTAACTCTCCACTTTCGCCTCCAAACTAGGATTTGAACCCTGCTTGAGCCTATGGTTGCTGACTCTGCGAGGGATGAGCGCAGAGTGGAATTGGTTTCATCTATCCTGAGCAAGCTGCAGAGAGCCTTCACCACTCTAAAGGCATGGGAGGAATTCACGGATATCACCAGGAAAGCCATTGCCATGGACTGTGCAGAGCTCATTACTCTGGCTGAAAAACTCGCTGATGATTATGGTTGTCCTAGTGCAAAAAATGTTGTAACTGAGCTTAAAAAGCTCATATAATGTTCTCTTTGTAATTATTTTTTTTCTGTCATTTCCGCTCCCTTTTTTGGAATCTCCTTAGGGTATCTTCTCTTTATGATATTAAATGCTATATCTAGCCTAATGGGATTTTTTGTACAAGGTTGGGGGACCTTCTAAAACCCTCCCTTTACCCTTAATTCCAATATATATATATATATATATATATATATATATATATATATATTAATAATAATTTATAGTATTTCATTCTTGTGCATCCAAGTGTAACAAAATCTATCATCCATCATCTCCAACAACAGATCCAAATTACTCTTTTGTCCTTTAAAGCATGAAGCAGTCCACCATAAGTCATTGATAATTTTGCCACATTACCACATGGTCATCCACTTTTTTAAGATCACAAATTCATTTTAGAATGCTGATTTTTCATCTTTTAATTCCCTTTCCTCTTCTAGCAAAGCATAATACATGCATCCTTTTAGTATGAGATCAGATTAATAATTTCGATATCCACACTAGCAGTAACACCATCGCATACCATGGGCTCTACCCTTTAATGTACCAAATTCTTCAAATCATTTCCTTTTTCCAATGGTCCTAGGACATTTCCTCATCAATGCCTCAAGCATCCTCATGCATATGATCATTTTTCTCCGTCGTTACCTAATATTTCCCTTTACAACAATTCCCTTTTCATGCAAAGGAGTATTTTATCATGCACCTTGCATTCTAGGCCATGGAAATTTGTAGCCAAATTTCCATTTCATAAAAATCTTCTCCAATAGAAGCACACAAACCTTCGTAATTAATGGTTTGAATCCAAGATATGTTTTGAATAGTAAACTCGATATTTATAAAAAGATTTTCGAAGTGTCCATATTAACTAGAATACAATGGCAAAAATGAGGTAGAATATTACCTCAATTTTTGGATCAATGGGCATAATTTTGTCGACTATGCTACCCATGGAGGTAAGGAAATCTTTACTCCATAATTGAAATGATTGATGCACTAGCCTAACCTAGGCATGCTTAGTTATATGTTAGTAATAAGATTGAAAAAGGGAAACGAGGAATTTACTAACAAGTGGTGAGTTTTACACTCGTAAATGGTATGTTTATCCCTAATAAAATAGAAAATAATGAAAATACCTCTAACAAGAGATTAAGTACCAACTTAACATTGCATTAAGGGACACCAATGCTCTGAAATCCATGAGAAAAGGACGAACAATCTCGAACAAAAGCTGAAAAAATGTATCAATCTATTGCTCACGAAACGTATTCCTTCTTCACACCTCCCCAAAGGTAGTTTAAGGAGTAGATTTTGTAAAGATAAGATTGTAACCATTTATTCAACACCCTTTGTAGGTCTTGTTACCATGTCTTGAAAGGACCTCCACATAGAGGAAGACCACCCATAACCATCATAATATATAACTATTATGTATTATAATAGTAAATAATAATTAACATTATAAATTTATTGGTATATTAATAATATAACACATATATTTATATGTTATGTTACTCAATAACTAATATATACTTATAATATATTATAATTAATTGTGTATAGATATAATATCTTATTATTAGTTGTATATTTACAAAGTTATATATATTATTATGTTTGACTATATTCTCACTAATATAAATCATAATGATTAATATTCTATATAGTCTAGAGTAATAAACATTTTAATTCTATTTTTAAAAAGTTGTGCATATTATATAATATTAACATAAATAATAACACTATAATATATTGTATAGTAATATAAATTATACATTATAATTTTATAAGAAATAAAAATATTAATTAAAAATAATTAACTATATAATATTTATATTTTTATAATTATATAAGCAACAATTATATTTATTACGTTGAAGTCGTTGTTCAAAGTGGGAAATTGTTAGGGACTTGACAAGGAACAAATGCAATCAATGGTTGTAGCTTCAGTTGTACATGGACGTCAAAGAAATTGTTTTAAATCGTTCATCTCTACGTGGTCAGTATAGGTGTTTAATTCATCGATTTCATCCTCCACATCCTCCTCGACACCATTACTTTGGAATCCCAACAAAACACGCATGTATGGATGGTTTCTTCGGGGAATTGTCACTCTTTAGCTGAAGTCCATACTATTTTCCACCACCAAAATTCATCATTTTTCTCAAAAATTAGATCATTGTTCTGGGTATTTATTTATATCTATAATTTAGGATTAAAACATAGAAAGTGAGGAGAAAAGAGATCATTGCATTTAACTGGTTTTTAGTATTGTGGTTTCTAAAATCACGATTTTGAGCAGCTACTATTACTTTAAAATTCAATATGAAATTTTATCAAAATCCAAAGATGACAGATTCCCCACAACATAGTTCATTTAATTTTATTTTAATTACGACGAAAGGCGTGTTTATATCTAGTAAGCCTGAGGGGCTCTAATAACAATTTTTAATAATTGTCGTCCACTTCCTCATATGTATCAATGTCCATGTGTATCAAATTCATGAGCATCCATGTTCTTTTCGAAGCATCGTCTATGTATGTATCAAGTTCTATGTTTGAATTTCAACATCTGGAAATTGTTATTTGATAGGTGGATAAACTGATGTATTTAATATGCTTTCGTATTCTAGCTAGAAGTGAATGTTTATGTTATTGTATTATGAGGAATGGAAAAAGAGGCATTTTTATTCCTATCATCATTATCTACTCCTAGACATACAATGGTATTTATTTTAAAGTAAGTTTTTTTTTTATTAATATTGCATTTTTATGAAGTAGAATATTGCATTTTAATTTAAAAATCTATTATCATATTCAATATTATTGGTATGGAGTCAAATTGTGGGCCTTAAACTATAATATTCTTAGATAAGTATTTTGTAACTAAAACATTATCGTAATGGTCTCAAATAAATGGAAAAGTGAATTGTTAAGTATTAGTAAGTGTCACGTAGCTGGTTTATTCCCATTTGAAGACATTATAGCAATGTAATATGTCTAATTAAATACAATTAAATTTTGTATCTTGGGGTTAAACATAATTATCATTCTTATGGATTTTTCATAGATAAGATTTGTTGTTATTAAAAAAATTATTATTTCATAAATTTCTAATTTTAAAATGGATTGCAAAAATAATTCTTATTAAACATTTTTTTATAATATTAATGGATTTATGTATTTGTCAAGGATGAAGACTTCGTTGTGCTCATCCAAATAAACAAAAGATGGTCTAAGAGTTTACAAAAAAAAAAATCTTTAATTTTGCAATAGTCAATATTTATTACATTTCCACAAGGCTATAAATAGGTGCAAGTGTTTCTTAGATTTCAATTCCTTTTTAATTTGGGAGAAACTAATAATGTTTTTTTTTCCAATGTTCAAAAGTGAATATTTACGCTGAAAGGCATTTTTTACAGTGAGGAGTTTGTACCCCCTCTAACTTTTTGAGAAATTTCTGACATTTTCGTAAATTTTAATTTTGCATGAATTTTCTTATTTGTGCCATTAAATTATCCATATTATATGAATGTGTGTCTTTTTACAAAGATTAATGAAATGAACATGGAAAAATATTTAATCTTAACATATATATCTTATATTGTACATTTACGCCAAAAGGCATGTTAACAAGTAGAAAGCATGGGGGCTCTTACAACATATTGTAATCACCACTGCCCATATTTTAGATTGTATCAATGACCATGACCGTAATATGATATGTTTATTGGGATTATTTCTATCCACCCCGGGATGTGATCTACAATATTGTTTCATCAAATGACATCGTGAGATTGTATGTGTTGGTCATCACTGACAAATCAGATTTTTTTGTCTCTTTTTATTTTAGTTTTATTTCATATTTTCAAAGCATTATCTCTCTGGGAGCCTTTGCGACCATCAAGAAAGGAGTGTTGGCATTTTATTCAGCAAGAAAGGATGGGTCCTCACACGAAACTACCAATAATGTTGCGGATTTGATTTTTAATGTTGGCAGAGGCACTATTGACAGGGATTACACTATTTCCTTGAAGCTAGGAAATGAAATTATTGTTGTTAAGACGTATTCTTTCTTCCTTGGTGAGGGGAAAAATTTTGCATGGATATCCCAGGCTCGCTCCTTCACCGATTTGGGGACCTTGCGTACACCAAAAGAGGGAGTTTGTTTTAGGGTGAAAAGAAATTAGTCTCAATCAAGTATTATTAAATTTATATTGTGGAAGATAGATTGCACATTCTTCGTGGTTGGATTTTGTATGTACCTTACCACT
This sequence comes from Taxus wallichiana var. yunnanensis, assembly GCA_018340775.1. Taxonomy (NCBI): domain Eukaryota; kingdom Viridiplantae; phylum Streptophyta; class Pinopsida; order Cupressales; family Taxaceae; genus Taxus; species Taxus wallichiana. The sequence continues at coordinate 493,346,387 of CM031236.1, forward strand.
ACGAGTTTTGAAGAAAAATTGTGAGAAATAAAGTAATTGTTCCATATCGCATTAGATATAGAGCTTATATATCACTTCCTTCTTATTTAGTTAGATTCATTAATATTTCTTATTTTCTTTTTGATTACGATTTTATATGACACCATTAAAATCCCATTGTTAGTCACCTATTTTTACCATATACCATCAAACACACCATCATTGCAAATAATAGCAGAAAATGAAAACAATGAGAAAAAATTTGTCAAGAAATAGGACATGAAGCTTGTCAATTGAGCTTCAATAAGACCCACATCCTACTAATTTATTTCTTTAGGTATGGATTTAGTTATTTCATTGGAATTGATTTTTGAGATTTGTTGGAATTTAATTTTAAGATTTGTTTTTAACACATTTGAACTCTAATTTAAATTTGAATATTATTAATAGATTGCATATTTTTAGTAATTAATTATTCGATGACTATAATTTTCAAGACATGAACTGCTTAAAGATAGATTAAACACAGTAGATCTTAAATTAAGAAAACAAGCAACCTCTTTCCACTCTACATTGCATGATACACTTTGATGGTTTATTAGTTCAAATCCTTCTATTAAATGGAAAAAAAATTCACCTTTCTTAATCTCGCTAATATTTTTTATATAGATGTCTTGTGTGACTCGATACTTATTTCATTATGCCCCACACACGCGTTCCACACATCAATAGGAATGTTGATGAGGGGAAACCATAATAACTATCTTATTGTCTAAAAAGATAACCTAAACGCAAATGTCAAAGAAACTAACGAAATAAGAAACCCAAAATGTAATGATTTTAACCTTGTCACCTATTATATTTTCCCATTTTTTATATTTCACCCCTTTCGTTAAAAGCGCATTCACCTACATAATGTAGCTAAGATTGAGATAATACATTGCAACACATATACAAAATATTATTTATATGGGAATGATATGAGTTCATGTGGAATACGTGTGAGATATGCAAGAATTAAATTTCCATTCATGGTTTTCAACTTATCTAACATATTAAATGTCATCCAACCAAAAAAGTTAACACTTTAAAAGATAAAAAAATAATGGCACAGGCCCCTTTTCCATTTTTGTTCGAAATATTTTGTTTCATATAATTGTGTGTGGTGAGTTTTATGGTGCCATACAACTTATGGACAAGTTAATGACACTTACTGAGTGACCCTCCATATGACTTAAAATTAACACAATACACCGCTATTCATAAGGTCGATATTGTTAATCATGATACTCACTAATTTTTTCATCATATCCCACACCTATTCTTCCACTCAATATGAATGTTTATGAGGGGGAACCTTAATAACATTCTTAAAATATAAAGAGAAACCATAATCATATATGAGCATAAAATCGACAACATAATGAACCCTCAATGCAAAATTGCAATTTTAAACATATGTTGACTTCGATATTGAACCAAAATATGAAAGTTTTCCTTTGAAGTATTCATTGCCAACACCTTAATTTTTAAGGTATCTCTCGACTATATTTTAATGATTCCTTGCACCCCGTATCCCCTTTCTCCATTGAACAATTGAAAAAATATGGACATGTTACATTCATTCCTCCTCGTAAGAAAGATAGCTTCCTCAATATGGTTCCACCCAATATTATCCTCTCCCAATTGCTTCTACTCCCTCTAACCTCTTGTGCACCCTTTTTCCTCATTTTATGTTTTGGTCCCTCAAAATCAACCTCATCTTAGATTGCCCCTTATGCATTCACATCACACATTTCACTTGTAATTGCTATTGTGTGTGTGTGTGTGTATATATACATTATACTTAATTATATATACTAAAATATTAGACCTAATTATTATATATTATATATTTATACACAGTTTATTATAATAAATTCTAGTATATATTATAACTAATAATATATATTTTACTATATTAATATTGATATATAATAATTAATTATATACATTATTATATACATAATTTTTACTAAGGGATAAAAAAGGTTGAAGGATACTTTTCCATTCACATACCAAATATTTTCTGTGAAAACAAACAAAATTGTGCTATATGCACTACTAAGGAACTATCCCAATATAACTATATACATACATATAATTTTTAAAGAAAAATATACTTCGTGAAGAAAACGTAATCATCCAAGTCTGATGAAACATTGATGAATTCATTCACCTTGAGCTCTTTTGTGCCAATAACTTGAAACCCATCTACCTCCAACATATCATCCATATTGACCAAGTGATGGGACAATTGTATTTCTCGAGACTAATACTTAGAGCTCTTCCCAATATCATAAAGTCAACTTTAATGAAGTAAAAAGGGAATCCAATTCCAAACATAGAATCCTCAAAACTTTGTTCTCCTTTTTCTTGCAAAATTGGATCATAGTCCCCATAAAACCCTTGAGGATTTCAAACCACTTACCTAGCTCCATGAATGCAACCTTGTGAACCCAACCAACTTGACACATAAATGCCTCGAGAATAGGGACCAAGAAGAAAGACATGCATTTTCCACAACCTCCTCCATATTGATTTTGTGAGTCTTCTTAACCCATTTCTAACTTATATCTACCACCATGGTAGTATTAGGGTTGATGATCGGGAGGCGTTACATGAATGTAGTATCCACTTCAGAATTGACTCAAGAGTGTCCTATTAATTACAAGTAATTATCTCCAATTATTCCTTCAGGGCCTCCAAGTACTACTAAAAATCGATACTAAAGATCAATTTGAACCTTTGATGAGTGATATTTAAAAGGAAGGTTATCTTGCATTCTCGACCTATAGACTAAATAAGGGGAACCATTAGAAAATCCATGTTATGATTAATGCCGAACATACTAAGTGAAATAAAATCATCTCCTCCCAATTTATAACCCTCGCAAGACCGCCATATATGAGATAAATCTCTTATCACATTACGAATAGAATAACCTTCATCAAAAATACATTCCTTTAATAATTTTCAATCCATCGCATTAAAACTTATGATTTCCCCCACAAGTAAATTTGAACCTTTATTGGATAATAAATTCACACACCTATTACCTTTTCTAAAGATGTGAAAAATTAACCATTCCTCAATTTTACTCAACCAAAATAGAACTTTTCTTAAAATTAAGTTGGTTTTCCAAGAGGAGGCTTTTCTTTTAATATATAAATTAAATATTACCTAAGAATCTCCTTCAATTTTTAACATGCCAATTTTTAGATCAACTTCCATTTTTATACCTCTTTCTAATGTCTGAATTTCATCAAGATTGCAACTTCCCACCTGTAAACTATAGGATACAACTGAAAACAATTCCCCATTTTTACTATAAGTCATCCAGAACTATAAATACCCAGATTAACTTTAGAGAAACCATCAAAATTTAATTTACAATAAACATGGGGGAGGGGAAATCCAAATAGTTAATGAACATCTAACTGTGATCGGGGCACTCGACCTAGGATGGGAACCAAAAACTAGAAATGTTATTTTTTCCCAATTTTGTTAGATTTCCTTTTGTCTTGAAGATAAAGGACTACCATTATTCCAATTGATGAAAACATTCTCATAAATGGCCTACTCCAATTGATTTAAAATAGCCGCAAATGAGCTAATTTCCTCCCTAAAAATCCTTTTATTTCTTTCCCACCAAAGATATCAAATCAACAAGAAAGAAATACATCCCCATATGGAGGCAAGAACCATATTTTCCTTGGCCTAAGCCAAGTGATGAGAAAATATAGAAGATACTCGTCTTGAACCCAATGGATATTCAATTTGGTATAGCCAATTCAAAAAATTTACTATAAAAGGGTAGTGGATGAGAAAATGATTTAAACCCTCCTTCTCCATGCAACAAAAACACACCTAGTAGGACCTCTGTTACTTTTCATTATATGGAATTTTTGCGTTAAAATTATAACCTTATAAGTTAAGAAAGAAAAGGCCCCATATTTTAGCGGGTATATTATGCACCAAAAAATAATCCATTCATTTTCTTCAAAACTAGCTTCAATCACTAACTTCCTATATCCATAATGAATAGGATAATTACTTGATTTTGAAGAAGTCCAAATAATTTCATCATTCTAGGGGAAAAAAATTCAATATCAATTCTGATTTCAATAAAAAAGAGTACCTCACTTCCTTCCAAGAGAAAATGGGAGAATATGGAGAAATCTTGACACCATGATCCTTCACTTTATCACTCTAGAATGGAATTAGCAAACTCTTTAGGATTTTGAAATTTTGAAAGCCTTCCCAAGGAAGAGAAGCCTTTCTAAGAATAATTCTAAAAAATGGTTGATTCTCCATTGCCAATCAACCAAGAGACTGATTGAGAAAAACTTTAACTATAATAAATGATGAAATTTCATGTGGGAACCACGAGGTGGTTTTGTTATCCCAAATTCCCCCTAGAAAATTTGGTCAAGACAACTCCTGCACATAAGGAAATTATGAAGAAAATGACTCAGACCTGTGAGCTCACATTCTAGGATGACAAACAAGGTTGCAGGGAGACTCTATAATGGAATGGCGGGGCCTGTGAAAGTTTAAACATCCCTGTGAAAGAAAAAGAGAAGCTCAAACAAGCATCGCATCTCCACATGTCTCAGGACGAAACGGAGGTAGGGGAAAATGGTCAAGCAGAGTCAAAAGGCGAGCTTCGGGGCCGCGGGGGTTTTCTAAGTTTTGTGTTTCACGAAAAGGGGAAAAGATAAATTACAGACCCATGAGCCTGATTTTTTCTCTAATTTGACTACCACGTGTCCCATATCAAAGGGGACCCATTTTTCAAGTTGTTTTCCAGCCCTCCTGTATGGACCCGATACAAACTTTGATGGGGCATGTATGTATTTCGACTCAGGGCTTGAAATATTGTGAATCTAACACCGTTGGAAGCGTCTCGACGTCCTCTATGCCATGAAAGGATTAAAAATCATTTTTTAGAGAAGAGTCTTCCAGGCCATTAACGTAGAATCCAATCTCTTCAACTACCAGATCTGATTCGATTCAATCTCGTTGGGAAACTAGAAGTGACATATTGTGGGCAAATTTGTAGAAGGCATTGATATTCAGTGGTTGAGATTTCAAAGTGGGATTCGATGCATATCTCGGGGTGGTTGAAGCAAGATTTAATTTTTTCCCCCTCTTCTCTCTCTTATTGTTTCTATATATTGTAACACTTCTCATCTTGAAAAGGAGAGACATTCTAGGCACATGAGAAACTCTGTCGATTTGTTTTTTGATGCCATTTTTAGTAGTGAACCTTATTCCATGCCTAGAAAATGTATTTTTGCCTCTATTCCAGAAATGTAATGGTCTATGCTCCTTCTAGAGAAATAAAAATGTGTTTTTGTGGTGTTCTTGACCCTTTGTATCGTTTTATTGTTTCTTTGTGCCTCTCGCCTTCGATTTTTTTTCTGTGCATGTATTTCACATTTGTAGGTGTAGGATGTTGTGTTTCATGGAGTTTAATGGTGAATTTGAAGATCTAGGCCATGTCACTTCTGTCTGACCTCCCTCATCTCCATTTTCTCTGTTTCTTTCTCCCTCAATAGAATATCTCACTTCCTTTGTTGGTGTATCACCGTTTTAGTGTAGGCTCTATTTTTTTAGTTTTCTTTCTCTCCTTGGAAGTTAGATTAGGATTAGATTAGCTTGCCTACACTAGAATAGCTTGTGGCAGGTAGTTTAGGAAGAGGAACCAGCCTTCTCTGGAGAGATTTCCCATTCGCAAGGTCCCACACCTTGGGGAATTTCAATGTTATGCAATCACACCAGATGAGTATGCCTTAGAAAAGCATATTTTTATAACTCATTTGGGGGTGATGTGATTTCACACTAATAGTTTTGGCATGCCCATTGAGAAAGGTCAGAAGCACCTTACCATTTCACTTCATCAAGTTTGATATGCTCTTAGTGAAGATTTTAGCCTTTGGAAGCACTTTAAGGCACATTTGGCGACTCCATCTGGTCAAAAACCCATTCTTTGAGTTGCAGACCTTTTCCATCCATTTCCACTCATTTCATCCATTTTCTTCTTCCATCTCTTTCATTTTCTCCCATTCCATGAGGTTGTGCAATCATGACTTCATTCCCTTTATGGAACTCACACTTACAAGTAATGTCTGACCCACCTCCAATGTATTTCCCAACTCCTCCAGATCAACATTATAATAAGATCCATGACCATTATGCTAACCCATATGAGCAGTGTCAAAACTAGTTTGATTATGAATCTTATCAAGGAAAAGGGTACGCATATGATGGCGATAGTTATACAGAGGATGCTCGTCTACTGGAGAAGATTCAAAAAATGGAGGCTAGCATGGTTCAGTCAAGGGGCATAACACAAATGAAGGCATTCGAGATTGGTTGTAGAGCACCTTATCCATGGGAAGCCCCTTTTCCAAGACATTACAGCCCTTAGGAGAAGCTAGACTTCATGGTTGAAATGTTGCCCCAACTTGCACAATGGACTAAGGAGATCGAGGCCTATGAATTTGGTTAGGAAGCTTTGTCAATGAGTAAATCCTACACCATTATCTGGTAATTTTCTCTCCACTCCTCAAGAAACACCATCTCAATTTGAGCTTCAATTTCCAACCTTCCCATTATATGCTACCCCAAGTGTGAAATCCATTTCTCCATCCCCTAGTCTTCCATCCCATTTCAGTTCTTTACGCCCTTTTCCCTTCCAAACAACCATCCCCTCGAACAAACAAGAAGTTCCACCTCCCTCCCCACCACAAACAATTGCAAATCTGTTTGAACCCCAATTTTCCACTCCTCTTTCTTTCCTAGGTCCACGTTGGGAAGATACTCAAGAATCCAATCAAGAACAACAAGAAGAGGAGCCCAACAGAAAAGAAATAACAGAACAATCTGATGAGTTGGGCTACTAAATTTGGGTTTACAAAGATCCCCTTGATGGTCAAGCCAATAGAGGAGGTCAAGGTTGAAGAGCTAGTGGTGGCTGAGTTTGAATTTTTAGCAGAGGAGGAGGACCATACAATTTCAGAGGCCCCGAGTGTGGAGTAGGCTACAGAAGAACCTTTAGTTCTTCCTCCCACTTCATCCCCTTCAAGCTCTAATGTTGAAGAAGAGTTTGATCTTTCAAAATTCATGTTTGAAAGTGAAGGGAGCCATGGTGATCAAGTTACAGATTAGGAAGGCACCATGGAGGAGGTAGAGCACATGCAACAAGACAATAAGGAGGCAAACTATGTCAGACTTGGAAGATTGCTTTAATGAAGAGGAGCCTGAGGAGATAACATCATTTTTCCTCCATCTTCAACCTTCCAAGCACACGAACCTGCTGCCATGAAGGAGAACATCCAAGGACAACAACCTGCATCTCACAATGGCCCTCTGGAACCAAGGTTGGAAGATCTTGATCTTCCATGTTCTTCAAAGGAGGAGGAAGAGAAAAGGCAGGAGGATGTCATCATCTCCCTCACACCATCCACTCAAGAAGGTCCACAAGAAGACTCCATTTTTGGAGTTGAATTTCAAATAAATGGGCACATCTAAAGGATCAGACCGTGCCCAATCAAGTACTTGGCTTCATTGGAGCCAAAGGAGAAACCAAAACCAGTCATGCCTACTTCAGGGCATGAGGATGAGCTACAAAGCACCAAGGATCAGTTGCCATACCTCTTCAATCCAAATGCAGAGCAACTAAAAGAGGTATTGGTTTTGTCTTCAGTTGATAATTTTGTTATTTGGGTGGAAGAACAGCTTGTAGTTATTTTTTCACTCATTCAACCAGCCATGTTCAATGCCAAATCATCTACATAGATGCCATTTTTGAGGAAGGGAAGCTATTTCTCCTGCCAATTGTAGCTTTTGTTTGAGTTCCCTTTGCTCTTGGTTAGAGTAGAGTAGGTAGGTTTGTTTTCAGTAGAAGAAGTTCTTTTGTAAATTCTACATGTTCCATTTGGAGCATGTATGATTTTCAATTTGTACATAGGTTTTGGTGTTGTTGTATTGCTCTTGCATAGTGCATTCAGTTGGCTTTTGGTGAAGTTCAACTTCAAGTTTCAGTGGGTTTCCAAGTGATTCAGAGGTCAGCAAAGTGCATGGAGTTGGGGAGTCCATTTTATAAGAAGGATCAATGTTAGGCCATCATTCTTGACTCCATGCCCAATGGATACTCCAAGGCCACTGGTCTCTTCATCTAGCAGGTAGATGTCCCCAGTGAGTCACCAAATTGTTATCCCAAATTTTTCCCCCAGAAAATTTGGTCAAGAAAACTCCTACACATAAGGAAATTATGAAGGAAACGACTCAGACCTGCGAGCTCACATTCTAGAATGAAAAACAAGGTTGCAAGGAGACTCTATAATGGAATGGTGGGGCCTAAGAAAGTTTAAACCACCATGTGTGAGAAAAAAAAATCTCAAACAAGTGTTGCATCTCCACGTGTCTCAGAACGAAACGGAGGCAGGGGTAAATGGTCAAGTAGAGTCAAAAGGCGGAGCTTCGGGGCTGTGGGGGTTTTCTGAGTTTTACGTTTCGCAAAAAGGGGAAAAGATAAATTACAGACCCGTGAGCCCTATTTTTTCTCTAATTTGACTACCACGTGTCCCATATCAAAGGGGACCTATTTTTCAAGTTGTTTTCCTACCCTCCTATACGGACCGATACAAACTTGAAGGGGCATATCTTTTGACTCAGGGATCAAAATATTGTGAATCTAACACCGTTGGAAGCATCTCAACGTCCTCTATGCCATGAAAGGATTAAAAATCATTTTTCAGGCCCTGGTAGGTAAAAAATGAAGAAGAGTCTTCCAAGACATTAACGCAGAATCCAATCTCTTCAACTACTAGATCTAATTTGATTTAATCCAGTTGGGAAACCAGAAGTGACATATTGTGGGAAAATTTATAGAAGGCATTGATATTCAATGGTTGAGATTTCAAAGTGGGATTCGATGCATATCTTAGGGTGGTTGAAGCAGGATTCAATTTTTTTCCCTCTTCTCTCTCTCTTATTCTTTCTATATATTGTAACACTTCTCATTTTGAAAAGGAGAGACATTCTGGGCATAGAGAAACTCTATCAAATTTGTTTCTCGATGCCATTTTTGAGCAATGAACCTTCTCCCATGCGTAGAAAATGTATTTGTGCCTCTATTCTAGAAATGTAATGGTCTGTGCACCTTCTAGAGCAATAAAAATGTGTTTTTGTGGTGTTCTTCAACCCTTTGCATCATTTTGTTGTTTCTTCGTGCCTCTCCCTTCCATATCTATTTTTTTGTGCATGTATTTCACATTTACAGGTGTAGGATGTTGTGTTTCATGGAGTTTAATGGTGAATTTGAAGATTTGGGCCATGTCACTTCTGTCTGACCTCCCTCATCTCCATTTTCTCTATTTCTTTCTCCCTCAATAGAATATCTCACTTCCTTTGCTGGTGTATCACCATTTTAGTGTAGGCTCTATTTTTTCAGTTTTCTTTCTCTCCTTATCTCCTTGGAAGTTAGATTAGGATTAGATTAGCTTTCTGCACTGGAATAGCTTGTGGCAGGTAGTTTAGGAAGAGGAACCAACCTTCTAGAGAGATTTCCCATTCGCAAGGTCCCACACCTTGGGGAAGTTCAATGTTATGCAATCACACCAGATGAGTCTTCCTTAGAAAAGTAGATTTTTAGAACTCATTTAGGGGTGCTGTGATTTTTCACTAACAAGTTGATCGAGTAGATAATAAGTAAGAATGGGGGAAATTTTTGTTTAAAGATGATACCCAAAGGTTAATTAGGTTTAGAAATAATATTTTATACCAATTTATCCTGGGGCCACATTCTATTTTACTAAGTTAATTATCCATGACCCTCTACATATCTTAGGAAAAGAAATGGTTTCCCAATTTACTAATGGAATATTCTTGGATTCCTTAATTCCCTCCCATAAAAAGATCTCATAATTCTAGTTAGATTTGATAGAACTAGTTTTGGTATTTTTGTAAGCGTGAGCATAAAATTATGGAGGGAAGTGAGAAATTTTTTTATAAGAAGAAGCCTTCGACAAAGAATAACTACTTCCCTTTCCAATAGTGAAGATGGTTTATAAAGACCTTCATGAAGTTATCCATAATACTCAATTTTATAGCCCATGTGAAGAGAATAATCCCAAGATGTTTCTAAGAAAGCTTTCCTAAATTGAAACCAAGAAACCTTTGCATTCTCAATATGAACCTTCTTGAGGTGTTGAAAAATAAAATTACTAACTTTGGCTTACTGATCACTTGCCAAGCTACATTTGAATATGATTCCTATAAATACCTATAGATATTTGCTTCTTAGATGTAAGCTTCACCAAATAAGAAAGTATTATCCACGAATTGTTAGTGGGATAAAGGTTCATACCTTTAGCCAACATTAAACCAAGAATAAATTTGTCCCTCAACGTTGACTCAAATGAATTCTCTAGAGTGTCTCCAACCATGATGTATAAAAATGAAGAGGGCGGTTGTAGTCACAAAATCACACACTTTAGACTTTATTTAGTACCAGTCTTATACTACTACTTATTTGATTTTTGAGTAAAGAAAGTACTAATTAACCCCATCATTTGGACATTTTACTTTTCTTTTTGTCGTCACGCCATGACCTCCCACACATGTATGCCCATTACGTTTGTCATTTTGTGTTATTTTTCATTTGATTGGGGTTATAGGGCTAGTACTGGGGTCATTTGTTGGTGCCCTCATCCTAGTTGGGACAACTTTGATACTTTTTGAGTTTCTACCACTTTTTGGGCACTTTCTAGCCATTTGACCTTCTTATACTTTTTGTGGTTAGCCTTTTTGGGGTTAATTATGAAATTAGACAACCATATAATTATAAATTTATAAGATCATAATGATGGACCAAGCACCAGTCACTACTATCTTCCACCTAGAGTTACATCTATTAAACGCATCTAGATCTCATTTTCTTCCACCTAGCTTCATCATAAAGGAAAAGGTTGCTTCATTTGCATCACACAAGCATAGGAGGGAAGTTTATTTTATTTTATCAACCATCTATTACATTTTTCTACACATAGTTATTGCTCACTACTTTTAAAAAGTGTGACCGATGAAAAGAGAAACCTAGGGCATGATCATACACACACTCACATAAAACTACATCGGATCGAGATGTAGTGCAACACTTACTTAGTAAGCCCACCAATGTGGTTGTTGAGGAGAATCGACCCCTTCATTTTCATTTTTCATTTTTAGGGTTTTATACTTTTTGGGGTCTTAATTTTATATCTTCCATCACTTATCATTGGTGACATTTGACATTGAGTAGCAACTTGCATGCAACAGTAAGAAAAGGATTCATTTCATCATCCGACCATCCAAAGTTGGTTCTTGGACCTCCTGCATAGACCAAGGTGCCCAAAACTCGAGACAAGGGTTCCCATAGGTGCCCTGGTCCAACAAAACATCTTAGATATATGTTTTCTAGATCTCCTGTGTGGTTGCATCTACATTTTGTTTATCTAGTTCATCCTACGACACAGTCCCAAACAATCGTTGAATCGGCTAAGCTCTTTCAAAACCTACATGTCAATTAGGGTTTCACATTTTAATTAGTTTAGTTGTTTGGGTCACTTTCTATATTTATTTACTACATTTATTCAATAGTATTTATTGTTGTTCTAATTTAGATTAACTTAATAAAATACCCATTATATTTAATCATTTTTGTGAACCCTTACTTATTCACGCTTATGATCCTCATATTTATTCTATCATGTGTAGTTAAGCTACTCAAGTTTCGTTGTCTCGATTTTCTTAAAATGTATCCCATTTGTCTAGGTGGTCTATAAAAAGAACTAGACTCTATATGTCGTCACAAAAATATGCCACCAAATGAATGTTGATGCAAAATCATAGCGTCACCTGAATGGCCTCAGATTTGAGTGGCGCATCGGTGTGTGATTGCATAACATGGGACCATCTCTCAAGTTATGGGACTTGCGGAATTGAGATGGCCCTTCGAGAGAAAACCAACTTCTTCTTTCGATGCTAATGCTAAAATACTCCTAATGTAGAGATGATGTCTAACTACACCTATCCTAACAATGCCAAGGAGATAGGGAGAAAGAAAGTGCATAAAGAGGGAAATCCTACACTAACAAGGTGATAGAACCAAGAAAAGGGGAGTGTTGGTCATAATCTTAGCTACTCGAAAAGGAGAGAGGTGAGCAATGGAGAGGATGGACAAGATGTACCAACCACCAAAGATGAAGTTCACACAGAACACCACTTCAACCCATTTAAAATAGCTCCCATAACTTGTAATAGACATCAGAAGTATGCACAGTATACCCTACAATGATGAGAGGTGAGAAGAGAATAAAATAAGCAAGGATTGAAAAAATGCATCACGAAACAAATTTTTATTGCTCCAAGAGTTCACATGGTACACCATCAGTGGGAAAGGGGCAAGAAAACACCATTACAGAGCCATGAGAGGAGGCTTAGACTCCACTTTCCACCCTAGGGAAGAAAGAGAGAGGGAAGGGGAGAGAAATAATGACCAACCTCTAGAAAAATGCCCCTTGTTTACAATATATTGAAGAATAAGAGGAGAGAGGGAACATTTAAATCCTACTTCAACCACCCTGTAAGAGCATTGAATCCACCTACTCTAACCACCCAGAAAGAATTAAAATCCACCTGCAACAATGATGGGATTTACTGTAAGACCCATGCCTCCATGTGTTGTTCCTTGCTAGGAAAGAAAGGATGCTCATTCTTCATCATGGTGGTAGGTGGGAGACTTGATAGCCCAGAAAAATGGCAAATTTTTTTTACCATTCTTCATTAACGGTGACAGGTGAGGAGTAGGTGCGAGAGCTCTCTAAAACGTCCCCTTCCGCTCGATTCGAGCTCTCGGTTGAAATATATGGCCATTGAAGGTCGGGATCAGGTGCATGCTTTAAAGATTAAGCCCCTTCCTCTCGCTCTTGTAGTTGCGTCGAGTTGACATGTGGCACCTTCCATGGCATGCTTTATTTCCTTTGAATTTTTCTGAAGCCCTCACTATTAGTGGAGCGTTCTACCTGACCCAAGACGTGTGGAGGCTCAATGCACATTTGGGACCATCCTTTAGATTTGCCCCCGAAAGAGCACCGAAGGAACACGTGGGGCTTTTCATTGGTTCTCCTTTCCTTAGCTGATTCACGACTTGTTCTTCCCATTTTGACTTCTTTCCATGTGGCAAGCCCATGCACATTTGGGGACCAGCCCCGGATTTTAATTTTGAAGATGTGCTAAAATAACGCGTGGAGGCTTCTTTTGGCCTATCCCAAGCTTGGAATTTTAAACGTTCGATGTCCCTAGTTCAAGGTATTTCTTTTGGCCATGACTTTGAAATTGTGCCGATGAGGCACATGGCACCTTTTGCGGCTCGCTCTACCTCCCTCATGCTCGCCAAAGTCCTTTCTTTTTACGAAGGCTTTATGTCTCGACCGGGACACGTGGAGGCTTCCACCGACTCTGTGATACATAGCCGATTTAAAGGCTGATTCTACCTCCGGTTAGATCCTTGGCCATGTGGTGAGCCTACACACACTTGGGGACCCTACCTTGGATTTTATCCTTAGAGTTGCGTGGATGAGGCACATGGCACCTCTCTGCAGTCCGTGACTTTTCAATGGTTGATGAGACCCCCTTTCGATCTCGACTACGTGGCAAGTTGGCACTTGTTGGGGACCATCTTTCGAGGCTTGACCTTTGAAGATGCACTGATTAGATGCATGGAGGACTCGCTGACCCTATCATACTTAGCCAAATCGAGATTTCTCCTCTTCCTCCATTTTTGGCTGGATCCCTTCTTCTTATTTAGAAGTGACTATGTTGGGTCCTGGACACATGGAAGCTTTGCGCTTGTTTGGGGTCTCTGTTTTTTGCTGCACCTTTTGGAATTGCACTGAGTTGACATGTGGCACCTCCTGTAATTCTGTTTGTTTATCCCCGAGTCAATGCATATGTGAAGTCTGAAAAATTTGAGCTTCTACTCAGATTTTCTCCTGTTGAGCCTCTGGTCTCTTTTAACGTTATCGGCCTCCTTCGCCGACCCTGCTCCTTCATTGTTGGATTTGAAATGTGGGCTCACATGACTAAACCAAACCTTCCAATTTTCTCCTCTTGGGTCATGTTTGATCAATTTTTTCGGGAGAAAATTCAAATAACAGTGTTGATGCAAAATCACAACACCCCCCAAATGGCCATAGATCCGAGTGACACATCCGGTGTGACTATGTAACATGGGACAATCTCTCAAGCTGTGGGACTTGCAGACTTGAGATGGCTCTCCAGAGAAATCCTTCTTCTTCTTCCTGATCCTAATGCTAAACTACTCCTAACACATAAATGATGTCTAACTACACCTATCCTAACAATACCAAGGAGACATGGAGAGATAAAGTGCATAAAGAGGGAAATCATAAACTAACGAGGTGATAGCACCAAGAAAAGGGGATTTTTGTTCACAATCTCAGCTACCTGAAATCGAGAGAGGTGAGCAATGGAGAGGATGGACAAGATGCACCATAGACTAGAGATGAAGTTCACATAGAACACCACTTCAACCCATTAAACATGTCTCCCAAAACTTGTAATAGACATTAGAAGTATGCACAATATACCTTGCAATGATGAGAGGTGAGAAGAGATAATAAAATAAGAAAGGATGGAAAAAATGCATCACGAAATTTGTTTTTATCGCTCCAAGAGTTCACACGGTACACAATCAGTGGGCAAGGGAAAGAAAACTTCATTACAGAGCCATGAGAGTAGGCTTAGACTCCACTTTCCACCCTAGGGAAGAAAGAGAGAGGGGTAGGAGAGAAAAATGAACAACCTCTAGAAAAATTCCCCTTCTTTATAATATATAGAAGAATAAGAGAAGGAGAGAGGGAAAATTTGAATCTGCTTCAATCACCCCTGTAAGATCATTGAATCCACCTACTCTAACCACCCCAGAAAGCATTAAAATCCACCTACAACAATGATGGGCTTTACTGCAAGACCCATGCCTCCATGTGTTGTTCCTTGCTTGGGCAAGAAAGGAGGCTCATTCTTCATCATGGTGGCAGGTGGGAGACTTGACAACCTCAAAAATGGTAGACCAAATTTACCATTCTTCATTAATGGTGGTAGGTGAGTAGCAGGTGCCAAGAGCTCTCCAAAATGTCCCCTCCTACTTGATTCCAAGGTCCTAGTTGAAAGATATGGGTGTTTGAAGATCAGGTTCAGGCGCTTAACATGGGCTCGCAATATGTGAAAGGGTCTATGTTATCTCTCGAAAGTGCACCCTGTAGAGAGATGACTACAGGTGTTCAAAGCTTGTGAAATTTATCTCTCTTTCGTAGATAGAATGGAAACACCTCGAGTCTGTCGGTATACCTATTTTGAGGTGAGTCTCTGGTATCAAGTCCGGTTCCTTATTGATGTATCCTAAACTGATTTCTGGGGTTTAATGGTAAAAGATGACTATAAAGTAATTAAAACCAAGGTGATACACCAAATTTGTTTGAGGGCTTTGTGAGTATATACATAATTAATATGTGAAAGGATTCTTGATGCATGAACCATAAGTTTTCTATAGAATGTTAAGGGTAAAACACTTTGAGGTATTGAGGGAAAGTATCACAACAATACTGCCAAACTAAACATGCACATTAATATCATGTTAAAATTACTAAATTTTATAACAAGGTAAGATAATTAACCAAGGAATTTACATTCACAATATTAATGCAAACATACACAAGACAGTAAATGATTGGAAAGGCATAAAATACTTCACATTCGAAGGCAAAAGCAAGCTAAAAATTGCTTCAGTACTCTTATATCCAAAAAGTCCTCCTTGTGCTTTGCTAAGGCACACAATATATAGCCAAATAAAAATTCACCCTCTTCCTAAAAAATAACCTAAGGCTTGTACTCACCCATGCATCCTATTTTTATCCTTTATTTAATAATAGATAAAGGAATAAAAATAGAGCATGTAATTACAAATAGGCATTATTAGCCTTGATTACAATACAATCAAACTGAAGTTGACTATTCTATTTTTAAGAAAGCAAGGGTAAATAATTTGCTAATAATAAGCTTGCTTGCTATGCAAGTCTTTCTCCTTTGAACATGCAACTTTGTCTTCTTCTTTGTTCTGTCCTCTTGTGAAGCATGCAACAAATCAATTCTCTGCCTATGAGTAAATAATTCAAATATTTGTAATATTTACAAAAATAAACATCCAATGTGGGGACCATTGTCCATGTGCACATGCTCTGACATTGACATCTCTCTCTAAGTGGTCACATGAGTGACACTGTAAATCAACTCTAGCTCCTTGAAGTGGGGACCACCTCCAATTTTCTTGGTTTGGCCACCTTGGTGGACTTAGCAATATAAAAGGGTCGACCATCTTATATGGCACATGCCACTATATCCTTCATTTAGTTTGGGGACCACCTTTGTGGACTTAGCATATTGTTGTGTCTAGATGTACATGAGGTTCACTTTGTAAATATGGTATAACATATAGTCTTCACTTTTTATTTTCCGGCCTTAGCATTATTCGAATGTAAAAGGGTTGGAAATACCGTTTGTTTGATCATTGCATAATGATTTGGTCGGCCTTAGCATATTGGGAACTCGGACTATAGTTGATCTTTTGACATTTTGGAAGTAATGATTTTGTTTTTTTTAATCATGGGCTGGCCCCTTTTGCACGATGACTCACCCCTCCACATGCTTTGTCGGAGGAAACCTAACTTGGTTTGAGTTTGTTTTGAAATTCGGTGATGATCTGGGCCATTGATTTATGTATTGTTTGATCACGAATCATTGATCTCGAACCTGTGGTTAGGGTTTCACCCCTGCAATTAATTTGGTCGGTGGGAACTGACCATAGTTACTTGCTTTGATCTTGGAGCTTGATCCTCGGCCTTCGATCTCTGTCCTTCTGATCTCGAGCCATTAATTATTGACCCTGGTTGAGTTAGGTTGAACTTGCCTCTCGAGTTTGCATGTTAAAGGAAAGCTTGACCCTAATGCACATTTCATTTGATTTTTCACTATGTGGGCGAAGCCCTAGGAAAATTTTTATTCAACGCCATTGTTCTGATATCCTCGAGCTGTGCCACTATTGATTTTTGAAACTCGGCTCTGTTTGAAGCTTATGAGTGAGGTGGTCATGGGTTTTGCACCTAATGTCATGATATCTCCATTATCGTTCCTCTATCGAGCTTGACTTTTTAGTTCTCTTGAAATGTGGTAACCACTTGTGGGTTAGAGCTCGGCCTTTGCTTAAAATATCTTTGTGCCTTGTGGATTTATACAAGGGTTCTATAGAAGGTATGGTCACCATTGTCATCAACTGTCGAGCATGATTCATCCTTTATGTGCAAGATTTGAGTTTGGTTTCCATTTTCTACCTTCTGTAGAGCTATGTGAGTTTTCTTGGTCATCAAGATCTTTGCATTTTTCATTGGCCGCCACTTAGTGAACTTGGAGCTCGACTGTGTAGCTATCACACTATTTGATGAGGGAAGTAAGTCTCGACCTCCTTGGGTATTACTGTTGCTTCTTCGTTGCTATTTTGACCTTAAAAACTGATAATCTATTCTTTTCTTTACATTTCCTGTGTTTTTGTGGCTCGGCCTTGTCATTTTGAGTTGAACCTCGTTCTAAGCTTGCTCTTCTTTCTCTGAAACTGATGATTCCTCGAGGGTTTTGATAGGTCCAATTTTAGTCAGTGAGTTCTTTCTCCCTCGTTTCTCTGATTTCTTGATACCCATTAATGGTTTTTTTATCAATGGTTAGGATCTGTACACTTTTACTCTGATACTACAACTTGAATATGATTTTAATGGGAATGAAAATCTCTGAAATACTGGAATATTTCTTTGACTTGGATATGTATGAGTTTTATGATTCAAAGTTCTTCCACCTAAGTTTGTGTTCTGGATAATATTTCAAGATCTGTTTACTTGCTACTTGGATCCATTCCTTATAAAAATTATCCCTTGAATGTAGACTGTTGTACTTTATGTTGCAGAAAAAGGCCTCCTTTTGATGATCATTTGAGTGTTTGTAATTATTGGACCTATGTATGAATGTGTTTCTGATTCTAAGATTGTTCTCGATCAATCCTTGAGCCTTTTCTGGAACTTACTGGCCTTCTAGCTCTGTTAGTAACCTTTTACTCATTGTGGGTTCCTTCACTAGCTATGCCACTGGATGTTCAACCATTGTGTGAACTGTTGTTATTGCATTGAAAAATTCACTGTTTCTTGTGAGAGATTTTATGGATTCTGAGATGTTTTGAAATTTTGTGGACACCCTTGATCTCTAAAATCTTGAGCTCTGAAGCTATACTGTAGCAGTCTGTAGACTTAATACTTGCTTCATTTCTAAGAACTGTACTTTGGGATGGCTGCATTTTGTGAATGTTATCTCAAAAATTCATTTTCTTCAGTTTAAGCTATAATGAGTACTCTAAAATTCTTCACCTTGATGACTGAAAGTGTAGTTCCCATTTCTTTTCTACATTATATACTATATTTTCTTTTATTACAGCTCTGGTATGTATCTTTGGAAAAGTCATTGTTGTTGTAGACTCACGGCACCCCTAGATGCGAGATCGGGCTTCTAGGTTGATGTTCGGACTTGTAAAGATGAGAAAGGATTCTCCAGAGAAGGTTGGTTCTATTCCTCTGTTCGGATGCACACAAAAATGCAGAGGGTTTACTAAAACCTAATCTAACTTGTCGAGGACGGGGTGAGAAAATGCATAGAATAAAACCTAAACTACGAGAGGTGATGCACAAGGAATGTTAGACACTCATTTTGCAAATCTAACACAGACCACATAGATGCAATACAAACACTATGCACGAGTAACCAAAGCTGCATGATAAGAGATCAAAATAACAATGCAATGAATACATGAGAGGGTTGAGAATCAAATCATATATATATATATATATATATATATATTGCTCAAGATTTCGATACTGAGTACATTGCGGTGGCAAGAGGCAAAAAAGCGGCATTCTGATCCATATGGGAGGTTTGAAAAGCTCCACAAATTCTCTACAAGCAGGGAAGAAGGGAGGATGCAAAACAAGAATGTCGACCTGTTAAAGGAGCTCCTCTTTACAATATATACTAAGAATGAGAGAAGAAAGAGAGAGGAAAGTCGAATCTACCACAACCACTTCTAGATACATTTAAAATCATCTCATTATGGTAGAAGCGGCGGCTTTTGGCAAAATGGTGAGCTGTCTAACAGGAGCGGCGAGCTGTCTGCTGCATTAAAGTTGGTTGTTGAAGCATTACTTCTGTCTATCACCACGCGTCAGAGACGTTTTCTTAATTTTCTCCCTCCAAACAGCACCAAAATGCAAGATTGATCCCAGAATCATGTAGATAATTTCAACAGCTTTCCGTTGATATCAAGAACGTGCAAATCGAGCTCTGGATCGAAAGATATGATGATCTGAAGATTTAGGGCACAAAACAGGTGAAAACAGATTTTTAAATTTCTTTTCCCGCGCTCTGCCATCTGGACGACACGTGGCGGGCTCTGATTCAGCTGAGCAATTCCCTCTCTCCACCTTTTCATGGGTTTTTCTTGTGGGCCCCTTAAACTTGGACACGTGGCACTATTTCATTGGTTTGGATCAGTGCTCGAAAACTCGCCCCTTTGACTTTTTGGACCTTTTTCCTTGACGACACGTGTCATGCTGTGATTCGTCCACGGGCCTGCCGGATTTTCACGTCCACCGCGTCTTTTTGTCCGGATGTCCCAGTGCTGTCTAGGACAAATTCTTCCGGTTCACCGAAATGGGCTTCCACGTCCCCTTTCTGCCAGTGACACGTGGCGTTATCTGATTGGCTTTTGGCTCCTTCGGCTATCCGCGTCCCGCGTGTCCCTTTGTCCCACTTGTCCTTGTGCTAAAATTTTCCAGTTTGGCCGAACCGGCCGGTTCGCGTCCTCTACGCACTCACGGCCCAGATGTCCCAGTGTGAAAGTTTCTGTTTGGCCGAGGCCGGCGGTTCGGGTCTTCGCGTACTCTTGTCCCGCTTGCTCTCGGTGAAGGACTTGGACAAATTTTCTTTCTTTCGGCCGATTCGGGCATTTCGCGTCCATTTGTCCCAGATGTCCCTTTGCTTCGCGGGCCACTGGAGGCGTTTCGGCCGAACCGCGCCTTGGTGTCCCGCATGTCCCAAATATTTCTAGGACAAGGACTTAGCCGATTTTCACAATTTTTTCTGGCCCAGGCTTATTTTCTGCAACTTCTCGCATTCTCTCAGAGCTCGTTCTTTTTCAGCCTGGGACTTGGGAATCCTGATGTATGTTATCAATTCAACCCTAGGGGGTGAAATTGGATAACAATTTGGCGACTCAGCGGGGTCATCTGCCTGCTAGATGAAAAGACCAGTGGCCTTTTAGCGATCCATTGGGCATGGAGTCATAAGCAATGACCTGAAATGAGCCTGATACTGCAACTCCTTCTACGAGAGCACGCTGAACTGTAAAAACTCAATCCAGGAGCAACAAAACCTGTGCCAAAGCACTTAGGGAAACTGAAACCTAACTACAACAAGACAATGTGCATACGCACTTAGAGGAATTGAAATCTAGACTAATATTTACAAGGGTGAACCTTTTATTTTCAGTAGCAATGTTTGAGATAGATTCCATTTACTGGAATCTGCAGTTCTTCACCGTCCAATGAGGCCAATTGGAAAGCATTGCTGCTCTTGCACTTTGTGACCATGTATGGGCCACTCCAAATAGCATCAAATTTTGAATGCCTTCCTGGTTTTTCTCTGTCCGCATCCCATTTCAACACTAGATCTCCAACTTGAAAAGATCTATCCTTGGCCTTTCTATCGAAGGTTTTCTTGATCAAAGCTTGATCCTTTTCCATTGCTTGGGATGCCTGATTTCTGATCTCTTGCAGCTCCATCAACTCTGCATATCTCACCTCCATGGGCTCAAATTCAAGTAACTCCAGCTGCTTCATGAGTTCCAATGTTGGTAACTCAAGTGACATGGGCAAGATTGCCTCTCTTCCATAGACAAGCCTGAATGGAGAGTTACCTGTGGATCTTTTGGGAGTGATCCTATCAGCCCATAAGGCTGATTTCAGCTTGGTGTGCCAAGACTTCTGATTCTCATCAAGAGTTCTCCTAATGATCCTTAACAAGTTCTTGTTTGTAGACTCGGCCTGGCCATTACCCTGAGGGTAATAGTTCGATGAAGTGCTCAGGTAAATACCGTTCTTGATGGCCCACTCAGTCACCTTAGATCCAATGAATGCCAATGCATTATCAGAGATTATTGTGGTAGGTACACCAAATCTGGTTGTTATTCCCTCATAAAAGTCTAGGATGCTAGACTCATTTGCCTCTTTGAGTGCTCTGCTTGTCCATTTGGTGAAGTAGTCGGTGGCTGTCAAAATCCATTTATGCCCTTGGCTTGAATTGGGGTTAATGACTCAATGAAGTCAAACCCCATTGCATGAATGGCTGGTCAACTGAGATTGGATGCAATGGAAGGGCAGCAAACTTCTCTTTTCCTGTGAAGAATGCACAATTCTTACACCTCTTGATCCATGCATAGCAATCACTGAAAATTTTAGGCCAATAATAACCAGCCTTCATGATTTTTAGAGTTGTCACTCTTGGTGCAAAATGGCCACCAGCTGGTCCACCATGAAACTCTTCCAACACCCTTTGAATCTGATCTGTGCTAATGCATCTCAGCAGCACTCCATTCACGTCTTTCTTGAACAAAACTCCATCAACAATGGCATACGGAACAACTGCAACCTGAAGTGTCTCCTTTGGGTCTTGTTCATCTCTAGGGGGCACTGGCCTGTACCTAGGAAGTGCATAATATCTTGGGTCCAGCAAGGAGTGGGGGAAGCATCATCTTCTTCTTGATTGCCACTTGGCTCATGATTGTCCTGGACTGTCAAAACAACCTCTTCTTCGTTGCATACTTCCTTTTGCTTCCCCAAAACCAGTTGCTCACACAGTCCTTTCCCTCTTACCAGCTTGGTGATCTTGATATCAATGTCATACTCCATGACACGGGTGATCCAACCTGCCCTTTTCTCATTCAAATCCTTGTTGAGGAGGAAGTCTTTAACTCCAGCATGTGAGACCAGCAACTGGACCTTGTTGTTTGAGACTAAATGCTTGAATTTCTTCAAGCTTCTGATTACTGCAAGTACATGCTTTTCAATAAAAGAGTACCTCACCTCGCAGTCATCTAGGCTCTGGCTGAAAAAGGAAATCGGCTGCTCATCATTATCTTTGTTCTGCTGTACCAGAATGGCAGAGATAGTGTCATCACCTCCAAATGCATAGAGGATGAAATCCTTGGAGAAGTCTGGGTTAATGAGAGTTGGTGCTTGAGAGATAGCTTCTTTGATTGCCTCAAAACTCTCCTTGCCTTCTGCTGTCCACTTAAAAGCCATGCTCTTCTTTAACATTTTGGTGATGGGCTTGACAAGGGCTGCAAAATCTGGGATAAACCTGTGGACAAAATTGATCCTTCCCAAGAAGCTTTGAAGAGCCTTCTTGTGACTTGGCAATGGTAGTGCTCTTATGGCTTCAACTCTCTCTGGGTCAATTGCCAGTCCCTCTTTCGAGACAATATGGCCAAGGAGCTTTCCTTCATGTGCAAGAAAGATGCACTTCTTGGGGTTCAAAGACACTCCGAACTTTCTACACCTCTGAAACACTTGCCTGAGGTGAAAGAGATGGTCTGCTGCATTCTTGGAGAATACAGTGATGTCATCAAGGTATATCAGCACTATCTTGTTGATCAAGCCCTTGAACGCCATGTCCATTGCCCTTTGAAAGGTAGCACCAGTGTTGGACAGCCCAAATGGCATCTTCTTGTAAGCATACGTGCCCCATTTAGTTGTGAAGGTTGTCTTGAATTGGTCCTCTTCTTTTACCATCACCTGATTATACCCTGAGTAGCCATCTAGGAGAGAGAATCTCTCTGAACCGGATACTACTTGCAATATTTGCTCCATGGAAGGGAGTGGATAATGATCCTTGAGAGATGCCCTATTGAGGTCGCGGAAGTCCACACACAACCTGATTTCTCCGCTCTTCTTCTTGACCGGAACCAAGTTAGCAACCCAGCTTGAGTGCTTGATCGGGAATATAATGCTTGCCTCTATTAGCTTATTTAGCTCTTTCTTCATCAGAGGCTCAATGTGAGGGTTGACTGGTCTCTACTTCTGCCTGATGGGCTTAGCATCTGGATCCAATTCTATGGTATGTTGTGCCAAATTTGGATTGAATCCTCTCAAGTCTTCATAGCTCCAAGCGAAGACATCTGGAAATTCTTGGCAAAGCTGAACAAAATCAGATTTCTCTTGTGAGGTACTTACTTTGCCAATCTGCAATGTTTTGCCTTCTTCCACTAAAATAGGCTCTGAATCCTCACCCTTTACTTGAATGTTTTCCTTCTCCTTCCGGAACTGATCATTCGGGTTGAAGATTGACTCCAAGGTTATGAGGCCTTTTGGTAATTTGTTAGTTCTCAACTGCACCACTTGGTCACCATACTGCTGATGTAACTTGTCTTGATTCTTGACAGAGAACTCAGCTTCTTCTTGTAGGAAATTGATGATTTTCTGGTCATTCTCAAACACTTGCCAGCCGACATTGTTATCCAGCCTTTGAAGGCCTCACAATCACGTGGATGTTTGGTTGTACCTTGTCTTGTTGAATGCTTTTCGTAATGTCAAAGGCTGCCCCTACTGCTGCAAGCCTGTCAGTAGCTTGATTCTCTTTCCTGGGAATGGATTCGATGCCAAAACCTTCAAAATCTTCCATGAGGTCCCACACCCTATTCTTGTAGCACCTGAGTAGATCATTCTTGGCAGCATGCCGTCCCTTGACCTGATTTACAATCAATTCACTGTCCCCAAAGACTTGCAGATTCTTTATTTTTCTCTTGATTGCCCAATGCATCCCTTGCACCAAGGCTTCATATTCAGCAGTGTTATTGGAGCATGCAAATTGAAATCTAAAAGCTGAATAGTACTTTATTCCTTGGGGTGAAACAAGCATGGCTCCACCTCCTGCACCTTGCCTACTCCTTGATCCGTCAAAAAACAGCTGCCATACCTCGTTGTCATCATTATGGCTTGGCTTGGTGATGCTAGGAACAGGTTGATTTTCTTCGTGTATACAATAGACTCCCAGCTCAGATTCTTCTACTTCTTGATAGGGATCAAAAGCATGTATCTTGTTTGCCCATTCATCAAGAGTTAGGTCGGGATACTTCCAACCTTGGTGTCAGCCTCATCAGTACTAGGGTGATCTTCTTGATCAAATGCTGAGCAATTGGCATTAATCTGACTTGGGGTGTAAGGCTCAATATGGAAGTTTGTAATGGGTTCGGATCTGATTGTGGCCTTAGTTCCATACCTTGTTCTAAACAGCATGTGAGACCAATCAGCAGACAAATACCCTCCAATCTTGGCTGTGAAGTCCCTTGACAAGCAAAGGGAAAAGAGTGGTGGAAGGTCTATGATTGATACATCTTGTAAGACAACAACATTTGGACATGCATGCAAGGTAAGACTCAAGTTTTTAATCACTCCAACTGTTGCTATTGTTGTCCCATCCAATTGCACTACTCCTTTAGATATTACTTCATATTCGAGACCCAGCTGATCAGCTATTTGCTTGGGCATCACGGAGCTACTTGCCCCGGAATCAATCATGCAATTGTGTACTAGTTTATCCCCAATGATTAATGAAACATAGAAAGGAGGGGCTTGACATTTTACCTTGTTGTCCTCCATGACTTCCTTCAGGCTGGGCAGCATTTGTAAGCACTTTGTCTTGCATCTGAACCCGCTGATTCGAAGTTGTCCAATCCTTCATGGCAGCTTGTAGCAGATCTCTTTGGCCTGGGATAGATAGGGATTCCCACATTGATATGTTAACGTTTGTCTTCTTCATCTGATCAATGATACTGAATGGTGATGAAGAATCTCTCTGTTGTCCTTTGGTTTGCACGTTTACTCCCTACATGGGCGGCTTGCAATTTGGCATTTGAGTTGGCCTAGGGGTTGTTCTTGGCTGCCCTTGTGTATTTGAAACTGGACTCTGCTTGCCAATCATTTGTGGAGCCGTGGAAGGTTGTGGATTGGCTGGGGCTAATGGCTGTTCTTCACCCAGATTCCTCCTTTTTGACCTTGTGTTGGCTGCAACACCTTGAGAAACTGCCTGATTCATGCCACAGAAATCTTCTGCTTGCCAGTTCACCAATGTAGTGTCATTTGGGGCTGATTGTTGTTGGAATGTTTCTGGTTGTTGGTTGTTTCCTTGACTGCCCTCGCCCTCCACACCGGTAGTTGTCACCATTAGTGCTTGATTGAGAGCACCATTGAAGCACATGGATTGGTTGTGAGGCTCGTTGCATGGAAAGCACCAATCATATTCCTGAGCAATGTTGTTCTGTGTTGGCACTAATGCCTTAGAGGTAGATATGGCATTTGGATTATAGGGCTGGAATGGTCTATTGGTAGGAGGCCTTACTTGGCTTTGATTTTGATTCATATTTGCAGTTGGATTAGGTGGTCTTTGTGGTTGGTATGGCTGCCTATTAGGCTGAGCTTGAGGTTGATAAGAAGGTCTGAAACCTTGGGCTTCTTTGCCTCTTAATAGTAACTGAGCTCATTTCCCAAATTTTGCAACTGTTTCATGACCTCTTGGAGTTCATTTGAAGCACTTGGAGATGAAGTGGAAGCTTCATTCGAACTCTGATTTCTAGGAGTGGGAACAGGAGCCAAAGTGGGTGCTTGACTAGTGCTTGGATTTTCTAAGTTTGGATACAAGGGCATAGGAGGCCTAGGAGCCAGTTTACCAACTTGAATAAGGCGGTTTTCGGCTCTAATGGCAATCTTTATAAGCCATAGGGATTGTTGTGCCTCCCATGGACTGAATTAACATAGAAATATCAGAATTCAAAGCTTTAAGGTAATATAGAAAAGCACCTCCTGCTGTTGGCCTGACTGCCACTGGAATCCTATCCCAAGACCTTTGAAATCTGAAGTTGAAGTCAGTCAGCTGCTCGTTGGGGGCTCTCTTGATAGTTGTCATTACTCTCAAAAAAGAGACAAGTTGTCTCCCTTCTCTCCAAATTGCTCATGAAGTGCAATGCACAGCTGATTCCAGTTTGTAATAGAACCAGCCCCAAGGCTCCTAAACCATTGCAATGCTTTACCCTTGAATGAAGATGCCAGTAATTTGACAGCCACTTGCATTTCATCGATTTCATGGATTGCACAAAGGTTAGCAATATCTTTAACATGATCACAGGTAGTCGATTTTCTCCGGTGAAGTAGGGAATGTTCTTCAAGGCTACAATAGGAACTGGATGTTGTGCATTGAGAGCAAGTGGGCTCTTGCTGTGAAGTTGACGTAGGGGTTGTTACGAGCCATTCGATTGGTCTTAAAACCCTTTATATATTGAAAGAAAGGCTGTCGAGGTGGAGGAGTTGAGAGAGTTGTTTGGTGGAGATGGAGACCTTTGAATCCTTCTTCCTCTTTGCCTTCTTCTCGGAGATAAGCTAGGTATTCAAACAACACCTCTTCTTCTGACTCTTGACCTTGTGGTGATTCTTCTCATGAGTTTTCAGGCCTGCACTGCTGAAACCAGTTGATTCTTCCCCTTGGAGTCGCCAAATATGCAAATAATAGCTCTTATAAGCAAGAAAACTGCAGCAGATGCATATCAACTTTGCTTTGCTTGATAAAAATGAGACCTCTAGTGTCCCCCCGGGCGTGCTGAAAAAGCTGTTGTTGCAGACTCACAGCACCCCTGGATGTAGATCAGGCTTCTAGGTTGATGTTCAGGCATCTAGTGTGATTGCACAACATGGAATCCTTTCTCCAAGTGTGGGACTTGTAAAGATGAGAAAGGATTCTCCAGAGAAGGCTAGTTCCTATTCCTCTGTTCAGATGCACACAAAAATGCAGAGGGTTTACTAAAACCTAATCTAACTTGTCAAGGAGACAGGGTGAGAAAATGCATAGAATAAAACCTAAACTACAGAGGTGATGCACCAAGGAATGTTAGACACTCGTTTTGCAAATCTAACACAGACCACATAGATGCAATACAAACACTATGCACAGGTAACCAAACTGCAATAAGAGATCAAAATAACAACAATGAATACATGAGAGGGTTGAGAATCAATCACAAATATATATATATTGCTCAAGAGTCGATACAGTACATTGCAGTGGCCAAGAGGCAAAAACTGGCATTACAATCCATATGGGAGGTTTGAAAAGCTCCACAAATTCTCTCCTAAGCAGGGAAGAAGGGAGGATGCAAAACAAGAATGTCGACCTGTTAAAGGAGCTCCTCTTTACAATATATACTAAGAATGAGAGAAGAAAGAGAGAGGAAAGTCGAATCTACCACAACCACTTCTAGATACATTTAAAATCATCTCATTATGGTAGAAGCGGCGGCTTTTGGCAAAAAATGGCGAGCTGTCTAACAGGAGCGGCGAGCTGTCTGCTGCATTAAAGTTGGTTGTTGAAGCATTATACATCTATCACCACCGCGCGTCGAGAGACGTTTTCTTAATTTTCTCCCTCCAAAAATCACCAAAATGCAAGATTGATCCTAGAATCATGTAGATAATTTCAACAGCTTTCCGTTGATATCAAGAACGTGCAAATCTGAGCTCTGGATCGAAAGATATGATGATCTGAAGATTTAGGGCACAAAACAGGTGAAAACGGATTTTTAAATTTCTTTTCCCGCGCTCTGCCATCTGGACGACACGTGGCGGGCTCTGATTCGCTGAGCAATTCCCTCTCTCCACCTTTTCATGGGTTTTTCTTGTGGGCCCCTTAAACTTGGACACGTGGCACTATTTCATTGGTTTGGATCAGTGCTCGAAAACTCGCCCCTTTGACTTTTTGGACCTTTTTCCTTGGCGACACGTGTCATGCTGTGATTCGTCCACGGGCCTGCCGGATTTTCGCGTCCACCGCGTCTTTTTGTCCCGGATGTCCCAGTGCTGTCTGGGACAAATTCTTCTGGTTCGCCCGAAATGGGCTTCCACGTCCCCTTTCTGCCAGTGACACGTGGCGTTATCTGATTGGCTTTCGGCTCCTTCGGCTATCCGCGTCCCGCGTCCCTTTGTCCCACTTGTCCTTGTGCTAAAATTTTCCGTTTCGGCCGAACCGGCCGGTTCGCGTCCTCCGCGCACTCACGGCCCAGATGTCCCAGTGCGAAAGTTTCCTGTTTCGGCCGAACCGGCCGGTTCGGGTCTTCCGCGTACTCTTGTCCCGCTTGCTCTCGGTGAAGGACTTGGACAAATTTTCTTTCTTTCGGCCGATTCGGGCATTTCGCGTCCATTTGTCCCAGATGTCCCTTTGCTTCGCGGGCCACTGGAGGTGTTTCGGCCTGAACCACGCCTTGGTGTCCCACATGTCCCAAATATTTCTAGGACAAGGACTTAGCTGATTTTCACAATTTTTTCTGGCCCAGGCTTATTTTCTGCAACTTCTCGCATTCTCTCCACCATAAATTTAATTTATTCCTTTTTTGTAGTAGTTGTATTTTTGATTTAGAATATAGAATGTAGCACTTTTCTGTTTGAAGCTAACTTGTAGTTGAAAACTAAAACATCATAACTATCATCTTGATCATGGCATGCTTTTCTATTTTTCTGTACCACTTACTTGATTTACATAAATCTTTTAAAGCATGTAGTAGTTGAAAGAAACATGATGAAAAGTTGTAAATGTCCATTTTACATGGCAAATCCCTATCAAAATTTTCCCAAAATCTTCTTTATTCTGTTTTAGTTGCAACCCTTTCTATCCAGCCAAACTTCAGCTTTCTTGAAATCTGATTCTTCCTTTTTAGTTGCAAACTGAAACATGTAATTCTATTTTCTAGTCTCTTTTCTGTACTGTAACTTGTTCCATTTGCAGAAAATATTGAGTTTGAGTTACATTAATTCTTCTTTCTAGCCTGTACTTATGAATTGTCTATTTCTTCTTGGCTGCAACATGTACCTACACACTTAAGAAAATAGTTAGAGAATACTTAGGATTTTTGGCCTCTCTTGTGTCCATGTTTCTTTTTTATTTTCTTTTTCTTCTTTCTCAATGAGTAGAGCATGTATGCAGTCTGTTCTTCAAGTAAATTATATCTCATGTTTTGAAGAGATTCATATGCACGAACTAGGATAGTAAGGAATATGAATTGATCTCTAAGCATGTAACTAACGATTCATCTTTTCTTCTTTTGAGTACGGTGACTTCTACAACGAGGATGAGAAAGGAGAAAAATTTATAATTGAGCTACTCCAAAAATGAAGAAAAACCCAAGGAAATGATGGGTTCACTCACACTCCTTACTTGCTTTTTCATGCATGTGTACCTCTTATTTCAATAGTTGTACTTTACATTTCCAATTACATCCCACTTGCGTGGGAACATTTGAAATTTCCTTATGAATAAAACATTAAATTTTGTAAATGAGTTGTATATTTCTTTTTGTATTTCAGCTTTCTATATGGATTGTATGATGAACTAAACAACTCATTCATATAATTGAATGTATTAATCATGAAGGAAAGAACATTAATGAGAACCTATAACATTCAGTAATGAACTCTAATTTCTACAATTTGCACTTATGTTTGCTGTCCCAAAACTCAACACTTCACCTATTATGTAATTTGGTGTCTTCATCAAGACAACACAAGCTGTCCTTCGGGGCCCTTGTGTTATTTTGCTAAAGATATCATGAAATTACAGACTATGTGATCTATTACGTTTTGTAACAGCACACATAGCTACAGATTTCACTTAATCATTAATTAATTCAGCAGTAACCAATAATATCAAAACTCCCTTAGCTTAGGTATACTTCACCAATGCCTTTCATTGTAATGATGAAGTTTTGAGTTGCCCATTTTGCACAAGTGCAAAAATTGTCAACAATCTGTTCATACAGGATCCATGTGGTAGTTTTGTGTGCTTTGAAGATTCAACCCCTTCCTCTCACTCTTGTAGTTACACCGACTGACACATGGCACCTTCTGCACTGCTTTATTTCCTTTTAATTTTTCTTAAGCCCTTCCCATTGGCGGAGACATTCTACGACTCGAGACATGTGGAGGCACAACACAAATTTGGGACCTACCTTTGGATTCACCCCCTGAAAGAGTGCCAAAGGGACATGTGGGGATTTCCTTTGGTTCTCCTTTCCTTAGCCAATTCAACAGTCGGTTCTACCCCTTTTGACATCGGCCATGTGGTGATCCCATACAAACTTGGGGACTACCTCTAGATTTTAATATTGAAGATGCACCGGGCGATGCGTGGAGGCTTCTTTTGTCTGTCTTGAAACATGGACTTTTCAACGGTCGGTGTCCCCTTTTCAGACCTTGGACACATCAAGGGTTGGCGCTAGTTTAGGGTATTTCTTTAGGTCATGCCTTTGAAATTATGCTGATGAGGCACGTGGCACCTTCCGCGGCTATGCTCTACCTCCCTTCGTGTTCTGCCCAAGTCCTTTCTTTTTGATGAAGGCTTTATGTCTGAACTGGGATGCGTGGAGGCTTCCACTGACTCTTCGATACTTAGCCGATTCAATGGAAGATTCTACCTCCGCTTAGATCCATGGCCACATGGTGAGGTCACACACACTTGGGGACCCCACCTTGGATTCTATCCTTAGAGTTGTACCAATGAGGCACGAAGCACCCTCCGTGGGTCTGTGAATTTGTAATGATTGATGAGACCCCCTTTAGATCCCAACTACGTAGTAGGATGGCACTTATTAGGGACCACATTTTGGGCTTGACATCTAAAGATGCACCGATTGGATGTGTGGAGGCCTCCACTAGCCTTGTTGTACTTAGAAAAATTGGGCTTGCTCCTCTTCCTCCATTTTCGGTTGGGTCCCTTCTGCTTATTTAGGAGCGACTACGTTGGGTCCTAGACATGTGGAAGCTTCGCACTCATCCGGCATCTCTATTTTGCTAAGCCTTTTGGAATTACACCGAGTTGACACGTGGCACCTCCCGTGAGTCTATTTATTTGGCCCGAGTCAACTCGTATGTGAATTCTGAAAATTGTGAGTTTCTTCTCTAATTTTCTCTTGTTGAGCCTCTGGTCTCTTTTAACGTTATCGGCCTCCTTTGTCAATCATGTCCCTTCATTGTTGGATTTGAAATGTGGGCTCACATGACTAAGCCTGACCCTTTGG
Source organism: Taxus wallichiana var. yunnanensis (assembly GCA_018340775.1). Taxonomy (NCBI): domain Eukaryota; kingdom Viridiplantae; phylum Streptophyta; class Pinopsida; order Cupressales; family Taxaceae; genus Taxus; species Taxus wallichiana. The sequence goes on from CM031236.1 coordinate 493,377,729, forward strand.
ATTTTCTCCGGTTGGGTTGTGTTTGATCAATTTTTCCGGGGGGAATTAGGATAACGGTTTGGCGACTCATGGGGACATTTGCATGCTAGATGAAGAGACTAGTTACCAATGAGGCACATGGCACCTTCGCGTAGCTCCGCTCTACTTTCCTCATGTTCTATCCAAGTCCTTTCTTTTTACGAAGGCTTTATGTATGACTCAAGACACGAAAGCGAGCTTCTGTTGACTCTTTGATACTTAGTCGATTCAACGGTCGATTCTTCCTCCACTTGGATCCTTGGCCACATGGCGATCCGCGCACACTTGGGTACCCCACCTTGGATTCATCCTTAGAGTTATGTTGATGAGGCACATGGCACCCTCATGGGTCGTGACTTTTCAATTTCGATGAGACCCCTCTTTACATCCCGACTATGTGGCGTCCTGGTGCTTGTTAGGGACAACCTTTTGGAATTTACCTTTGAAGATGCATCGATTGGACGCGTGGAGGCCTTCGGTGGCCCTGTTGTACTTAGCCGATTCAGGATTTCTCCTCTTCCTCTATTTTTGGTGGGTCCCTTCTACTTATTTAGGAGTGACTACGTTGGGTCCTGGACACGTGGAAGCTTCACACTCATTTGGGGTCTCCATTTTGTTGTGCCTTGTGGAATTGTGTCGAGTTGACACATGGAACCTCCCGCGAGTCTGATTGTTTGGCCCCAAGTCAACTCGTATGCGAAGTCCAAAAACTTCGAGATTCTTCTCCAATTTTCTCTTGTTGAGCCTCTGGTCACTTTTAACATTATTGGCCACCTTGAATGACCACCGCCCCTTCATTATTGGATTTGAAATGTGGCCTCATATAAGCTGAATGACCCTTCCAATTTTCTCCTCTTGGGTCATGCTTGATCAATTTTACTGAGGGAGAAAAATTGGGATAATAGTTTGGTAACTCACGGGGCATCTTCTTACTAGATGAAGAAAATAGTGTCCGATGAGGCACATGGCACCTTCTGTGGCTCTTCTCTACCTCTCTCATGTTATGCCCAAGTCCTTTCTTTTTTACGAATGTTTTATGTCGACCTAGGACACGTGGAGCATTCCGTGACTCTACTATACTTAGTTGATTCAACGGCTGATTCTACCTCTACTTGGACCCCTAGCCATGTGGTGAGGCTGCGCACACTTGGGGACCCCGCCTTGGATTCTATATCCTTGGAGTTGTCTTGATGAGGCACATGGTACCTATTATCTCTCGAAAGTGCACCCTATAGAGAGATGGTTTCAAGTGTTCTAAGCTTGTAAATTTTATCTCTCATTCGTAGATATAATGGAAACACCTCAGTGCAGTAGGTATACCTTTTTTGAGATGAGTCTTTGGTATCAAGGCCGGTTCCTTATTGATGTATCCTAAACTGATTTCTGGGGTTTAAGGGTTAAAGATGACTGTAAAAAAATGAATTAAAACTAAGGTGATACACCAAACTTGTATGGGTTCTTTAAGCGAGTACATGCACAATTGATATGGAATGAAATTCGATGCACAAGCCAATAGTTTTATGAAGATAGTTAAGGTTAACCACTTTGATGTATTGAGGGATAGATTCACAACAATCTTTGCTAAGCTACACATACACATTAATATCATGCAGAGATTATTGAATTTACAATAGGGTAAGATGATTAATTAGGGAATTCAACATTCACAAGATTAATGGAAAACATACACAAGACTGCAAATAATTATAAAGGTAGAAAATACTTCACATTTAAAGGGAAAAGCTGAGAAAATTGCTTGACACTCCTGTATCTAAAAATTACTCTTCTTTTGTGCTTTATCAAGGCACACAATATATAGCAAAATTGATTCACCCACCCTTCCTAAAAATAGACTAAGTTGTACTCACCCATGGATCCTATTTTTATCATTTATTTAATAATAAATAAAGGAATAAATTAACAACTAGTAAAATAGGCATTAATAGCCTTTGATTACATCTCGAGTCAAACTGAAGTTGACTGTTCTATTTTTAAGAAAAGAAAGGTGAATAATTTGCTAATAATAAATCTTACTTGATGAGAAAGTCTCCTCTTGGTGCATATAAATTCGTCCTCTTGTCTGTTATGTCCTTTTGTGAAGGCATGCAAAAATAATCCTATGAGTGAACAAAATAATTACAATACTTGCAATGTTTGCAAAATAATTCATCCACTGTGGGGACCACTTGTCCATGTGCACATGCTCAACTTTTCTCTCTGTAGTCTATGGGGCCACCCTTGTGGACTTAGAAAATTACTATGGTTTAAACACATGGCAAGGTGCACTTTGTAAAATCCATTACAATATACTTGGCCACCTTTGTATACACACATAGCATACTATATAGTCTGCCACCTTTGATTATTCGACATGCCTTGCAATTTTCTTGTCGGCTTTTGCATTTTTGAAGAGACTAAGGTTTAAATTTTACCTTTTGAGTGATGATTGTTGGCATGTATGGTTTATACCTATTTGGTCAATGCAATGATAATTTTGGAACATATGGGCTGGCCCCCTCCAACATTGAGTTGACCCTTAGTATGTCGGTGGAAAATCTTAACCTTGATGGATTAGGGTTTCATTGAGTGCTCTCCACGTGCATTACTTGATAACCATGGTTGATTAAATTAATCCTCACGAGTTAAGGGAGAAAATTCCAAAACCCTAACCATTTCGTTCATTTCACTTTGAGCTCCACTCGAGCTAAGGAAACTCTATGGAACTTTTATGGCTGTCATTCATGAAGCTTTCAAACTCAATTTTCGGGTGGACATGAGCTTTACGGTCGTGAAAGGTGAATATGGAGCCTTTGTTTCTCTATACTATAACTGTGGATACCTTCATTGTATGGATTTTGCTCTATTGTTTCTGGTACCATGCCACCATTGATGAATTCCAAAGTTTTGTGGTTACTTTCTCCCTATTGGACCTCTAATTCGAGTTTCAAAATCCATTTGTTGTGCTCAATGAGGGAATCTTTGTGATTCCATGGCACTGTGGATCTTTCTGAGTAGAAGCTTTCGGGTCTTTTGATTTTACAACCTTACCCCAAGGATTTATTGAAATTTTACTTAGAACTAGTAAGTTTCAACTGGGTACTCATATTTTCCTCTGAAAATGCATGGATTTGGCACTTTGTTTGTTGTAATCTTTGTGGTTTTGAATTCATACTCCTCAAATTCATGTTCTTCCTTTTCTGAAAGCTATTTCGAGTTGTATATGATATCTTAAAACTGTAGATCTGCATATTTTAAGATATGGGTCTTTGAATTTATGCTTTGTGCATTACTGAAATCTTCAACTCGTAATAAGAGAAAGGCCACCATGGTAGTTGATTCTAAAGCTCTAGTTTCCGTATTTACTACATCTGTTTATTTTCGAGCTCAGATTTTATAGATTACCCATATTTGGGTTCTAATTTTCTCAAGTCGCCATTATCAAGCTCTATCTTATGACCATGATTTGAGTATTTTATCTACAATGAATCTAATTTGATACAATGGCATTTCAAATTTTTCTTTGATGTGCATTTTCTTGAGCGGCCATTGTTGTACACTCAGACTCTTGTTACTGGTTATTATTGATATCCTCCCTGGAGACTTAAATAATGGAAGGGTGGCTTAGGCCACCATGATTTTGGTGTTGCATATTTGATTATATGTAATGTTGTAGTTCCCTAAGGTTTCAGCCATTCCTTCTGCTCAACCCTCTTTGATTTTGTATTCTCCATTCGAGCTTTGTTGGGTTGATTCTAAAACCGGGTTTTCTCCATTTTCTTGTTATTTTTAGCTCTAATGATTCAACCCTGTTGTATTGCTTATTTTATTCATGACTCGAACATATTACAGATGGCTTCATGGGTTTGTGTCATCTATCTTGGTCGTCCCTTCACAAAAAGAGCTCAAGCATCTCACTGTGATGGACCCAATCATTAACCAATGTGATTTGTTGCTCGAGATGAGAATATTCTGGGTCAAAGTAGTTTGCATTATCCTTTTTCCCTTATGGATATTTTCTGATGTTTTATTTCTCAGATCTATGATTTTCTATAAAATTCTTGAGCTTTAGATTCGGATGAATATTACATTTCAGGTCATTACTTTGAAACTCTGTGAAAAATTAATTGTTGCATTCTTTAGCATTCTCAAATTTATTGAGATATTTTTGAGAAACAATTCTTTGTTGAATCCTCTAGAAGTGGCCTTCTTGAAACTCAATTTCCTTTTGGATGCAATATTTACTTAATACTGATTCATATCCATTCATGAAACATAATTATTGAAGTCTGAAACGTGCAAGATTATTCTAAACATTCTGTTGGATGTTCAACATTTACTGCAGTAGCCATGCTTGCTTCAATTTTGTGATTTTGACCTTGGAGCTAGACTTCTTCTCAGTTCATAATTTTGAACTATTTCATGATCACTGATGGTAGGTCTTAGAACCTTCATCCTGTTAGGATCTATACTTTGAATTTGATCATAGCTGAAAAAGTTTCTTTATCTAAATCTGTAGACCTACAGGTTGCTCCTATTTTTGTATCATCTGAATGGGATACAATTCTCTTGCTTTTAGGAACTTTGATATGTATTCTTGGAAATTGTAATCATCTTACTAATTAGGGAACTTCTTCCTATGAACATCTTAAGTCGTTGATGAATATGCCTGATAACCCATTTTTGTACATTGTTCTTCTATGAGATTTTTCCTTTGATACTTTTGTTGTGTTTATTTGTATCTATTTACTGAAATGTGCTTCTTATTTCAAGTGCATTTTGAAATTTCATCTGCTACTATGTCCTTTCTATTTTAAAGAACTGTATGATTATTTTGTAACTTGCCTGAAGTTACTTACAAGAACTGGTAATTTTGATTTCTTGTACAATCTTGCATTTCAGACTTGAAAGTTGATGGATGTATCTCAAAAGTAATTCTGAAATTAACATTTGCAATCTAAAGATCTGTCCTAGAACAATGTAAAACTAGAAAAGATGCTTTATTTATGCAAGATTATTTCTTGATTCTATCTTGTAAAATCCTGCCTTATCCATTGGGTTGTACTTGAATCACTTGTATACTTGGACTCATGATTATGAACTGTTTGATTCCTCTGTCATGTTGATTTCAAGTTCATTTTTTGAAAGTGCATCTGCCTAAAGCTATGAATACAGCAAGTATGAAATCCGGAGCTCTAACAAATTCTTTTCCCTTTCAGGTACAATGCAGCTAGTTGGTGAAGATGGTGGATAGGAGCAGCGAGAACAATCAACTCAAACCGAACTGACGAAAACCCAGGCAATGATGGATTCCATCCTTTCTCTATTCACAAATTTACGTATATGTTATTTCATTGTATGAACTTTCCTTCTGAGTTATTCCCATGGCTTGTGTGGGTTCACTGTATTGTTATTCCTCATGAATAAATGAACTATTTTCATGTAATGAGATGTATGTCTTTTCTTTTATGTACCTTCATTTGTATGGATAATAAATGAACTTATAAAACTCAGAATACTTAAGTAATTCACTTAATCATATAAATAATTTAAAATCAAGTGTACCTTTTGATGCTCATCGTGAATTCAACTGCTTATAACACTGCACCCTTCCATGCTTCAAACATGCAACTGAGACTGTTGCTCTAGAATGTAAAACTGCATATGTCATCTTTCCCACCTTCACCAAGGCCTTGCAGCAGTCTTCCTAGGCTACTGCACTGTCTTGCTGAAGATGATACATTGGAGAGGTGGTATACGCAAAGTGTTGCCTTCTGGGGAAACACTTTCAGTTGTTTAATTTGATGCATGACACTCTAATCTTGTCCAAAACTAGACAATCAAATTGTATTCCCTTCTTAGATGTCTGATCAGAACATATCCAAGACTTGTAACCCGACCCATCTGAGAAAATTAAAGTTTCGAGTTGACCTTTTTTTTTGCATAGGGTGCAAAAATGTCAACAATACCCTCCGAGAGTCTATGACTTTTCTACGGTCGATGAGACCCCCTTTTGATCCCGACTATGTGGCGGGCTGGCGCTTGTTGAGGACTACCTTTCAAGATTTACCTTTGAAGATGTATCGATTGGACACGTGGAGGCCTCTTCTAGCCCCTGTTGTACTTAGCCGATTTGGGCTTGCTCATCTTCCTCTGTTTTTGGTTGGGTCCCTTCTTCTTATTTAGGAGCGACTACGTTGGGTCTGGACATGTTGAAGATTCATGCTCATTTGGGGTATCCATTTTGTTTTTCCTTTTGTAATTATGCCGAGTTGACCTATGGCACCTTTTGTAAGTCTGTTTGTTCGGCCCGAGTTAACTTGTATGAGAAGTTTGAAACATTTGAGCTTCTTCTCTGATTTTCTCCTGTTGAGCTCTGGTCTCTTTTAACGTTATTGGCCTCCTTCCTGACCCTTCCCCTTCATTGTTGGATTTGAAATGTGGGCTCACATGACTAAAATGACCCTTCTAATTTTCTCTTGTTGGGTCGTGTTTGATCAATTTTTAGGGGGAAAAATTGGGATAACAATTTGGTGACTCACGGGCACATCTTCTGCTAGATGAAGAGACCAATTACCTTGTTGCATCCATTAGGCATGGAGTCAAAATGATAGTCTAATACTGATCTTTTCCTCAAACCGCGAGCGCTTATTTGCTTACACTTGGTGACCCCTAACCTACCTCACTGTCTGCACTCTAAATTTTCATAAGAAAATCTTGAAGATGAGATTTCTGAGAGTAGAAAATTGTCTTAACACGAGGGTTTCACTGTTCTTGAAATGTACTATTAGAACATTCAACCGGAGTACAGTGAACCACAATGATATAACCTTGGAGTAAAAAAACACCACACCTCACACTATGTAAAAAACTAAAAAATCACACATGCTCTAAGTGGAACATGCAGAGTGTGCAAAAGCACTTGTTCTGCTGAAAGAAAAATCTACTCCTACTCCTACACTAACCCTAACAAATAAAAACTAAACAAATCCTACCACATGAAGGTAGAAATAGCTTCTTTTTCTCAAAAATTGTGACCATGTAGTTGATTTGGAATTGAACATGGTCAGAAATGAGAGTTAAAAACCACCTTCTAGATGGTGTTTCACCCTCCTCAAAGTATCAACAAACAAAATATAAACCTCTTAGAGTTATTTTGTACTAGGATTGAGGAGGCATTGTTGCTTAACCTTTGGCGTGTTGAAGCTCAACCTCATGCAATGAAATGGAAATTACTTGTTTTGGATTCTCCTTGGCTCCAATGAATCCAAGTACGATTAGGAGCGGTCGATCCAATGGATGTGCCCATTGTTCTAAATTTCAACTCTAAGAATGGAGTCTTCTTGCAGACCTTCCTGGGTGAGTGATGTGAGAGAGATGGGATCCTCATGCTCTTTCCCTTCCTCCTCCTTAGAAGAACATGGAAGATTATGATCCTCCAACCTTGGTTCCAAAGGGTTGTTGTGAGATGTAGGTTGTTGTCCTTGGATGCTCTCCTCCATGGCAGTGGACTCATGTGCTTGGAAGGTAGATGATGGAGGAGAAAATGATGTGATCTCCTCGGGCTCCTCTCCATCAAGACAATCCTCCAAGTTAGATAGATAATCTACCTCCTCATTGTCTTGTTGCGTGTGTTCGACCTCCTCCATGGTGTCCTTTGGATCTGTAATTTGCTCACCATGGTTCCCCTCATTCTCAAATATGAAGTTTGAAAGCTCAAACTCTTCTTCGACATCAGAGCTGAAGGGGATGAAGTGGGAGGAAGAAGAACTAAAGGCTCTTATGTGGCTTTCTCTACACTTGTTTCCTTTGAAACTATATGGTTCTCCTCCATAGCCGAGAATTCTCTCCTCTTCTTTTGGATTTGGAGTAGCTCCTTCTTCCCGTGCTTGCACTTGCACTGAAGCTTCCACCACTTGTGGCTTGACTCTAGCCTCCTCCATGGGCTTAACCAACAAGGGAATATTTTTAATTCTGAATCTAAGAGCCAAGCTTACCAAGTTTTTGATCATTTCTTCTTTTCTTGGCTCTTCTTCTTGCTGCTCTCCTTGATTGGTTTTTGGAGTCTCTCCCTAACATGGACTTGGGAGAGTAGGAGGAGTGGTGGGTGGGGTCTCCACTAGTTGTTTGTTTATCTGTGGTGGAGGGGAAGGTATTTCCTTTGGATCTTATGGAGGGAACTTGGATTTGGAAGGAAATAGGGAAGAGGAAATGAGGTGAGATGGAAGATTAGAAGATGGAGAAGGGAAATCAACACTTGGGGTAGTAGATGGGAAACTAGACTCATGGCACTACTATGATGATATTGATTGGGGAAGAGGAAAAGAAAATATATGAGGTGGTGGACTTACCCATTGACAAGGTTTTCTGGAACCAAGCTCATAGGCCTTTATCTCCTCAGTCCACTACGCAAGTTGGAGTAGCATCTCAATCATGAAGTCAAGCTTCTCCTGCAAGATGTAGTTTCATGCAAAAGAGCCTTCCCATGGATAAGGTACCCTGCAACCAATCATGAATGCCTTCATCTATGCTATGGCCTGGACTGCACCATGCTAGCCTCCATTCTTTAGAACTTTTCTAGTAGATCAACATTCTCCACATAAATGTTACCATTATATGTGTGCCCTTGTTCTTGATAAGCTCCATAGCCAAATTAGATTTGACACTACTCATATAGGTAAGCATAATGGTTACAATCGATCATAATGTTGATCAGTAGGATTCGTGAAATACATTGGAGGTGGACTACATTGTTTTTTTTGCAAGTGTGAGTTCCAAGTTGGGAATGAAGTCATGATTGCACAACTTCATGGGATGGAAGAAGATGGAATATGTGGAAAGAAAAATGGATGGGAGAAGGTCTGCAACTTAGGTGATGGCACCAAGAAAAGGGGAGTGTTGTTCACAATCTCGGCTACTTGAAATAGAGAGAGGTGAGAAATGGAGAGAATGGACAAGATGCACCACGGACCGGAGATGAAGTTCACACAGAACACCACTTCAACCCATTAAACATGACTCCCAAAACCTATAATAGACATCAGAAGTATACACAATATACCCTGAAATGATGAGAGGTGAGAAGAGACAATAAAATAAGCAAGGATGGAAAAAATGCATCACGAAATTTTTTTATTTCTCCAAGATTTCACATGGTACACCATCAGTGGGAAAGTGACAAGAAAAACCATTACAAAGCCATGAGAGGTGGCTTAGACTCCACTTTCCACCCTAAGGAAGAAAGAGAGAGAGGTAGGAGAGAAACAATGACCAACCTCTAGAAAAATGCCCCTTCTTTACAATATATAGAAGAATAAGAGAAGGAGAGAGGGAAAATTTAAATCCTACTTCAACCACCCCTGCAAGAGCATTGAATCCACCTACTCTAACCACCCCGAGAAAGCATTAAGATTCACATGCAATAATTATGGGCTTTCTTGCAAGACCCATGCCTCGATATGATGTTCCTTGTTGGGCAAGAAAGAAGGCTCATTCTTCATCATGGTGGTAGGTGTGAGACTTGAAAGCCTAAAAAATGACAGACTGAATTTACCACTCTTCATTAATGGTGGCGGTGAGTACCAGTGCGAGAGATCTCTCCAAAACATCCCCTCCGCTATATTCTAAGATCCCGGTTGAAAGATATGGTTGTTTGAAGGTCGGGATCGGGCGCTTAATGCGTGCTCACAATATGTGTAAGGGTCTATTCATACATGATCCATGAGGCAGCCCCGCACACTTTGAAGATTCATTCCCTTCCACTCACTCTTGTAGTTTCTCCAAAGCTCGACATGTGGCACCTTCCATGGCCTACTCTATTTCCTTTTCATTTTGCGTAAGCCCTTCCTGTTGGCGAGACGTTCTCCCCGACCCAAGACATGTGGAGGCTCAACACACATTTGGGACCTTCCTTTGGATTCACCCTCCTAAAAGAGCGCTAAAGGGACACATGGGGCTTTCCATTGGTTCTCCTTTCCTTAGCCAATTCAATGATTGGTTCTGCCCTTTGACTTCTGGCCATGTGGCGAGCCCGTGCACACTTGGGGACCACCTCCAGATTTTAATCTTGAAGATGTGCCAAATTGACACGTGGAGGCTTCCTTCAGCCTATCCCAAGGTTGGACTTTTCAATGACCAGTGTCCCCTTTTTAGACCTTGGACACATGGAGGGGCGCTAGTTGAAGGTCTTTATTTGGGCCACACCTTTGAATTTTTTTGATGAGGCATGTGGCACCTTCCATGGCTATGCTCTACCTCCCTCGTGTTCTGCTCAAGTCCTTTCATTTTGACTAAGGATTTATATCGACTTGGGACACGTGGAGGCTTCGCGACTCTGTGATACTTATTCGATTCAATGGCTGATTCTACCTCCACTTGGATCCCTAGCCACGTGGCAAGCCCGCACACACTTGGGAACCCTGCCTTGGATTATATCCTTGGAGTTTCGCCGATGAGGCACGTGGCACCCTCAATGGGTTTTTGACTTTTCAATGACCAATGATACCCCCCTTTAGATCCCGTTCATGGTGGGCTAGTGCTTGTTGGGGACCGCCTTTCGGGCTTAACCTTTTGAAGATGAGCTGATTAGACACGTGGAGGCATCCCTTGGCCTGTTGTACTTAGCCAATTCGGGCTTGCTCCTCTTCCTCAGTTTATGGCTAGGTCCCTTCTACTTATTTAGGAGAGACTACGTTGGGTCCTGGACACATGGATGTTTTGGGATCATTTGGGGTCTCTGTTTTGCTGCGCATTTTGGAATTGCACCGAGTTAACACGTGGCTCCTCCTGCGAGTCATTTTGTTCGGCCCCAAGTCAACTCATATGTGAAGTCCAAAAACTTTGAGCTTCTTCTCCAATTTTCTCTTATTGAGCCTCTAGTCTATTTTAACGTTATCGGCCTCCTTTGCTGACCCTGTCCCTTAAGTGTTGGATTTGAAATGTGCGCTCGCATGATTGAACTGACCCTTCCAATTTTATCCTGTTGGGTCGTGTTTGATCAATTTTGCTGGTGGGGGGAAATTTGGATAACAATGAAATAATTCTTATTTTTACGCCTTATATCTAACAACCCTAGTCCTAGAGTTCCTCCATCTAATCAACCTATATTGGACTAAATTACATCTCTACATGCTTTATTTCAAGACAAATTTAAGGCCATAGAATCCACAATTACATCTCTCAAATCTGAAATTCAACAGCTTAAGAATTCTTCTCAAGTGCATGTTTGTTCTCCTTTTTCATCTCATTATCATTCTATGTTTGATACATGTGCTCATATCAGTGAGCCTGAAGTTATACCATTACCAACACCTCTCATCCTTGATAGAAATACTAAGCAACATGATGTTCTTACTTAGCTCCTTAGTCATCACTTGATCACTTTACCACCTACTCATTGCTATCCTCCTTATTGACTAGAAAATTATCAAGGGCATCCATATTTCCATTATCATCGAATCAATGGACATAATGATGATGATTTCCATGATTTACAATGAAGAATAAAACATCTTGAGCATTAGGGATTTATCTCATTAATTACAAAACATCATCTTGCATGCTCGACTAGAAATGCTCCACCTCAATGGGTTCCTAAATCTGATTTCACCATGTCTAATGAGCATCCATTCATCACTTCTAATGTTTCTTCCGTCACTCAAGCACCACCTATGTAATCTACTCAAGTCAAGAAACCACTTCTCAAAATTAGTCTCACTCCCCCTCCTCTCAAGGCATCTACAACATCAAAAATTCAATCTAAGAAACCTCCTTTAAAACTCAATGCAACTTGGCCTCCTATCAAGCCTTTAACAGTATCATCAACACCACAAAAGCTACCACCATTCAAGATACCTCCCATCCTACACCACTTCAGCAACCAATCATTTTTTTCAAAGAAACTACCCCTTCTACTGTTGGTCAAGACACATTGCAAATTCCACCACTGCATGGTCCTACTATTACTCTTGCCCACCATGCTTCCAATGCTTCACACAAACTTGGTCTTTAGTAGGTGACTCTTGTCACCCTACCCTCCCAATGACACACTCTTGTTCTTCAGATCACACTTGACTATTGAGGGCATACTACACATGAACCCACGCACTACATAATACCTACTACACATTGTGTTTCTTCACACATCTCACGTCATATATTTTACATCTTACATTATACACTTTTCATTTATTCTACCTCATTTCATCATTGCAAAATTTACAAATCTACATATAATAGATATTCTATATACCATACTAGTCTTCATCATAAATATGTCATAGTTCTATTTTCTATGAGCATCACATTGCATACTACTTATCATGCATATCACATAGGGCACATATTCACATTATTATACTATTTACACATCTAGCATTGCATTCTATACATCACATATGAAATAATTTACACATCACATGGTCATCTATTATCCACACATATACTACATCGTCTTGCACGCACCTTGCTATCGATGTACCACTATGACACACTTTAGTCCTTGGTCCATACTCGACTGCCAAGGGTTTACAAATCAAATAGACCTTATCATACTTACATGTTCATCACTCACCCTTCTATCATGCGACATTACTAGGATAGTGACATACGTTATAGGCTAAATGGTCACCTACTCTATCATCTTGTAGTGGTATACGCTTTAGGCTACATCACCACTCCTTTTTATTCATCTAGTAGTGATATATGTTTTAGGATACATCATCACTCCTACATTCATCTTGTTGTGATATATGCTTCACTATAAGGTTCACGCACACATCATTTCTAGGTCGCATTTCATCAATACACATGCACAATCATCATAATGCTTTAGACACAATACACACATTTCAACCATTTCTCGATGAAGTACTCTCATATATAGTTCATTCTTTATTTTTGAGGGGAAAAAGAAAATGAACCTCACTATTATCCAAATTCACCCCTCAAGGTAATTTTGATAACTGAAAAAAATTCTACATGCTTGGAGGAACATAAATGGTAAAACACAAAAAAAGGTTTTAGGGGGTCCCTTTGGCTCTTATCTATCTTCCCCATCCAAGGAAAAAAATCTAAGAAATTAGAAAAATTTGAAAAATCCAAGAAATTGACTTTAGCTAGTGTATTGCGGCAAAATCAGATATTTTCATCCTAAATTTGCATGAGTTCGAAGGGACATTTGAAACCCAAAAACCCATTTTTCCCAAAATGGCCAAAAATAGAGGGAATCGGGAAGTCAAGTCTAAATGTCCTGGTGGTCCACATGACGTGCGGGACCCGCTTCATCGAAATCACCGATTTGCAAAGGAATCATAAAAGTGAGGTTTTTTCGGCCCAAGCCACATAGGTACATGGGGGACGCCCAGGACCTAAAATGCCAAAAATCCACAATCAAAGGGGAATAAAAAAATAGATAAATTTAACCCACGCGGTCCAAGTATGCGTGAGACACGAGTTCGCCGAAAACCGATTTTGCCAAGAATGCCATGGAAGGAAGCTTGCATGGGTGGAGTGGAGATTTTGGTCTTAGAAATCCAGGACAAAAGGACCCAAAATAGCCGAAATTACCACATACAAAGGAAAATTCAATGTCTGACCCTCCCGAACTTCAAACGGCCATAACTTTTGACTCGGAGCTCCGATTTTCATGAAATTTAACTTTCTGGAATGATAACGTCCTCCTCTACACCACCAAAATTGGATTTCTTATTTTTGATGAGGGTGAATATGTGAAAATAAAATATTAATCTCCATCTCTAATAAATTAAATGCTCATTCCCGTTAAATGACAAAAATGCCTGGCAAACCCAAAATAACTACCCACACTCAGAAGGCCATAAATTTTGCATTTCTCAACAAAAACACACAAAATTAGTACTGTTGGAATCTTAGTTCCTATCCCAATGCAAAAAAATAAATAAATTTAGAATTTTATGAATAATAGAATGTGATTTTGTAGAAAAAGTGGCAGGTTCAAAAGCAGGTGTTTTATTTGGTAGTTGGGATGCATTAATGAAGCATGGGCTGACATATTTCACTGCTGCAAGTTATGGGACAATATGGGGGTATTTTTCAAGAAACATGACATCATTTCACTTCATTTACTACCTCTTACAAGTGGTTGAAGGATAGATTTCAGGATTTTCATTTTTTCCTCTCTCTCTCTCCTCTCAAAATCTATAAATTGGAGTGTTGGGCTCATTGTAAGGGGGATAGTTTTGAGTAGCAAAACTCTGCAAAAATTTTTTTGAAGCCAATGTGTTGCAAGCCCTTGTAGTGGACTCCTTGCATGGTGATCCAAGCCCTTATTCTATAATACATTGAGTTGTGCATATCATGAAGCAATAAATACAAGTTTGTGGATGTATTTTCCCCTCTGTGTTTGTGTTTGTTTGTATTCCTCTTGACCCTTCAATCTCATTACATATATATTGTGTCTATCTTATGTTGTTTCATGGATTCATTATCATTCGTGTGCATGAAATATTGTTGTGAATGTAGTTTGTAGATCATGGAGAATTGTTATCACCCCTTCTAGTATGCACTTTTCTTCTATTTTTTTACACATTGGATACTATTCTCATAATCTACTTTCTCGGTGTATCACCGCTTTAGTGTAGGCTTTGTTTTCCTGTAATCTCTCTCCTGGTCCCTTGGAAATTCATATTAGGATTAGATAGTGTTCCTACATTAGAGTAGATTGTGGCGGGTAGTTTAGGAGTAAAAACCATCTTTCTCTTGAGGTCTATTTCAAGTTGCAAGTCTAACAACTTGGAGATAGTACCCATGTTATCCAATCACATAGTAAGATCAAGCACACACTTGTGCAAAAAATAGTGTGTTTTGATTTAGAGATAACACTCACTTTGCATACATGTCCATTCAATCGGGGGCCATCTAGATCCTATCATCCATCTTGCATTCCATTCCATCCATCCACAACATATTGCATATCTTGTTTTCTTTTACTCTTACTTACATTTGTTTGTTCATGGTCACTTTATTACACATGCTAGTTATATCTCTTGTATTTCATTTATATATAACATACATACATGTGCATTCACACCTTTTTTTGTTTATGATTAAAAATACAGTCTCTTACACGTAGCATGGATGCTTTCCTACTACCCTTCCTACATTGGTTGTTGGGGGAATCCACATATCTCACAGGTGTTATTGTATCATTTTGTACTTAGCACTTGACACTACTTTATTATACATGATTTTGACATACTGGTTATCTTTCTAACATTCTAATGGGTGCTTCATGTGCAACATTTATTATGCAGGGATATTTGCTTTCATAATTTTTATTACATTATCTATTTTTTTGTCTTATTTGTGGGCATTGCCCTTTGTTTGGTATGCACACTTGTCTGCATTTTTATGCGTCCATGATGGCCTTGTGTGTCTTGCAACATCTTGAGTGGTGTCCATGTTTGTAACCCACTTTGGAGGTCTACTTTGTCTTCTTGTGTGTTTACATTACTATATTGTTTGGTATCTTACACATTGTCTTTCTACATGCATGCTTATTTGTACTAACACTTGTTTTTGGCTAGCCTTCTTATTTGTGTGTGCCTTGGTTTCTACCAAGCACATTTCTTTCCCCCGAAGGGAAGAGTTATAGATTTCATGTATGGTTGGTCCCCTTTCAGGGCCAAAATCTCCTAATCGCAACATCGCATATGCCCCCAAAAGAGGGTGTCATCATTAGGGATTTTACATTTTACACAACGCTTCTACACCAATTTAGTTTAGTTCAGTTTCGCCCTTAGTATTTTTGGTTATATAGTTAATGGGTTCATACCAATATACGAACCCTATACACAACGACTTTTACAGGACATGGTTTTCCTTAGCATTCTCGAGAGTAGTTACATGTTATAGGATACAACAAAATTCATCTTTACACTACTTCAGCGAGTGGGATTAGATCGTCCAAAAACTAGATAGTCTTGATATCTCTTCACACACACTATTAGGAAATCAGTTAAAGATTAAAGGATACAATAGAATTCCTCCCTATAATTCTTCTTCCTATGGCATCGAGATCACGTAAAAAACCCAGACTGGATATCCTCTTTCTACACCCTTTTTCTCATCACAGATCAGGTGCACATGTTCCTTTTACACTTTTCATACTTTCATTTTAGTCTTTTCATTACATATACATGTGTCTTTTACATGTGTTTTTGACATATATACATGCATATTTGACTACTTGATCGTCTTATCCTTGTAGGTCGACTTTATGAGAAGCAAGAATTCAACAACAAAAACTAAAAAAATGGGGCCAACAACAACATTTTGAAATAGTACACACCATACTAACCATATAGATACATCACAAACATCGGAAACTACACACATGTTTCCGCCCTAGGTTCACTTTCATAAAAAAAAATTACACTTTTTGCATATTTAGTTTCCACGCTCTATCATTTTTTTTTCATTCCTAAATTTTTCTAGTACTTCAATGTGTTTCTACATGGATTATCAAGTACGCATCTCTATCTACTTTATGATATCAAGATTTCCACTCACCAACATAAAGTGGGGTCAAATTTAGTCATAAAATCAAACACTTTAGAAATTATTTAGTCTCGGTCTCATACCAATCTATGAACCTTGTACACAACTACTTTTATAGAGCATGGTTGTCCTTAGCATTCTTGGGAGCAGTTACAGGTTAGAGGATACAACGGAATTCCTCTCTACACTACTTCAGCGAGTGGCATTAGATCGTCCAAAAAACTAGGCAAAGTGTGGAGATCTCTTCACACACACACTATCAAGAAAGGAGTTAAAGGTTGGAGGATACAATAAAATTCCTCCCTATACTTCTTTAGCCTATGGCATTGGATCACCTAAAAAATCTAGGAAAGGATATCCTCTTTCTACACCCTTTCTCTCATCACGAATCAAGTGCACATGTTCCTTTTACACTTTTCATACTTTCATTTTAGTCTTTTCATTACATATACATGTGTTTTTGACATATATACATGTGTATTTGACTACTTGATCATCTTATCCTTGTATGTTTGATCGTATGAGAAGCACACACCATACTAACCATGCAGGTACATTACACACATCATAAACTACACACATGTTTCCACCCTAGGTTCACTTTCATCAGAAAAAATACACTTTTTGCATCTTTAGTTTCCATGCTCTATCATATTTTTGTCATTCTAGACTTTTTATAGTCCTTCAATGTGTTTCTACATCACTCTACATGGATTATCAAGTACACATCTCTATCAACTTTATGATACCGAGATTTCCACTCACCAATATAAAGTAGGGGGAAATTTAGTCATAAAATAAAACACTTTAGACATTATTCATTATGGTTCCACATCACTCTACATGCATTATTAGGTACACATCTCTATCTACTTTATGATACCAAGATTTCTGCTCACCAACATAAAGTGGGGATAAATTTAGTCATAAATTCAAACACTTTAGTCATTACTTAGTCTTGGTCTTATACTACTATTCATATGGTTTTGAGTAAAGAAAGTAGTAATTAACCCCCATCTTTTAGTCATTTTACTTTTCTTTTTGTCGTCATTGCCAACCTCCCACACATGCATGCCCAAGCTTATCATATCATTTGTGCTATTTTACATTTGATTGGGGCTCCTAGGCTAGTACTAGGGCACCCGTCGGTGCCCTGGTCCCAACTGGGGTGCCCTAATCCTTTTTACACTTTCTTGCTACTTTTTGGGTACTTTATAGATGTTTGAGATTCTTATCATTTTTTTGGTCAGCGTTTTTGGGGTTAATTATGAAATTAGAACAAGAGAACCATATAAATATAAAGTTATGAGACCATAATGAGGGACAAAACACTAGTCACTACTATCATTCACCTATATTTGCATCCATCAAAGGCATCTAGAGCTTATTTACATCCATCTAGTTTTATCAAAAGTGACAAGGCTAGTTCATTTTCATCACACAAGCATAGGAGGGAAGTTTATTCTATTCCATCCACCATTTATTACATTTTTCTACACATAGTTATTGCTCGCTACTTTCAAAAAGTGTGACTGGCACAAGAGAAACCTAGGGCATGATCACACATACACTCACATAGAACTACATCGAGTCTAAGATGTAGTGCAAAACTTTGTTAGTAAGTCCACCATCGTGGTCATTGAGGATAGTCTGACCCCTTCATTTACATTTAACTTTTCTTGGGTTTGATGTTTGTTTTGGGGTCTCGCAGGTTTATCATCCATTACCGATCATTGGAAAAGTTCGTCACAGAAAATCGAGTTGCACTCAATAGGAAATGAAGGATTCAAATCATCATCTGACCCTCTAGAGTTAATTCTTGGACCTCATGCATAGACCGGGGTCCTTTGAACTCATACTAGGGCACCCACAAGCACCCCGATCTTATCTTAGGCACCCCAATCCATTCAAACAACTTAGATACATGTCTTACGGAGCTCTTGTGTGGTTTCATATGTATTCTGTTTATCCATTTCATCATGTAACATAGTCCCAAACAACCATCAAATCAACTAAGATCTTTACAACCCTACTTGTCAATTAAGGTTTCACATTTTCATTAGTTTATACGCTTGGGTCACTTTCTATATTTATTTACTACATTTACTCATTATTATTTATTGTTGTTCCTAGTTAGATTAGCTTTATAAAATACCCATTTTAGTTAATTAGCAAATCACCCTGCTTGATCCCTCTATTACTCTCAAACAAACCTTCAGCTAAGCCATTGACCAATACCAAACAATAGAGGGAGGAGATACAATTAAATATCCATTCACAAAAATTCTTATAAAATCCAAATGCAAGAATAATCTACACTAAGAATCTCCATTTCACCATATTATATTCTTTACTTATATCAAACTTAAGAAGCATCCCAAAAATCATCTTTATGGACAATGAATGCATCAATTCATGATCAATGATTACACCTTTAGAATTTGATCTTCCGGAAAAAAAAACACTCTACTCATGAGAAATCAAAGAATCTAAGAGAGGCTTACTTCATTTAGATATTATTTTGTATGAGATATTACAAAGAAAGATATGGTAAAAATCATCACATGAATCAAACCTCTCCTTTTCTAGTGAAAAGGCTTATGAAGGTGCGATTGAATATCTTTAAAATTCTCTTTGATTTTTGAGATTCTTCAACAACGACCCACACATATTTACCCACAATATGTCAAAACTCTTGAAAGAAATCAACTTGAAATCCATAAATCCCCAGAGATTTATTCTTCTCTCGTGGATAACACCACATTTGCACTTCCTCAAAGTAAAAAGGAGCTACCAACATTTTATTTTTATCCTCAATGAAAAGAAAAATAATATTGCTAAGGATTCAATTTTTATCCTGGAAGGATGACAAAATAATAGCCCCGATAAATTAGAAATATATGTAACTTTTTTAATATCATCCCGATCCTAAGTTATCTCCTCATCACCATTTTTGATGCTAGAGATAAAATTTGAGGTTCTTCAAGCTCTTATTGATGCATGATAGTCTTTAGTATTTCTATTGTAGAAATAAAATATATGCACTTGGGTATATTTATAGATCCTAAAGAATAATAATGTATACATGATTCATAAGCAAGAAAACAAATGGTTGAAAACTCCTTTGGACATTATGGTTGTTTTATCTATTTCACTTTACTTTTCTAAAATTGATTGAGAATCCTTTTAGCTTTAAACACTTACATGTTTACCAGCACTTAATTTATTAATCTTTTGATGGCTTCAGATACTAGCATGCAGAATTCTTGTCTGTCAGGTGCTCTTTCCCTTATTTTCCTTATTCTTCCCCTTTTGGGTCCTTTACGCCTCTTGGGTATCTTTTTACACTTTGGGTCGGCATTTCATTTTTAATTATGAAATTCAAATAATGGAATAATATATATACTTAGTTATTACTCTTAAATAAGAGGCCAAGCACTATAAGCATTATCTATCATCACATAAGCTTGTACAAAGGCACAAGAGCATTAAAAGGCATACATCTAGCACATCCATACAGGGGAAAATGGTTGCATTATTCTACATACGCAACATAGGAGGGGATTTTATTCCATTCCATCACACACATTATGCATATTTGATATCAATCTATATCTATCTATCTCGACTATTATTGTGCGGTTTACATAAGGGCAACCTAGGGAATCATTACACACAAAAAAAATAACTACATGGGCTTTGTGTTAGGAAATAAGAGATAAAATATGTGAAAAATCCTCTCAAAATCACAACAAGATAAAAACTAATATGCAAAAATATTACGATCTCAAATAAAAGTGCGTAATAAAATAACACAACACAAAGAGACAATATTTAACATGGTTCACCCAATTTGGGCTACGTCCACCAAGAATCACTTACTCGGATTTTATTACAAGCCACCACTCTCTCAATATAATACCCAAACTGTTTGGAGCTATGCTTAACAAACTCTCTGAGAATTCACACCCGAATTCAAAGCACATCTAAAATGTTTTTCATACATCTATCATATGCATAAAACCATATAAATAGACAAGCTGCTTAAGTTGTTTTACAAAACCGTGGGTATCAAAACCATGGGAAAAACTATCCCATAAACTGTTAGGAATTAGTATTTACATTGTGCAAGATAATAATTACGTTGGTAATTATTATTATATAGTTTAATATGTTGTTAATATATTATTGTTATATTAACAATAATATATTATTGGTGTTGAGTTGTGTATTGTTACGGGAGTAACAATCACAACTAAATAGGTTTAATTGTTGTAACACCTCCTATTTTCTAGGAGGTTGTTTTGGCTATGTATATGGCTATATAATAGCTGTGTGAATGTAATTCAAATGTACTTGAATAGAATATATTTTTTGTGATTAAATCTAGTTACGTGCTTACATTTGGTACCAGAGTAGGTTATTCCTATGAGAGCGAGAAGATTTAAGAGGCCAAAGAGAATATTCAAAAATCCGTCAAAAAAATACAGCAAGTAGTGTTCAAGATAAAATGAACATATATTCCTCATAAAACATCGGATTGAGGAGATTATTTTAGGTTGAAAAGATGAGAAAAATACGCACAACTTTGTAGTTTACATCAGGGTCAGATTCAGCGTGAAAATATGACGAAATTGCTATCAAACAGACATTTTTGTGGTTGGAAATGCACATCCGGTAAAAGAAATGCAACACACAGGTTTTTTCTTATTGGTCAATTTTTTTTAATTATTTAGCAAAACTATAGTTTAATATATATATATATATTTCTATAGTTTTTCTTAATAATTGAATTTTGAGGGAAATTCAATTTTATTTTAATTGGACCAATTTACGGGAAATTGTAACCTCAATAACTTTTTGCGGTAACTCAAAATTGAGCACCATTTTTTGCAAAAGTGTTTATTTTTTAATTCTCATTATAGTGGTTCTAATTTTGGGATAAAATACCCACTTTGAAAAATATCATATTTTTTGGCTATTTTGTGGGATGCATTATCGGTTGTACCCGACGTCCTAAAACTAAAATGTTTCACATTGCGGGGGGAGAATAACTTCAATGTGGAAACAAATGAGCTTCATATCCAAACCCGGCTGAGCTAGCAGCATGTTGATGGAGGAAGGAGGCAACGGAGGAAGGAGGTCGAACAGCGACCTCTCGTCAGTCACCAACGACGGGGCCGCGCAGAAGCTGTGGTGGCATATGTATGGTGTGAGTATATGATTTTTAGTATGGTTTCCATTTTCTCAGTGTGCTTCAGTTTGCAGTGTTCCTGTTGCTTTGAGTGGTGTGCTTTATTGTTAATACTGGAAAAGAATTGTATAAGAGAGCAGAAAACTACGGAGATCCTCTGACTGCAGAGATCCTCTGACTACCATACTTCATTGGAAGATGATCGGTCAGTGAATACGTTCATTGGCAATGGTGATCATGTGCAGCAAGATCAAGACAACAAGATCTAGTTAGTATGATACAACACAATACATTTTTCCCTTTTTGATTTCTTATTTGGAATTTCACATTGTGGGGGGGAATACATACCAATGTTCCATTCCCATTCTGCACCCAAAATGACTTAGTCAAGGAAAGCTTCCAGTGGCAGTGGTAGTTTTCTATGTTGTTCGAGATCGAGTGGCAGTGATCAATGACAGAGACTATAATTAAGAACATTATGATTCTTATAGGAAGTAATGTGAAATATTTTCAGTATTTCTTCTATTATGTGGTTTTGAGATATGTCAGTTGTGTTTCCTACATAATTCCCTGATGTATAAGCATAGTGGTGAACAGTAGCACCAGAGTAAGTCAGTTCATGGATCTTGAAAGGGTTTGTGGGAGAATCCAGAAAACCACACGAGGTGGACAGTTGATGAGGTTCCTGTCACATCAAGGTTTGTGGTAAGCCTATTTAAAACCATGGAAGGAGTGAGCCTTTCTTTTGGATCAAGGTCATGAGTCACATATTTGGACATGCCACAAGGGTGAGCATACTGCAGTTGAGAGTGTGGATGTTTTTCTACCATGTAAACACTAAGGGGGGGAATGTTAGGAATTAGTATTTACATTGTGCAAGATAATAATTACGTTGGTAATTATTATTATATAGTTTAATATGTTATTAATATATTATTGTTATATAAACAATAATATATTATTGGTGTTGAGTTGTGTATTGTTACGGGAGTAACAATCACAACTAAATAGGTTTAATTGTTGTAACACCTCCTATTTTGTAGGAGGTTGTTTTGGCTATGTATATGGCTATATAATAGCCTGTGAATGTAATTCAAATGTGCTGAATAGAATATCTTTTGTTGTGATTAAATCTGGTTACGTGCTTTACAAAACCTATGGGTCAAAATCCATATGAAAAATCACGTTTCCCGATATATTGGGCACGTTTTAAGGCCCAATTTTTTTCGGGGGCTGCACTCCCGACCCCTACTACAGGGGCTGCTTCCCCCAAAGCCCCTGCTCGGGGCCCGACCTAGCCTCGAACCTCGTCGAGGATACATGAAAAGTGTACAAGTACTCTTAGTGTATAGTCTTCAACACTTTCATAGATGAAAATAGGCTCCACAACCTAACAGTTTGAGATGTAATGGAGCACTCGGTTGTGAGTCCACTCTTCGAGTATGATTGCCATGGTTAGTCCTACTCAACATTATGCATATTTGTTATTAGATTTGATGTTGTTTGCTATCACGTATTGGTAGGCATTATTTTCATAGGTTACATGTACAATCAATGGCATTGCGGTGAAACTAGAGTGACAAGAATATATCAACAAAAATATCATCCATCCAAGAAAAGATAATATCCTAAACATTTTCTGATCACTAGAGACTAGAACACTCACTAGCACTAAGGGTTCTCCTTTCCTTTCATGGTTTCTTATCTCTTGAGATTTCTAGGATCCGTAACCCTTAACGAGCCTGTTCAATACTTTTTCAAGCCGGATCTAGTAAATACTCAATCCAAATCACTTTCGGGATGTGCATAATTATCTAAGTCATATATTTCTCCCACTTGTTTAGGGTTTTACATTGTTTAATGTTTAATTTATTATTTCTTAACGTACTTAATTAATTGAAATATCACACATTACAGTAGTTACTATGAAGTAAAATTTTAATGACATTTATATTAAATCATTCGGTGAACCCATACCCTCGAATCCTACCTTGTTTTAATGGTTGAGACTTATGAAACCTTTACTGAAGAATACCTTCATGATCTTCAAGCTCGTATTTCTAAACACCCTCAAGACCTAGATCTCTTATTATTCTCTTCTTATAAAGAATCCACATGGTTAGTGAGCTTAACCCTCTAGTCTCCAATGATACTTCTCTTCCTTGTCATTGGACCACTACTCTTCCATCAACATCTATTTTTATAGTTTATATGCCTACCCCTATGAAGTAATTTACCCTCCCTATTACTTCTCATACATGATATGCCTCCTCTTGAGCACCCATGACCTAATTTCATTATTCCATGATTTGTAAGCCCAAATTAATCGTTTATAACAATCCTCTTCATTCTTCTATCTGTCTCTAGATTCCTCACTCATCCTTCATAGCCCTTTTGCAAACACCATTTCCTCCTATTTGTTTCCTCCTAACTTCGTCGCATATAAGTTTCCCACCTTCAATGGCCATGGTTACCCTCCATAATACCTTCATTCCTTCCATGTTACATGTCTTGATTATGTTGATGATCTTTCACTATTTTATAAGATGTTTCCTAAGAGCTTAACCGAATATGATATGCATTGGTTCTATGATATACATGTTCATTTAGTAACATATTTTACAGCTCTATCTAATTGATTTCTTGCTTGTTTTTATATAAATATCCACACTCATATATCATATGCATGATTAGCTAAAATAAAAAAAGATCTAATCAACATCTTGTGGATTGTCTTGGGCTATAAGAAAAACCTTACTAAAACTTATAATGTCCTCATTGATTTATAATTCCAAGCTCTATGTATTCAAATACTTTTTCCTCTACTCTAAGGGAGTTTCATTTTTGAGATCTCTCCTTCATTTGTACAATTATGCCACACCATTTGCTTATGTGAAACCGAACTACTATCAATGGGAAAATGAAGTATAATGATATTCCTTCCTCCCGATCATCCAATAGGTTTCAAGATAAATCCAAATTCAAATTCCTACCGACATTCAAGCTACTGTCAATATTGTTTCTCTTCCCTGCCAAGCTCTAGTTGTGACCTACAAGGAAAATCATTACGAAGTGATTAACTAAAATTAACTATGTAGTAGGTGGGGATAGTTATTCTAATTATTGAAAAATTGTAAAAATGTAATAAAATTAAGTAAAGAAGTATGCAAGTAAGATAAAAAAATATTAAAAAGGAAATGTTAATCCTAATGTGCAAAAGAGAAGAGGAAATGACTCAATTGAATAACTTATTCTTGTAGGACACTTTGTCACAATGATGTCTAGAAAATACGAAGTAGGAATGACTATGCGAAGTCCAAAAAGGATGGATCTAAAGGATCTAGCTAGACTAGAGATTCTGGGAGGGACTGGGGCACCTACGGGCACTCGATTTTTAATTTGGGCACCTTGATATGTGTAAAATCTCTAAAACTAATCTTCATCATTTGGATAGATTGTCTCAAACCCTCATCATTTGTCGCATCAGCTTTATTACCCTGTCGATGTCCCCAATAATACAAGATAAAAGAAAGACCTACAAGACCCTAAAATAATTATCAAACCATAAAAATAAAAATGCATATGAAGGGCTTAGATTGAGCTCATTTGCCACAATGGTGGACTTATTAATTGAGCAATGCACTACATATCGGACCGATGTAGTTCTATGTGCAAGTGTGAATGAATATTCCCTAGGTTTCTATTGTGTCATTTTCAATTTGTGAAGTAGCAAATAATAACTATGTGAAGAAAATGTAATAGAATGTGTGTGAGGAATAGAATAGAATCCCTCCCCCTATGAAGTGTGATGCATATTTCCTATCCTTGTGCCTTGATGATTGAACTATGTGTATGCAAGTGGTCTCCAATGTAATATATGGATGTAACTCTAGATGAGGGATAATAGTAAGTGATGCTAGGTCCCTCATTATTGTCTCATAACTTAATATTTATAGGGTTCTCTTGATCTAATTTCACAATTAACCTTGAAAATTTTGACCACAATAAAGATAAAGATCTCAAATGACTTGAAGGAGCCTAAAAGATGTAGGAAACTATAAGAAGGATCGAGGTTCCCTGGTGGGACGAGGGCGCCACGGGTGCCATAACACTAATCTAGGTTCCCTAGTCAAGGATATAATAATGTGGGATGACAGAAGCCAACTGGGAATCGGAGGTGCAAGAGGTTGGAAATGACAAAAAAAAACAAGATGGCCAAAAGATGGTTAATTACTATTTTCATTACTCAATAACCTTATCAATAGTACTATGAGACTAGGATAAATAATGTATAAAGTGCATGATTTTGTGACTACACAAAGCTACCTTATGCACCTCGATTCTTATTACCACAACTCACTAAAATAAATCAAGTTACCCTCCCTCCATAACTAAATCTAGATCCTTCTCTCCCATTTGGTCATAACTATGATGAAAATGTACACTGTGATTACAACTAATGCAATGGCCATTCTACTTATCATTATTTTAAGTTTAGACATATCATTCAAGATCTTATCGATAAAAACACAATCATGATCCTAGATCTATCTAATTCTAAACCGATCAATGACAATCAAAAGCTTAAAATATTTAATCACCCATTACGAAAAATATCACGGTCTGAATCTTTGATTCATCTCGTAATCATACATATCATGTTGTGCCTCCTCCCTCATCAAGGCCACTTGATTTCCTCATTTCTAATGCTAACATGCCACCACCAGTTATTACATTCTCGGATCATGATTACCATGCTACATTTTTTCGTGATGTTGTATGATAATTCTTCTATTAGTACTCACACAAATCAACAATACTATTATCCATCCCTCGACTCTATCTAATGCATGCTCTGTGGCACTCTTACTAGATTTCAAATTTAACTTCTAGAATCACATTTCCAATTTCTAATTATTATAGACATGACATCCTTCCTATTACTCCTAGGTCTTTTACCATACCAACACCATTCCTTGTTACATCTAAAATCAAAGGTTGTGACATGGTCTTAAGATTTCGTTTGCCCCTACCTACCCATGATATCCCTTACATGCTTCACTTATGTCTTAAGTTCATCCATAAAATGTAGGTTGTCACCATCAAAGGTGTTCCACCATGTACACCATTACCTCGGCCCAATGTTTCTTGTATTTTCATACCAATAAAGACATCTAGTCCTCTTGTAGCTCTCAATCCTACATGTATCTCTAAAGCTAGCTCATCCATTTGTACTTGAATTATATCACAACTCTGTAATCCTTGTAGATCTATTAGTCCTCATCATCATCGTAAGTTCACTACATAATTCTCTTCCACGTATACATACATACTCTCTTACACCACTAGTCCTAGACCATGGTCACATGCCTTCTCTTTCTTAGACACCAGCTAAGGAGTCCTCATTATTCACTATCATCGGATAGATTTCTATCACTTTCACACTTGGGTGCATCATACTTTTCCCCTCTCCATTTCCATTCGATTTCTATATCATATACTCTTATCTTCTTTGCTACACTTCATACTTTTTGCGTCCACAATAAATATTTACTAGCATCCACTCTCACGACAAAATTTTTTCCACCATTAACCGATGACACACTCTTGTTCCATGGTTCATTTTATACTATTGAGGGTATGATTCCTCTAATAACCTCACTTATCACATCCTAGCTATTCATGCATTGTGCTTGCTATATATATTTTTGACTATCACCACGTCTCTGGTGAACATACTTTACCATTGATTCCCAATGACGCGCTCTTTTCTTTGCTTCATACTTAAATGTTGAGGGAGAATTCCTAAATGAAACTCATCTCACACACATCCATTGGGGGAAATGCATATCCTCCCATCTGTGTATCAAAAAAATCAAAACACACCATAACAAGCACACCACATTTGCACATCTTTTTATATTCACTCTTGTTATCTTATACTATTTACATATACACTTTGTTTCCTATGATATTTGGATAGTTATTTTGTCATTATATTTTCCATACACACATCCATGTTCACTTGGTATCTTGAGGTGAATATAATAATTTTTTAGATCTACACACCATTCATGATGCTTGACACTACTCCGTACGCCAATCCCGCCGAGGATCTTGTGGGAATCTACCTTTTCTCATCTCATAAAACATACTTACATGTCCTATTCTTAAAATATTTGTTACTTATTGCTACCATTTTAATCTTCGTTGATCTATACATTTATTTAACATACTACTTATCTTTCTAACATGCTAAGAAGTGATTCATGCATAAAATTTTCCTTATAAATTTTATACAACCATGGTTATCTATTGATTATTGCTTATTACTATTTGTCACTATTTGTAGGCTATTCCCTATGTTATGCTTGATCATTTTTGCTTATGGATGCTTCGGACCTAGATTTCTTGTGACATTTTGAGTGATGTTTCATGTATACATCCCACTTTTCACGATACTTTTGGTCTTCATAGTTGTTTGCTACATTGTATTCTATTGCATGCTAGTTATTTTACACTAACACTTGTTTCTAGCCTATATTATTTGCATGTTCCTTGGTTTCTACCATGCACATCACATACCCCTACATGTAACAAATTCACAATATGCATATTAGTTCCAGATCTTTTGATTTGGTTTACATCCTCCTACATTCATCACATGCACCCCAAACGAGGGGGAAACTATTTGGTTAACAAATCAACCTTCTAACATCTCAAATCTCCAAAACAAAACATCACAACACAACATTGGCAGAGCACATAGTCATATACTTATCTAAAATATAACTTGGACCCAAAACATAGAGAAGACACTAATGCCCAAGTATGAAACAAGAATGATGGGTACTTGCATCCATCTTGGGTGCTACTATCCTAGGGGGAAAATAGATATTTTATCAGTTGAGCACAATTTCAATCAATTTACAATAAATTTCTACATTATCAATCACTAGAATCCAATTAAAGAATTCATTGAAATGGTTATAATATGGTTATAAATTGAGGCATGTGAATATGTAGTGACACTCTGAGAAGTGTCATGGAAGGAGTGAAAAATAGACCTCTCCCTAATACTCTTCTCTTAGAATTAGATAACCCAAAAAAATCATTCTTTCTGCAATATTTCCCAAAAAAAATCACTCTTGAATGAGATCACCCTAAAAATTATCCCTTAGATCAGATCGACCAAAAACTCCCTCTTGACATGATATCGAAGATAAACCTCACCTTTTGCAATAAGAAACTCAACTCCAACAACATCTCCAAATAAAAATAAAATAATTTCTATTCTTTACTCTCTTATACATCAAGCACTCTTTCCTTATGTATTACTTCATAGTACTTTTACATGATTATTCACATGATACTCTCATTTTTCATATAAGGGGCTTTGAGTACACTTTCGATCTTATTTTATAAGTTCATCCTTAAAATAAATAAATCACATCAACAAACATAAGCTCCAACAACATATTATTATGCATATACTTCACTCCTTGGGTATACCTCCCTTTCCTAGTTGACACTCTTTACATTTCCATTTATCAATTTCACACACTATAAGAGACACTTCTCTTCGATCTATAAAGTATGAATCTTCTATCTATTTTATGATATCGAGTATTCACTCATAATAAGAAAGTGCGGGAAAATGTAGAAAAAAACATATGTACTTGGGTACATATATAGGTCCTAAAGCATATTGATCTATACATAATTCATAAGAAAGAAAACTAGTGGTTGACAACTCCTTTGGGCCTATTAGTTGCTTTATCTCTTTCATTTTATTGTTTCTAAGCTTGAATGGGCATCCTTTTATCTTCACAAACCTTACAAATTTTCCGATACTTGATTGATTTATCTTTTAATGGCTTGGACATTAGTGTATAGGTGCTCCTACCCTTGTTTTCCTTATTTTCCCCCTTTTGGGTCCTTTTCGCCTCTTGGGTATATTTTTACACTTTGGGTCGGTGTTTGAGCTTAACAACTACAAAATTAAAACAAGGGAGTCATATATATACTTAATTATTTCTCTCAAATAAGGGTCCAAATAGTATACAAATTATCTACCATCATCTAATATTTCACAAAGGCACAAGAGAATTACACGGCATACATTTAACACATCCTTACAAGGGACACAGACTACATGATTACGCACACACAACATAGGAGGGGATTTTATTCTATTCCATCATAAAAATTCTGCATATTCGGTATCAATCTACATCTAGCCCACTATCATTGTACAACTTGCACAAGGGAACCCTATGACATCATTACACACACACACACACAAAGAACTACATAGGGTCCGAGATGTAGTATAGGGAATGGATTTATGTTCACCCTTTGGGTGACCGTCAGGTCAATCCACCTCCACATTATGAATTTTTTTAATTAGATTTTATGTGGTTCATGTACATGTGCGAGTAGACATTTTTTGCAAGTTACGAGATAAAATTGATAACATTGCAGTGAAACCATAACAACAAAAGGAGATCAGCTCCTCTAGCCTAGAAAATATTTGATCCTATACATTTACATAGTCACTAGCACCTAAGGCACTCATTTCCTTCCATTTTTTCTTCTATCCTATAGAGTTCTAAGTTTTGGAACCCTCACCGACCATGTTAAACATTGTTTCTAGCCATATCCAATAGATATTCTAGATCACCTCTAGGTTGCACATAATTCGATAAGTCATCTCTCTCTCTCCCGGTTTCTTAAAGTTTTACATTTTGAATGCTTATTTCTTACATCTTACTATACTTAATCAAAACTAAAATAATATAAAATATAATAGTTATTGTGAAATAAAGGTTTAATCACATTTAGATGAAATCATCTATCTCCTTCCTCAAGTCAATTCTCCCTTAACTTTTACTTCCAATAAATTTCTTCACGCAAGAGAAAATCACCGAGATTAACTGGTAACTTTTTTATCCTTGCAAACCTCCTCTTGACCCATGAATTTAACAAAAAAAATGTTCATTCAAATCATGAAGTTGTTTTTCCACTCTAATTTGTCTTGGAAGATGTTTTTGAAATGATGTTCATTCCATTCTAACAATTCAACATTCAAAAATTGTAATTTCTAAAATATGATACACATTTTCAAGCCTCAAATCTTAAAGGAAGGCCACCATGAGTTGATTAAATTACAAAGAAGCGGGTCTCTAACTCACATTAGCTCAAACTTAAAAAGAGATTTTTTGGGAGATTCATCCACATTAGAAGAAATTGAAATATGATAGTGGTCTGAAATGGACCATGAGATAAAAAAAAAGAATTTAAATAATATTTCCTTGCATCCAAAGAGGAATAACCAAGAAAGGATCCAATCACTCATAAATATTAATAAAACGTAATCTATTATTATACTAAGTAAACAAACATTGCTTTGGTTCAATATGCAATAAAGAATTGTTTTGAATTAAAAAATGAAAATCCTGTTGATATTGATCATTTCTTACCAAACGTAGAACTTTCTCTATGTCCGACAAAATGGCATCAAATTCACCACCCAAAATAAAGAGGCAATCCTTCTTAACCTGAATTTCCTCAAAAGTTTCCTACCACAATAGCCTTTTACTAGCCAAATTATTGGGACCATAAATGTTAAAAAGAAATTAAATATATTTATCTCCTGGGATAAATTCGACATAATTCAACTTTTGCATCTTCTTTACCACCTCCAAATTAGTTTTATATGATTTCCAAAGGACGCCAAGACCCCAAAAGCCCCCCTGTAATCCATGAAAGCACTAGACCAACCCTTTCAACTCTTAGACCCAAAATTTAGCAATTCATTTTTGTTTCTTGCGAGAAGGAAAATGCTTACATCTTGGAAGAAAATGCAACACTTCACCAAGTGTCACTTGTTAGGGGCTTTCATCTTTGGTAGCAGTGAAGGTTATCCTAAAAATTAGTTGGTTTTCTTGGACTGTTTGCCGACTTTAGGCGAACTTCTCAAGTTTTGATGGTTTAGGGTCGGTTTTCTTTTCTCTGTTTTACTCTCTTTGGTTTAAAGTCCTGATCTTCATTGTAAGAGTTAAGCATGTTTAACTCCTTTTGTGGACTTTTCTATTTCTTTCTTGCTCGTTTGTTTTTGTTTCTCATTTTGTAAGGCCCCTGGGATCCGATCCCTATTTTTACATTCAATGTAAGGATTTTCATGGCTTCTTGGGAATGAATTTCACCTTCCCACCTTCAAGATATTGAAATATCAAAGTTTTTGTTTACCATTAACCAATTTGCTCTTGGAAACTTCCTCTTTTGATTTACACGCCTTTTTTTGTTTGAACCACAATTGGCCACTTTCAAACCAATTTTGGAATATTCAAACAAGTGGAAGTAAATGCAGAAGATATGAATCCTCCATTTCCTCCACCCCTACCTCAACACCCTCTTTCTCACGATCTCATACTTATACTTATTTTTATGCTTCATCTTGGAGAGTCGAGATCCATTCATTTAACTCTTTTATAGAAGAATCTTTCCTCAAATTAAATCCTTCATTCAATACAGAGTATTTTTTCAAATATTTCACCTTTTTGTGTCCTCAAAATTGTTCTAGGACTAAGAGTGTCTTCATTTGCAATCTCTATGGCCCCTTCAAATAATAAGGATTATAACCTAGTTTGTGACTCCATGACAACATAACCGAATCCTACTTTATTTCCTAGTATTACCACTTAAGATGACCTATCTAATTACATTTGAAACATCTAGGTTGGATTTTCTCCTAATCCACCCTTTGATGCTACTCTCTTGAAGGAGATTTGATTTTTATCAAGTGAGAAATATTTTCCTCTAGGTCTAACACCATGTAGAAAATGACATGGGAAACAATAAAACCATCTAGGGTTATTAGATCAAATCTTTTCACTCTACCAATTTTTCCACAAATCTTAGAAACTCGGCCGAATACTCAATAGTAGTGAAAAGAGTTGAATGCATCATATCAAAGATTCACCAACCGAGGAAGAGAGGACATTGAAATTTGAAACCCAAGGTTAGAGGAAAATACCATTTACTCGATAAGCCAATGTCTCTTATACATGGTTTCATTTATTTTTCCTCACTTCAACAAAGAACCAAGAAGAAACCAATAAGGAGGAAGGAAATTTGAATCTTGGTGCCCTATTTTCTATCACACCATCGGAAGATTTCCTCTGTTGAAATCCATCTTATGATAAATTCAACAATAAGGACACAACTTCGTACTATATCAAATTATTCTTCCACCCCCACGTCAATAACCACCTTCGCCCTGTCTCACATAATTTCTTCGATCACCTTTCCTTTAGAACTCGATGCGAAGGAACATTGAATATTTAATGGTTTCTCCCAGTCTTTCCTAAATTCTTCTCATTGAAGGATACGACAAGCCACCTTTTATACTTTCCTTTGCCATATTTTTTATTATTTTCAATCCTTGTCAACCTCACTCTCAATGCTCATCTGAATTCGGAGGTGTGGAATTCAGGGTTTTGGCAGTCTCGGCAACACAATTAGAAAAATGACTGAAAATGTCTGAAATTTTGAATCCTGAAAGAGTTCAAATTTTGGAGGTCAATGCTGTGGAATTTTCGGACTTCTAAGGTTAGGGTTTTTGGACTTCAAAAGTTCAAGGTTTCGGAATTCAGATTCCTTAGTGACCAAAACACAAAAATCACAATGAAATGTCTGAAATTCTGAATTCTGAAAGTCTAAAATTTCAAACTTTCAAACTTTCAGGTTTTAGACTTTCAGAACTCTCAAGCAAAATTGGTGGATGAACAGTGTTTCAATCTCTAAAATGGAAATATCTGAAAGTCTAAATTTTGGAATTTCAGAGGATGCATGTGTTTCAGACTCCAAAAAATGATAGAGCCAACCACCCACCATTTTAGAATGACACCTCAACCTTCAGATGGCCATAACTTTTGACCTGGGAGCTCGGATCATAGGGGGTTCATTAGCTAGGTAATATCCTAGAACATGGGTTCATATTGAGGTAATTAAAATTAATAAAATTAAAGTCAATATACCGGTAGACATGAGGGGGTGAAAGGGTTTAATTTATTAATGTTTTGAATCAGGTATTGGGGGTAGGTTAGAGAGGTGGGCTAAAGGAAAGGGAGGTTTAATTTTAATATAAAACTAAAACATTTGAACCCTAGTTTTTAAAAGTAAATACCTTAAAATTGCAAAAGGAGTGTGGTCATAAATTAAATTATAATCTCTTTTTTAATAAAGAAATCTAGATTCTTAACCAATAAATAATAAGATGGTAGAAAACTAGGATTGAGTATGTTTTTCAACACAAGTGATATTATTTCACCATCTTAATTATTTTAAGAACTATTGATAAATGATTAAATCTTAACATATATAAGGTGATTTGTAATAGGTCTTCAATGGCTTCAAACTATCTTTCGAGAGGAAATGCATATTAAAAAAATGAGTGAGAAATATAATATATTTTTTGTCTAATATATTAGGGTAGAAATAAAAAGGGGTAAATAAAATTGTAATTGAAAAATGGGTAAGTAAGGTACATGGAAAAAATAGGGGTATTTTCATTCTAATAATATAACAGGAGGGGATATTATCAATTGAATAATTAGAGGTAGAAACTAGAATTAAGGGTATTCTTTAATACCCTTCAAATGCACGTGCTATACCATACTTTTACTAAGTGAACCCCTCGTGGCTCAGATTTACATAAGAAAGGACTTTTGGAAAGCTCTCGGCATATGGTACACAACTACAACTGGATATATTAAAATTAGTGAGACTAAGTTATTTAAAAGTAAGAAATATAGTTCACCAGTTTTTAGGGTGTCATACTTCTCACCTACCACCATAATGAAGGTATGGGCTTCGTTCTTGCCCAAAAAGGAAATACATGGAGACATGGGTTTTGCAATAGCACTCATCTTTGTTGCGAGGTGAATTCAATGTATTTCTTGGATGGTTAGAATAGGATTTGAAATTATTCTATCTCCTTCTCTCATTTTCTTCCTATATATTGTAAGGAGGGGCATTTTTCTAAAGGTTGGATATTTTTTCTTTGCACCCTCCCTTCTTCTCGATTTGTAAGTGAATTTGTGGAGTTCAAACCTCCCATCTAAACTGTAAATGCAATCTTGCCTCTTGGCCATTGTAATGGATTGTATAAAACTTTTGGAGCAATAAAATAAGTCTGTGGATGATTTCAACCCTCTCTTATGTTCATTGCATCTTCCTAGTCTCTCATTGCTATCTAGCCTATCTCTGTGCATGGTGGTTGTATTACATTTTTGATGGTTTTTGTTTAATTTCAAAGTAGGTGTTCAACATTCCTTTGGTGCATCACCTCCTGTTAGTTTAGGTTTATTTTATTGCATCTTCTCAACCCTATCTCCTTGGCAAGTTAGAGTATGTTTTAGACTAGATTGTCTACAATTTGCATGTGTGCATCATAACATAGGAATAGCAACCAACCTTCATCCAGAGAACTTTCCTAATTGCAAAGTCCCACACTTTAGGAAAATCTCCATGTTATGAAATCACACTAAGATTTTCAACCCATCAAGTTGCGAGACATTCAAAGGTTTTGTGATTACACATCAACTGTTATCTCTCAGAAGTGCACCCTTATTGAGGGTTCACAGATCTTCTAACTTTTCTTACTCCCTCACTTCTTTAGATACAATTGAGACACCTCATGAGATGTGGGCTGTCTCCATATTGTGAGGTGAATCTCTAGGATTAGAAGGCTAGTTTCTTCTTTGGAGTATCCCTAAAAATAAAGTTGTGGTGTTTAAAGGTAAAAAGATGGCTAAAACTATAATAAATGGAGGTGATACACCAAAAATTATTAAGGTCTTAAATGAGAAACATGCACAATATACTGATAATAAATTGAATAAACATGATCCAATGGGTTTCAAAAAATGACAAGGTAAACACTTTTGTTGAGTGACTTCTCACAACAACAAGGCAAATAATTACACACTAAAACTATCAAAAAAACCTATTTGCAGCAAGTTAAATAGCATAAGCATGCTTAATTAATTCAGGGATTAAAACAAGAATGACTACTATAATACACAACACTACAAATTAATGGAAAGGAAACTAATTGACTCTCATTAAAGGGAAATTATGGTAAATTGATTCATCACTCAAGTGCATCCAAAAGTCCTCTTAGTGCCATGTTAGTGCACACAATGAATAGTAAAAACATTCACCCAACCCCCCTAAAAATAGACTGCAGTGTAACTATACTTGCATGACAATTTTAGCTTCTTATAATGAATAAATAATAAGGAATAAAACTACATGTTGTTACATGAGGAAAAAATAGCCTTTTAATTTTGATTTTTCACTCTAAGTCGAACTAATTTGACTCCTCCAATTTTACATGATGTGTACGTTGTATTTTTGGAGAAAATAAGGTAGCTTTGGTGAATAATTAAATGCTATTTTGATCCTTGTCTTCATGTGCAAGTAATCTTTGTCAAGTGCATGCTAATTTGTCTTATAGCTATGTATGATGTTGTGAAACCTATCTCCTTTTATCCTCATGTTGAATGATTAAAATAATAAATCTTGCTTTGGCATTCTGATGTGACACCTATTCACATGTGATATTTTGTCTTATTTTTGCATACTTCAACCTGTACTTTGTCTTTATCCCTGACTTGGAAGGTACAATGCTCTTTTAACAAAAATTAAGGTAAATTTATAAGACTCGAGGCAGAGTAATTTTGTTTTGACATTACCTCATAGTATTATTGGCTCCTCTTTTGACTTGACTTATCCAATGATATATGAACCCTCCCACTTAATAAATTATAAGATCAATGATTTAGGATAAGGTTTGACACATTATAATTTACAAATTTTAAAGGTCAAAGACCTTATGATATCTTCAAGATACTTGTGGTCCCCTTCCCATGAGGGAAGACCCATCATAATATCGGTGATTTTGATCTACCCCCTGGTAAATTTAGGGTTTTATGGCCCCGTGACATGTCTCGTAGTTTTTAACCCATGTTGAGTTAGCTAAGCTGGAATGTCAAGTTAGGGATGCAAAATATCCAAACCCTAATCATTTTCATCATTCCATCTTCAAGCTTCATCTAGTTAGTGAAGCCCTAGAAAAAAATTGTATGTCACCATTGAAGTTTATTTCGAGCTCTTTGATTGCTTTCTATACATATATTATTTTTTCGAGCTAAAATGTAAGCTCGAACGCCATTAAAGCTTTGGTTTGAAGCTTTGAAGTCTACGATTTTCCTTATTTTTTATTTCTTCACATGAAAAATTACTCTTTTAGTATATATCCTTTGTTCGAGTCTTCTTAGATGGCCACCGCTAATAAAAATTGGGTAATTAAGGCCACTAAAATTCAGCCATTTTCCTTCCTTTCTATGTTTTATAACTACAAGTTCTAATTAAAGAAACAATTGTGCTTTTGTGTTCTTCTACGGTTTTATGTATCTCCGTGAGTTTGAATGTGATTTTGGGTCTTCATATTTTTGACTCTGCACTCCCAGTTTGAAAAATCAAACATAAGCTGGTAAGATCTCGATTATGGCTTATATATTGTTGTAAAATCTTGTGATATTCCTTGCGGTCATGGAATATGAGCCATTTTCTTAATTTGTACTTAACTTTCTAAAAGTAATGTTGAAGGTTTGCTCCATTTTTGAGTTTCTCTGCAAAATTTAGCATATTTTTAATGGCTATGGAATTTAAAGGCTCTCTTCTTTATTATCATCTCAAAGAAACTACAAGGGTTTTCTTTGTTTGTGTATATTCGCCTCCGATTCTAGATCGGAAGATTGTTAATGTGGGTATTTGAAAAACACAAAAAATATTTCATGGGCATTTGAATTTTGAAGTTACTCTTGCTTTTTTTCTCTAAATTTTGATATTTTCTTGTATAGATTTTGGGGTGCGAGCTCTTCATAATGATCGCCATTGTTATTTGGTTGAAAATCCATTCAGTTGGACATGGGATTTTGTTTCTACTCGATGGGTTATATTATCTATTGCCACTTCCTTCATTGCTTCTCTGCAGATATGGGTGAGCTCGATTTTGGGTATCCTTTTCATGGCTATGCTTTCCCTATAACAAATCATGGCAATTTTGTAACATGTAATGTATTTATGTGTTATTAAGGTTGTCTCCACATTTATAACTCATGGCTCACATGTTCAGTTTGAAGCTCATTCTTCTGAAACGACTCTTCATTAATGAAGAAAACTCTATATTATTGAGTTCAACTCGCTTGAGCATTGATCATTCTTATTGATCAACTTTCTTGGAGCTTGTGGGGGATTGCATATTGAGCTCTTTTGATTGTAAAATTTTTCCCTTCTATATTTTCTCCTTTTCTTACATTTTTATTTGTTTGCATTGGTTATTCTTTTAGGGAAGGTTGTGCTTTGATAGAATCCGTGTTCATATGCCAATGTCAAAGAGACCTCCATCCAAATTTGATTACTCATGCTTCAAGAAGTTTTCCTCCAAAATTTATATGTGTAAATGCATTCTTCCTTGAAAACTTGTAAACAAATATTTGTAAAGCTAATGCATATGTAGTTTAAAACTATTTCTCTTGAAAAAATACATTCGTGTTTGAAAGTGGAAATTATTTCATTAGTAGTTTTACCCTTTGATGAAGGAAAACATTCCATTGCTAACTATACTTGTTTTTATTCCTTCATGATTGTGTTTAACATTGTGAGTTAGTTGAAAAAGTTGGCAGATCTTTGTGCTATTTAATGGTGAACTCAGATTTATAATTTTATATCCATTTACAAATAGCTCGAACTAACCTAATTGCCATAGAAGTTTGCTTTGATGTTTATGCATATTTTCATGTATGATTGCAACATGATTGCTTTTGATATAAAATTTTACAAGTTCTCCTTTTTCTATTTTGGCAACAATAGTGCTTCTAGTTTATTGAAATTGTAATTGAAAAATTATGTTGTACCAAAAAAGTGGATTGTAGAAATATTTACATTCATCTTGTTTCTATCAAATTTGAGTGAGGTCTTCAAATACGAAATGTGAACTCATTTGCAATTTGAATTTGAAAACAATATTTGCACCTTCTTCAATTCATCAATCTCATAATTCACTTAGTAATCATGTCACCTAGTTCTTACAAGCATGATGTCACTTGTACTTTTTCATGTTCTTGTATAAGAATGATGCCATTTATCTTATCTACAAACCTATAAATCTACAAATTTTGATGTTCTTTGATGATTGTTGGTAATCACTTCAAGATGTATTGTTTTAATATTTTCTCTTTAAAGTTGTATATTCATGTTTCATGTAACATTCAAGCTTTATGATTTCTGTTCAGTAGGTTCGATTAATTTGGCTTTTGAGAATCTTAGACAACCTAGAATTTGAATTCGTGATGAATAGTACCCTACCATCTTGGTGATCTTTTATATATAATTTGTTCATGCTTGTGAGAGATCCAAGCTTTAAGTCTGTGTTGAACAATGATTTTCACACTTTTTACAATTCATCCCTCTTCATTAGTTCACTTTTCGGAATCTGTCTCTTCCTTTGCAAGACTATACTTTCAATAAATTTCCAATCGCATTCATACTTGTTTCAATGGCTCTTATTGATATCTAAAAAATACACTATTGAAACATTAATTTCATGGAGCTTAGATACTTGTTGATTTTAGATCTAAACATGTTATTGTTTCAGTATTTTGGAGCATTCTTGATGTTGTAAGCTCATGTCTTTATGATTATTATTTCTTGATGCAAGTCTCAATTCCTATCATTTCAGTTGTCTCGAATGTGATTTCTTAATTTATGCACTCAAAACTGGATGCATTCTATATCTATACTCTCAATGAATTGAAGTTGTTTGGAGCTCTTATACTTTTTCTTAATGGTAGCTTTATGCAATCCATTTTTCAATGGAAATAGTAGTTCATTTGTATGTAGAATAGATGTTCTATTATTTTTCCTTTACTGCAAGTACATGTACACTTCAGAAAATAGTTAGAAAAATAAGTCAAATATCCCTTCTTGCATCATGTAGTGATTCTTTCTTCTCTATGATGATTAAGAAAATGGTACTTGTGCTCTCGAATGACGGTGAGAAGTACTTTCGATTCTGTCTTTGTATTTTCATGTATATCATCTATGCCTTTTAGAATATTTATATACTTGAAGCTATAAACATAATAATGAAGATTAATCCTGGAGCTCTAACAACAATTTGTTGTATGTCCACAGGTATTTGATGCTAGGAGATGAAGATGATGCAATTTGTGGATGATGCACTAAAGATGATGAAGATGAAGGTAGAAAAAACCCAATCAGGAAATGATGGGTTTCTTCTTTCTTCTTTTGCTTATAGTTTCATGTATATGTATCTTCTATCTTTAGTACATATGAGTTACATCCCACGGCTTGTGTGGGAAACTGTATTTCTTTATGAATAAATGAAATTAAATTATGTAATTGAGTTGTCTATTTCCTTTTGCATTCGATTATTGTAAATGATAATTGTAGAATGAACTAAATAACTCAACACATAATTAATCTCATTCAAACATATATAAAAAATAAGGAATCAATGTGCCTTTAACTAAAAATGTAGCCATGCAAACAATAATTGTGTTTCCTCTTCCAAAGTCTAACCCCTCACATATGATGGTTTTCCCATCTTTATCAAGGATGTTCATTAATCCTTTAGGGTTCTTGCATAACTTTGATGAAGATGAACATTGAATGGCTGCATATTTGACGTGTTACATTCTCAGTAGCAACACACATAGGTGCATCTTTGCATTCTTGTTCACTTATCTTCCTTTTCCTTACTTAGGTCCATCACATCAATACTTTCCATCTGAAACGAAGTTTAGAGTGGAAAATTTGCACGGGTGATAAAATATCAACCTTTCTGGTGATCCTGTGAGGTAAATCTACATGATAGCTTTAATACCAATGCCTTTCTCTTTTCCATTAGGCACGAAGTCAAAGCCTAATACCAAAATCTGTCCTTTTCGAAAATTGACCTTTCTAAAAAAAAAAAAAGTAGGAATAGATCGGTAAACCAAATCACATGCATGAAATGTACTTGTTGAAAGGGAAATCCTACTCTAGCCTACTCTAACTAGCTGCAAACTGAAGCTAAAAAAATCCTAAAATAGGCAAATGAAAAATAGATTCATTGTCTCAAAAGCTCGAGGCCATAAATTCAGCTTGGAAAACAAGTAACATGAAAAAGCTGGAAACAAGAAGTGTACCTGATTTATTTTGAGAGGATCAGTCAAAAGATGACAAAAACCTCTATTTGATATGCAAGTTATTTTAAGAGGTTTTGGGTCTAATTCTAGAGAACATAATACTCATCCTTGTGCTCTCAAACAGAGTACGAATTCTAGTCTTGCTCAAATTTGCTGAAAAATAGCCAAATACTGAGAATATAATGCAACCTTATAATAGCTGGAAAAATCATTTTCCTGATCCGGTCTATTTCTTTAATTTCCTTTCTATCTCTCGAGCACATTTTGAAGCTGATTTGAAAGCTTTTCAACCTCTTCAAGTTATTTTACTACATATTTCACAAATGATTTTTAGTTGTTATGTCAAACTCTTCTCCATTATTCGATCCACCATGCATCTTCAATATTCAAGTTTCTCTTCTATGAAAGGTTGCTTCTCTTAGTTGCTTTGCAGTGTCTTTTGATTTTCTTGGTGAACCACCGCAAGTCTCTAATAATCGAACAATCTCTAAACATGTACCACAATGAGGGTCTTCACATTCATTGGTATCGTCTTGATCATCCTGAAATTGTTCTTCATCATCCCTCATGTGAGCTTCATCATTTAATAGGAAATTGGTCAAAATGAAAACATGTTATTCATTCCCTAAATCTGTTGATTTATCTTGAGAATTGACTTGCAAATCCTTGTCAATTAAAATTGACACTTCCTTGTCGAGATGATTTTGCAAGTTTTGATAAATTAGTAACCTATATGAGTATGGTGTCTTCATGCAAAATATACTCGGAACATGAGGAATCTTGATCATCTAGCTCTTGTACTTTCTCCTCTACAAAAATCAACTTTGGCTCTTACATGCAGTTTTTATCCAAATGTGGAACATGATTAAACTAAAACTTTGAAACCCTTTGTTGTAAATTATGCAAAAAGTCTAGCTTTGTTGTTTTCTTCAATTGGTTTCCCCTCCTAGATAATTTTCAGATCTTCATCTTCATGAATTGGCACTACAGATGAAGGAGGTGGGGTGGGCTAGACCTCAGCTTGAATTAGCATTTTTGACAAAAGGTTGGGGTTCAAAATCTGCATGTGAGGAAAGGGAATTTGGAACAACAACAGAAAGAAAACTTGGAAACTTAAATATCCTTTCAGTATGTGATTGTGGAATAGAAGGTGTAGAATATGTAGCAGCCTGGAAACTTAGAAACTAATAAATAGGCTACATTGGCTAGCAAGGAATATATGTGGGCACTAGATTATGATGGGGAAGGTAAGTAGAAACATTCCATTGACATGATTCCTCAACCCGAGGCCTAGCATTCTCCACTTCTTGCAAAGATGAAGTAAATCTCAATATGGAATTAGAATAGCTTCACCACTTCGAGGAAAACCTCTTAACCATACAATAAGACTCAAATGCTCCAATGATGATAATACTACCTACCTACTAACCCCTATATATACTATTCCTATGCTATGGCCATCACCAAGGCTGACCCACTAATGATAATATAACATATATGAAAGAGATACATCATGATAAGAAGTTATGATAGCCACAAGTCAGCTATATACATCCAATATAATATATATGATTAAGGGTGTAGCATGCCCCTCCCCTTGAAGCAACATTGTTCCCAATGTTGAGAAGATCTGGATCTTCTTTGCAGAAATTTGCATCCTCCCAAGTTGCGTCTTCATTGTCTAGATTTTTCCACTTGATCAAATACTCAGTGATGACCCTTGTCCTCAATCTCTTAGTGCATGTATAAAGGATGCATTCTAGATCCAGGATGATTCTGCCCTCTTCATCAAGCTCGGGTAACACTTTCTGGGTTGATATTGTTTTTCAATTACCTTCTTTAGGAAAGATACATGGAAGACTGGATGAATTCGAGTAGCCGGAGGAAGTTCCAGTTTGTATGCTACATTTTCAATCTTCTGTAACACTTGATAAGGACCATAATACTTAGGTGAAAGCTTTTTATCCTTTTTGTGTTGTTTTAAGGAAATTTTCTTATATGGTTGTAAACGCACAAAAACCCAATCATGACTTCAAAATGTCTTTCATTGCGATGTTGAGTCTACCACTTTGCTCATGCGGTTTTGTGACATGGCCAAATTCTCCTGAGACTAGAAAACACCTCTTGTTGGTGTTGAATATGTTCTTCAACTTCTCAAACCTTTGGTTGGACTCTCAAAGATGAAGTGATAGATGGTGGATGGTACCCATATAATGCCAAGAAAGGAGACATTTTAGATGAAGTATGAAAGGAGGTGTTATACCACCATTCTGCTAGCAGTGGTAACCATTGGACCCATCTCGCTTGCTTATTTGATGTAAAACAATGAAGATATCCCTCCAAGAACTTGTTTACCACCTCTGTTTTCCCATCAGACTAGGGATGATAAGAGGAACTACGAGCTAGTTGTGTGCCCAAGCATGAGAACAAGTCAGTCCAAAAATTACTAGTAAAGATAGGGTCTCGATCACTTACTATAATCTTTGGTGTCCCATGTAGCTTTTGAATTGTATCCCTGAAGGCCGTTGCTACTGTACTCACAACAAATGGATGTGATAAAGCACAAAAATGGGCATATTTGGTGAGTCTATCCACCACCACCATGATTACATTTTTACCTTCTGATTTAGGAAATCCTATGATGAAGTCCATAGACACCTCTTCCCACCTCTGGCTAGGAATAGATAGAGGTTGTAAAATACCTAGGGACTTAATTGTTTTGCCCTTATTTTGCTGACAAACCATGCATTCTGCCACAAACTTTTGGACATCTCCTTTTAGCCCTTCCCAGAAAAAATCATGCTTGATTCGATGATAAGTCTTTAAGAAGCCAGAATGACCCCCTACTGGAGAAGCATGGAGCTCAGATAGAACCCTATTTTTAAGGATTGAATTCTTACATAGATATAATCTATCTTTATACCATAAAACATCTCCTTTCCATACAAATTTTTTGACATGTTTGGATCTTGTTGGAGATTTTGAATGAGATTTTGTGTACCTGGGTCATTTTTCCATTCAGACCTTGCATCCTCTATCCAATCCTCTGTAATACAGATATGGCACACAACAATGCCTGGGTAGATTCATCCTTCCGAGATAAAGCATCAACAACTACATTCTCTTTCCCTTTCTTGTATATTATCTCAAAATCATACCCCAACATTTTTGAGACCCATTTCTATTGTTCTTCTGATGATAAATGTTGCTCTAAGAAGTATTTCAAACTATCATGATCTATCTTTACTTTGAAATGTCGTCCCATTAGATATGG
Organism: Taxus wallichiana var. yunnanensis; assembly: GCA_018340775.1. Lineage (NCBI taxonomy): Eukaryota > Viridiplantae > Streptophyta > Pinopsida > Cupressales > Taxaceae > Taxus > Taxus wallichiana. The sequence continues at coordinate 493,422,031 of CM031236.1, forward strand.
TCTCCATTGCTTCACTGCATGAAGTATTGCTAACATTTCTTTCTCATAAACTGGTTTAGAGATATTCTTACCTTTGAATTGGTGGCTCTCGAAGGCAATGGGTTGCCCTTCTTGCATGAGTACTACCCCCATACCATACCCTAAAGCATCACATTCAACAATGAATGTTTTTGAAAAATCTGGGGTGGCTAGAACTGGAGTGGTGCACATGGCCTCCTTCAACTTCTCAAAGGCCATAGTAGCTTGCTCATTCTAATGGAAAGAGTCCTTCTTCAATAAAGTTGTGAGTGGTGCTATGATGCTGCCATAATTCCTTACAAATCTATGATAATAACCTGTAAGCCCCAAAAATCCTCGGAGATTTTTTAGGGTTTTGGGAACCTTCCATTCAAGCATGGATTTTATCTTGTTAGGATCCACTTTAACACCTTCATAAGAGACAATATGACCCAGATATTCAACCTCCTTGACACCAAAAGAACACTTAGAAGGCTTTGCATAAAGTTGATGTTGTTCAAGAGTTTCCAACACCTTATTTACATGATGCAGGTGTTCCTCCCATGTTTTACTATAGATTAATATATCATCAAAGAACACTAAAACAAACTTTTGAAGAAATGGCTTAAAGATGGAATTCATCAAGCTTTGAAATGTAGAGGGTGCATTTGTTAGTCCAAAAGGCATTACCAAGAACTCATAGTGTCCTTCATGTGTCTGAAGGTTGTTTTATGAATATCTTCATCCTTGATTCTAATCTGATGATATCAGAATGAAGATCAAGTTTTGTAAAGTAAACAACACCATGTAACTCATCTAGCAAATCATCAATTACAAGAATAGGAAACTTATCTTTAACTGTGTACTTATTGAGTTCCTGTAATCTGGACACATGCGCCAATTGTCATCTTTTTTTGTACCATCACTACAGGAGAAGAGTAAGCACTTTGACTATGATGAATAAGTCCTGCTTCTAACATCTCTTGAACTATCTTCTCAATCTCACTCTTTTGCATATAGGGGTACCTATAAGGTCTGATGTTGGGTGGTTGACTCCCTAGTACTAGTTGGATGGCATGGTCATGGTCTCTTTTCGGAGGTAAACCCTTGGGCATTTCTCCAAACACCCCGAGTGCTCATCTATAACTACTTGCATATCTATGGGTATAAATGTATTGGAATGATGTGCTTCCAATGAAAATAGTTGTGCTACAAACCCTTCTGCACCCTTTCTAAGAAATTTTTGCATCTGATGAGAACTTACCATCTGTGGGGACTTTTCTCTTAGTCCTTTTAGTTTAAAATTCCTCCCTTCTAACTAAAATTGCATGAACAACTCTTGGAAATTCATTTCAATGGTTCCCAAGGTGGTAAGCCATTGAACTCCTAACACAATGTCTACTCCTCCCATGGAAATGGCATACATATTGCTAGTTAGCAAGTAATCTCCCATGGTGAGATTAATGTTATGGCATTTTCTGAACAACTAATAATTTTCCCATCAAGCGATCATGACTTGACATTCTGGAGCTGGATAAACAAAGCAGTTCAAGCGTACCGCTAACTTATGATTGATGAATTGTGAGTACTTCCGAATCAATCAACATTGTTACCCTCTATTTTTTAAGAATCCAACTACTTTGAGAGTTTGGGGAGTGCTAATACCAGAAATTGCATGACATGATATTGTTGGTTGGGGATCTCCTAATTCCTCCTCTAGCTCTACCTCTTCGTCTTCTTCATTTTCTTCTTCTTTAGTAGGTCCCTCAATGTAGAACAACTTATTTTCCACACACTTATGTCCTGGTCCAAATTTGTTGTCACAATTAAAACATAACCCTTTGGCTCTCTTTTCTTCAATTTGTTGAGGTGTCAGTCTCACTGGCTGAGGGAATGATGGTGGAAGGGTGCTATGATCTCTGATATTACTGATAGTTTGTTTCCTACTTGAAAGAAAATTTTCCTTTTCCCTACGTGCCATGATCATAGAGTCTGAAACCTTATGAGGATTAAACATGTGCACCTTAGTCTCAATTTTTTCTTTAAGACCCCCAAGAAATAAGTCATTCAAATTATCTTAGGAATATTTTCCACCCATAAGGAAAGGTTTTGGAATTGATGGATGTAATCTTTGACTATTCCTGTTTGTCTGAGCTTTGCTAATTGGCTGAAATAATTCTCTGACACACTAGAACTATAGTGCAATTGCAACTCTTTGGTGAATATTGTCCATGTAACATTGAGGCCACTCTTTTTCCTTTGAGCACATAACCATCGATACCAAATGAATTGGTCAGGTTCAAGATACAATGATGCCATGGTAACCTTTTGTCCCGATGGAATCTGATGAAGATCAAAGAAATTATCCATCTGGTTAATCTAATTGAGTGGATCCTTTCCATCAAACTTACACATTTCCACTTTTGGAAGCATGTTACGGGCTTGTAGAGTGTTTGTATTTGGATTGGTCATGTTTGCAGATCCACCCTAGCTAGTTTGTTTATTACTTTGACCTAAAGATCCACCATGGTTAATATGAGTATGATTGAGTTGTGGCTGATTAGGAATGATATGATGACCCATGATATTGTAACTAAATTGTTGAATGAAATCCTCTAATCATTGTCCAATATTTTCTACATCTTCTTTGCTGGCCACTCTACCTTCGAGGTTTCACAACTCTAACTCAAGATAGTTGACCTTATGGTCAGTTGAAGTAAACCCTAACCCTGAGGACTCTGTAGATACCCCTTCTGACTCTAACTCCTCAACTATTATCTCATCCTTATCAGGGGTTTTACCCAAAGTGATGGGATTCTTTTTGCCTCTTGTTGAAGGCCCGACCATGATGCCCCAAAATGGTAAGATTTAAGGATCAAGGTCGAAATTTAGGGTTTGGGATTTCAATAGGAATTCGGAAAATTTTATAAAACTCAAAGAATGAACTCAAACTAATTTTTAATCTTCTTTTAGAAATGTAAATAACTTTGAAAAATTCCACAAATTGCACCCTATGTAGCTGAATTATGAAAAAACATAAAACCGCTATAACTTTTGCAAAACAAGTCAAAAATTCTTAAAACTTTGGAGGAAGCTTACTTGACTGATTTTTCCACACCACAAAAAAATTTGCAAAAAAATTTGACTACCGATTTTGAGATATGGATGAACCTTCACAATTAGGGTTTGATGCAGTGTTGGCTGAGTTCAAGCTCTAATACCACTTGTAATGAAATTACTTGTATAATTCAGATCATGAGCAGAAATATAACACCAAATAACACAATATTTCCATAATAAATGATCTCAATATGCAATTAGAATAGCTTAGCCACTTACTAACCCCTATATATACTAGGTTATGGCCAACCCAAACACTAATGAAAATATAACATAATAAGACTCAAATGATAAGAAGTTATGATGCCACAATATATACATCTGATTAAGGGCTACTAACCCCAAATATATATACTATTGACGGAGGCCTAGTGTCTATGGCACAACCAAGGTTGGGTACAAAGAGTGGGTTCCCAAAGGCCGACCCACGTGGTAATGAAAATATAACATATATGAAAGAGATACATAATGATAAGAAGGTAGTCCCCAAACAAGCACCAAGCCTCCAATGTTTTAGGTCAAAGCAAGAAGGCATGCCTTGGAAGGATTCTTAGCCAAAAGTGGACCAAGTAGGCCTAGGGAAGACTTTTCACCCAAGTGGAAAATGCATGGTGACGGGCCTAGAGATGACTTTTGGGGAATGTAGAGTTATGGGGCCGCGAGAGTCTTTTTGTAATTTTAGAAACTTTCATAAGAGTGAGCTTTATAAGTGCGAGCCTGCATGAGCTTGAGGATTTTTGTTCATCAAATGGAAAAATGGGAAGGTTGTGGGCTTGTGGGGCTACGGGAGACTTTTACACTTTTGTGACTTTTGTGTAAAAGGCACAATTTCAATTTCGGGCCCATGGAGGCTTTTGGGAAAAAGTGAATTTCGGGCTTGCGGGGTTGCAGGGAGTTTTTACAATTTTGTATTTTTGTGCAAAAGGCGCAAAGTGAATTTCAGGCTCGTGGATCCAATTTTCTAAACTAGATTTTCACATTTTTGTATGGATTCGATTCAAGTATTCAAATGGGCATATATTTCGATACAGTGCTCGAAATTCAAAAAATTTGGTACCATTGGAAAGGTATCAACCTCGTCTACGCCATAGAAACCTTAAAATTTAATTTTAATGAGTTTAGGTAGGTAAAAAAATAGGAAAACATCTTTCATGCCATTAATGTATGATCTGATCTAGCATTCTTCCTTCTTCAATGCGCAAAGGACATAGAGAGGCAAACTTGATTGATTATGGGTGGATTTGTAGGGGCAATGATGGTGGTAGATGAGCTTCCAAATTAGGCTTCCCACCTCTTTTCTTCTCCTCCCTTTACTTCGTCTATAAAGGTAAGAGCTTGGATCATTGTAAAGGGTTAGACATTTTGGTTTTGTGCCCTCCCTTCTTCTCTGGTCTGCAGACGAATTCATGAAGTCCGAACCTTCTATTAAGACTGTAATGCTATTTTTTCACCTTTTTTCCATTGTAATGATCGTATCAATTTGTGAAGCAATAATACATGTCTGTGTGTATGATTTTGAACCTCTCTTGTGTTATTTACCTTTATCTCGATCTTTCATTACAATATTGGTTATCTCGTGCATGGTAGTTGTATTACATTTTAATGAGTACGTGTTTGATAGAAATCTAGTGTTTAGCATTCCTTTGGTGCATCACCTCTTTTATTGTAGGTTTAATTTCTTATATCTCCTTAACCCTGTCTCCTTGGCAAGTTAGAATAGATTTTAGGATGGATCCTCTACAAATATTATGTGTGCACCTAAATAGATGAATAGTAATCGGCCTTCATCCATAGAGAGCTCTCTTGATTTGAAAGTCCCATGCTTTGAGAGATGCTCCATGTTATGCAATGACACTAAGAGTATCAACCCATATAGTTGTAGACATTTAGGGTGATGTGATTTTGTACTAACAGTTTTTGAATGCCCAATGGGACCAAGAGGTCTCTATTTTTATTGCAGCAAGATTTATGTGTACTTGTTATAAGTTTTCATCTTTTAAGAAGCTCGAAATTACACATCCGGTGACTCAAAAGAGGAAAATTCCATTGGTTTTAGTAGCTTAGGCTTAGGATTCATGAGAAGAATTAAGACTAGATCAAGAACTAGAGAAGAAGAATTGTTTTCTATCTGCACTTGTCCCCAGATATAGGGAGAAGGGGAAGAAGAGTTCAAAGGTCTCCATCTCCACCAAATAGGAGCTTGTCAACACATCCCTTGACAACACATCTATAACCCAATCCTTATGTCAACTTCACTGACAACAACCCATTCACTCTTAATGCACAAATCCAATTCCAGTTATAGCATTGAAGAGCATTCCATATTTCACTGGAGAGAATCAGACTACTCCTAGTGACCACATTCAAGACATTGCAATTTTTTGTGTAATTCATGAAATCATTGAGATGCACATTGTAGTCAAATTGTTAGCCTCTTCATTCAAGGGAAAATATTTGTAATGGTTCAGGAGTCTAACAACATGCTCTATTCAGAATTGGGACCATCTGTGTAGAGCTCTTCACAATCAATTTGGAGAGACGGAGATAATCTATCCTTGTTGGAACAAATGACAACAATCAACAGAGCTCCTAACGAGCAGTTGACCGACTTCAACTTCAGATTCCAACAGATGTGGGATAGGATTCTGGTGGCCATAAGACCAACAGACGAAGGTGCTTTTCTATACTTTCTTAGAGCTTTAAATTTTGATATTTCCTTAATGATTCAATCCATGGGAGGTGTAACCTTATCTGCAGCCTATAACATTTCCATTAGAGCTGAAAATTATTTAATTCAGGCTGGTAAACTTGAACCTAGGCCACCTATACCTCTATATCCAAAACCCCACATTAGCTTCCGGACCTACTCTAAGGAATCAGAGTTCAACTAAAGCTTCCACCTCATCTTCTAGCACTTCAAAAGAGCTATAAGAGGTTATGAAACAATTGCAGAACCTAGGAAATGAGCTAGTGACTATCAAGAGGCAACAAGCTCAGAGTTCTAGGCCATATCAATTTTATCTCTCTCTTTCGTACATAGAATGGAAACACCTCAGTCTATGGGTATACCTATTTTGACATGAGTCTCTAGTATCAAGGCTGGTTCCTTATTGATATATCCTAAACTGATTTTCTGGGGATTAAGGGTAAAAGCTAACTTAAAATGAAATTAAAACTGAGGTGATACACCAAACTTGTATGAGGTATTTGAGTGAGTACATGCACAATTAATTGATATGGAATGAATTTCTGCATGCATAGGCCAAAATTTTTGAAGATGATTAAGGGTAAACACTTTGATGTATTGAGGGATAAATCACAACAATACAATGAAGTTACACATACACATTAATATCATAGAAATTACTAAATTTAAAAGGGTAAGATGATTAATCAGGAATTCAACATTCACAAGATTAATGGAAACATACACAAGACTGCAAATAATTGGAAAGGTAGAAAATACTTCACATTCAAAGGGAAAAAATGGTAGAAAATTGCTTCAGCACTCCTGTATCTAAAAAGTCCTCCTTTGTGCTTTGCCAAGGCACACAATATATAGAAAAATTGATTCACCCACCCTTCCTAAAAATAGACTGAGGTTGTACTCACCCATGCATCCTATTTTTATCCTTTATTTAATAATAAATAAAGGAATAAAATAAAGCAAACTAGTACAAAGAGGCATTAATAGCCTTTGATTACATACAGTCAAACTAAAGTTGATTGTTCTATTTTTAAGAAAAGCATGGGTGAATAATTTGCTAATAATAAATCTTGCTTGATGAGAAAGTATCCTCTTAGTGCATGCAAATTTTTTCCTCTTGTTGATCTTCCTTTTGTGAAGGCATGCAAAAATACTCCATGTGTATTGAGCAAAATAAAAATACAATATTTGCAATACTTGCAAAAATAATTCATCCAAATATCCACTTAATGGGGACCACCTCCAAGCTCAAGTTCTGATGTTGACATTCCTTGTCCTCTAGTGATCACATGGATAACACATTGTAAATCATCTCCAACCCCTTCAATAGTGGGGACCACATTTGCAGTTCAGTAATAGTCTACCATGGTTTGGCCACTCTTGTGGACTTAGAAAATTACTATGGTTTTAAACACATGACAAGGGGAACTTTGTAAAAGGGTCACCATATTACATTCATCCACCCTTGTATAGCACATGGCATACCATAGTATACCACCTTATGTATTTCTTGTCAACTTTTGCATTCGATTGGAATAAGACCATACATTACCTTTTTGGGGTGATCATTACATAATATAATTGGTTGACACTTTTGGAATATTTGATCTTGGACTATTGTTGGTATGTCAAATGAAAATAATTTTGAAATAATAAGGGTTGGCCCCCTCATGATGATGAGTCACCCCTCCATGTGTTTTTTTGGTGGTATTTTAACTGGGTTGAGTTTGCTTTGAAAATTGGAATCGATCTCGTCGATCTCTATATTGTTTGATCTGGTGCCATCGATTCTTGACCTGTGGTTAGGGTTTCTAGTTTGCATTGAATGTGGTCGGTGGCATCGTGATCCTGGTGGTTTTCTTTGAAATTTGTGAAAATGTTTCTTAGCCTTTGATTCTCACATGGATTGATCTTTGAATGTTGATCATCTGATTATGGTTGAGTCCTGTTGACTCACCTCTTGAGTTTGCATAGTAAAGGGTAACTCGACCCTAATGATCATTTCATTTGGATTTTTAGTCTGTGGGTGAAGCCCTAGCCAAATTTTTGTTGACGCCATTATTGTGAACTCCTTGAGCTCGTCCCTCTACATAATGGTTTTGAGTTTGAGTGAATCTGTATCTTTGCTATTCTGCTCTGTTTGAGTTTTCTATGCAAGGTGGTTGTGGGTTCACTATCGTGATTGGTCTCTTGGAACTTGAGACTGTGTTATTCTTTGGTGTTTGAGTCTCTTCTTCTTTTGAGATCTGCGAGGATCCTAGTAGGTCTCAATTTCTTCGTATTTATGTGATCATTTCACTTGTCGGTTATTGAACTCTCTGTGTGGTCTATTTTCTACCATGGTTGACCTCTTGGAGCTGACTTTTCTTCAAATGAGATCACTATTTTGATGAAGGATGGTAAGTTTTATTTCTGAGCTTTGAAACTACTTCATCATTATTGTCGTTTTGACTTCAATATATTGATACTTCACTTTTCTTTGCATTTTTGTGATCTCCTGGGATGACCTTGGTCTTTGAGCTAAAAACTCATAATGGGTCCTTCATTTTAGTCTTGAACTGATCGTCATTGAGGGTTTACTCAACTTCGGCTTAATCAGTAAGTCCTTGTTTCATTACTCTGATTTGGATATACCCATTAATGGGTCTGTGATGAAAACCAAGATCTGTATTTTCTTCTTCTATTATGCTACTTGAAATGATTTTTCAATGGAAATGTTGACTTCTGAAGGAAAAATTGAAGCTCTCTTTAGCCTGGATGTGCATGTAATTTTGATTCAAGGTTTTCTGTCTTTCCTTGCTACTATTGGCTCTCTGTAGGGTCTTATGGCCACAATTTTCTAATTATTCGAGCCATGTGTTGATTCTATGATGACTTTGTGGCCATAAGGGATCAAACATTTGTATCTTTTGTCATCTTGAGTTTGCTATTTGGCCTCTTTTTAATGGATTTTTGATCTCGAATTCTTTGAGTTTCTTCATGGCTATAGAATGGTCTCCTTTCCTTGATCATTCCTAAGCTTCTTTCCATGAGATTTCTGATCTGTTTTTGAGTTTTTTGAGTGAATCATAGTTTGATATTGGCCATATCGTTAAAACTCACTTCACATTATTTTATACCTTGTATATGACTATTCAATTGAGTTTGACTCTCGTACTCTCATAAGTTTGAATCTTGTGTTTTGATCCATTTTAAGAGTTCGATGGTGCTCTTGTTTCTATGCATTTTATAGGTGAGTTTGGCCACAATTGAGAGACATATCCTTTGACCGTTATTTTCATTATTCGATGTGAAGCAATAATTGGGTTTGATTTTCATTGTAATCAAGTGTCATGAATGTACAATTCAAAATTTTCTTTCTTTCACTTTTTGTAACCTTCTTTGTAGATTTTCTTCATGATAGTTGCTCCCTCGGGAACTTTGTAAATATCTCTCACTTCTATTTTACTTTGTAGCATGATATATTTTGTTGATTTCAAGAATTACCTCATAGTAGAGGGTTTGTGAAATGAAAATCCATTAGTATATGTTTTTATTTTTGTCTCATTTTGTGATAATTTTAATATTGGTGAAACCATCTGAGATTTGCATTGAATCTAGGTTGAGTTACTTTCATTTTTCTCTATTTGTACTTGGCGTGATTTATATATCTTCACTTTACCAAGATCTTATATTTTGACTTGTTACATTTTTCTGGTTGCTAAATGATTTTTACCTGGTTTTATAACTGATGAAATTCTCTATGTAATCTCTTAAAAGAACGCATCATTTACATGAGGCATTTTAATTTGATATTCTTGGTAACTTGACTCTAGGCATCTATTATTTGTTCGAAAATATATCGTATTAAGATACACATTGGTTGATTTATGATGTGGACCTATGCTTTGAAACTCAAGTCTTCACTTGATGATGCCTCAAGTTTTGGATGTACTACTCTTGTAATGCCACTAGAGAGTTGTTTCTTTTGCATTTGATTATGAAAGTGTCAAAATATTGTATTGGTACCTTGATTGTTTCTCGATTCCATGAGATCTTTGTGACTTGTATGCAGCCTTAAGTTGGAAGTTGTAAATAGTTTCTCATTCTTGCTTCATTTGAAAACTGTAATTTAAAATGGCTGAACTTTGTAATATTATCTTGAAACTTCATTTTATTCAGCTATTAAGCTAGAATGAAAGCTCCAAAGTTATTCAATTTGATGACTGAAAGTGTAGTCCATTTCTTTTCTTAAAATATTGCATTTAATCTTCATTACAACTTTAGTATGTATGCTGGAAAATTTAAAATATCCATTTTACATGGCGAAGCCCTATCAAAATTTTCCCATAATTCTTTCTTTATTTTTTGTTTCAGCTGTAATAGATGTATTTTCTGATTCAAAATACAGAATGTATCACTTTTCTATTGAATTTGATTTGTTGTTGGAAACTGAAACATAATAACTGTTATCTTGATCATGGCATGCTTTTTCTGTTTCTCTGTATCACTTATTTGATTTACATACAACTTCTAAAGCATGTATTAGTTAAAAACAACATGATGGAAAGTTGTAAAATATCATTTTACATGGTGAATCCCTATCAAAATTTTCTCAAATTTCTTTCTCATTTTTTTTCAGTTGTAATCTTATCTTTCTAGTTAACTTCAGCCTTTAAATTTTGATCCTTCTTCTTCAGTTGCAATCTAAAACATGCACTTTTGTCTACAATTCTCTCCTCTATTCTGTACTACAACTTCTTTTATTTCTAGAATATCTGTTGAACTTTGAGTTGCATTCTTCCTTCATTCCATCATGTACTTATGACTCATCTGCTTCATGTACCATAGGATAGAAGTTATTAAACTCTACAATCTTTATCCATAGTGAGGACTGTAAGACATGATTTATTTATTCTTGGCTGCAACCTATACCTGCACACTTGAGAAAACAATTAGAAAATATTTAGGCTTTTTGGCCTCTCTTATGTCCATGTTTTTTTTCTTTTCTTCTCTTTATTTATTTCTGAGTGAGTAAATCATGTATATTGTTTGATCTTCAAGTAATCTATATCTCTGTTATTAGAGATCCATGTGCATGAATTAGGACAATATAGGAATATGGATTGTACCTGAGCTCATAAACTGATAGTTTTCTCTTTTCTATTTTCAAGTATAGTGCTCTCAATAATGAAGATGAAGAGGGAAAAATCTAAAGATGAGGATGCATCAACCGAAGGAAAACCTCAAGGAAATGATGGGTTCACTCATACTCCTTTATTTTCTCTTTCATGCATGTGTACCTCTTATTTCAGTAGTTATACTTTACTTTCCAATTACATCCCATGGCTTGTGTGGGAACATTTGAAATTCCTTATGAATAAAACATTGAATTATGAAATTGAGTTGTGTATTTCTTTTTACATTTTTTTTTCGATATGGATTGTATGATGAACTAAACAACCCAATAATATAATTGAATGTCTTAATCATGAAGGAAAGAACATTAAAGAATACCTGTAACATCCAGTAATGAACTCGATTTTATAATCTGCAGTCTTGATTGTTGCTTCAAAACCTAACACTTCATCTATTCTACAATTTGGTGTCTTCATCAAGAAAACATAGCTATCCTTTGGGGCCTTGTGTTCTTTTGCTGAAGATAGCATGAAATTGTAGGCTATGTGATCTATTATGTTTTGTAATAGCACACATAGCTGCAAATTTCATGTAATCATTAATTAATTCAACAATAACAATATTGTCTAAAAGAAACTCCCTAGCTTAGGTATACTTCACCAATGCTATCCATCGTAACAAAGTTTGAGTTTCCCATTTTTACACAAGTGTAAAAATTGTCAACATTTCTAGTGATCTATGGGGAAAGTTACCTGCTAGCTTGTAACCAGTGCCTTGCTCTTGTCCATTGGGCATGGAGTCTAAAGCATGTAACCAAAATATGCCTTCTTAAAGGTCCAACCCTTCCAAAAATGAACTAAAATTGGGAAAGGATCTGGTAAACCAGATCACATGCACAAATGCACTTATTGAATTGAAAAACATTACAATGTAGAATGAACTTGCACTTATTGAAGGGAAATCCTACTCTAAACAAACATTGTAGGATTTTCAATAATAGTGTTTGAGAAACATACCATTCACAGGAATGGGAAGTTCCTCTCCATTCAGCCTTGAGAGCTGAAAAGCATTGTGTTCTTTGTAAGATGAAATCATGTAAGGACCACTCCAGATTATATCAAACTTTGTGTGTCTTCCTGGCTTTGCATGATCAACATCCCACTTTAACACAATATCTCCTTCATTGAAGATTTTGAATTTGGCTTTCTTATCAAAAGTCTTCTTCATTTTTTTGATTCTTTTCCATGTTTTAAATGAGCTTGATCTCTTAGCTCTTGTAATTCCATTAATTCTGCATAATGAACCTGCAATGGTTCATTTTCAAGTAGCTCCATTTGATGCAGCAAATCTAATGTGGGTAACTCAACTAAAATAGGCATTCTTGCTTCTCTTCCATAAAAAAGCTTGTATGGTGAATTGCCAACTGATCTTTTAGGAGTCACTCTATCAGCCCAAAGTGTTGAATTCAACATTAGATGCCAAGCTCTCTGGTTATCTTTGAGTGTTCTTCTTGATGATCCTTAAAATATTCTTGTTAGTACTTTCAGCTAACCCATTACCTTGTGGGTAATAATTAGATGAAGAACTTAGATAAATTCCATGATTAACAACCCAATCTGTTACCTTTGCACCAAGAAATGCTAAAGCATTATCTGATATGATAGTTGTTGGAACACCAAATCTGTAAACTATACCTTCATAAAAGGATAGTATCGAAGTTTCATTAGCATCTTTCAAGGCTATTGCTTCAAGTCTAGCATGTAAAGTAATCTATAGTAGTCAAAATCCACTTGTGTCCTTGTGATGAAGGTGGGTTTATCATGCCAATAAAATCAAGGCCCCACTACATAAAAGGTTGATCAACTGAAATAGGTTGTAAAGGTAGAGAAGCCAAACATTCTTTTCCAACAAAGAAAGCACATTTCTTACACTTCCTAATCCATTCAAAACAGTCCTTAAATATACTGGGCCAATAGTAACCAGCTTTCATAATTTTTAAGGTTGTGGTATGTGCTGAGAAATGACCTCTTGTAGGTCCTTCGTGGAATTTATGATAATAATTGATGAATTTTATCATAGTCAACACATCGTAGCAAGATTCCATTTATATCCTTTTGAATAATACACCATCAATGAAAACATAGGGTACAACTTGTAATCTGAAATACCTTCATTTATTCTTGTCCATACCTTCTGGATAGATGCCATGTTGTAGATAGTTAACTAAATTAGTCATCCATCTTGATTCCTAGACTTCTTGAGCAAGTTCAGGTTGTTGATTTTCTGGCTGAACCATAATGTCTGATTGTTGATACGTAATTTCAGCATGTTGTTTTGAATCTTTAGGTTCTGTAGTTTGTTGTTTTTCCATATCAGCAATTAGATGTTCACACAAGCCTTTTCCTCGAACTATCTTCGCAACATGAATATCAACATCATATTCCATGACCTTCGTTATCCAACCTACTCTTTTCTCATTCAATTCTTTATTTAACAAGAAAGCTTTCACACTTGGATGAGAAACAAGAACATGAATTTTTTGTTTGAAAGCATGTACTTAAAATTCTTTAGCCCTCTAACTACTACTGAAAGTACTTGTTTTTCAAGAAATGTGTACCTTGTTTCATAATCATGCAAGATCTATCCAAAGAAAGCAATTGGTTATTCAACATTTTCATCATTAACCTGAGTTAATATGGCTGAGATTGTTTTAGCTCCTGCAAGTGCATACATTGTAAAATCTTTATCAAAATTTGGATTTGCAAGAGTAGGAGCTTGAGAGATGGCTACTTTAATTACTTCAAACCCTTCTCTCCCTTCGCTGGTCCAAGAGAAAGTCTTCTCTTTCTTTAACATAGTTTTCAATGGTTTTACCAATGCTACAAAATCTAGAACAAATCTTCTAACAAAGTTGATTTTTCCAAGAAAACTCGTAATGCCTTCTTATGATGAGGCAATGATAGCTATGATATGGCTTCGATTCTGAAAGGATCAATTGCTAAACCTTTCTTAGAAACAATATGACCAAGTAATTTACCTTGATGTACTGAAAAGATAGACTTTAGTAGGATTCAAAGATATCCAAATTGTCTGCATAACTGAAAAGTCTGCCTTAGGTGTATTAGATGTTCTTAATTTTTTTGAGAATACAGTAACATCATCTAAATAAAAAAGGATGCATTTATTTAACAAGCTATGAAAATCCATGTCCATTACATGTTGAAATGTTGCACCAACATTTGAAAGGCCGAAAGGCATTCTTTTGTAAGCATAAGTACCCCACTTAGTGGTGAAAGTTGTTTTGTACCTATCCTCTTCTCGGACTAAAATTTGATTGTATCCACTATAACCATCTAGAAGAGATAGTCTATCTAAACCAGAAATTGTTCTCAAAATCTGATCCATATTTGGAAGTGGGTAGTGATCTTTTAATGAAGCTTTATTAAGATCTCTAAAATCCACACATAATCTGATTTCTCCATTTTTCTTCCTAACAGGAACAAGATTGGCTACCCAACTTGAATGCTTAACTGGAAAGATAATACCTAATTCAATCAACTTAGATAACTCTTTCCTCATTAGAGGCTCTATTTTGGGATTTACAGCCTCTTTTTTCCTAACTGGCTTGGAATTTGGTTGTAATTCAATAGTATGTTGTGCTAAACTGGGATCAAACCCTTTAGGTCTTGGTATTTCCAAGTGAAAACATCTTTAAATTCCTTGCAAAGATTAATAAAAGAATGTTTTTAGCTAAAGAACATACCTTTCCGAGAAATAAATTTTTCCCTTCATCAACTGAGATTTCTTCATAGTTATCAGCATGTGTTGACATCTTAGTCTTGACCTTCCTTAACTGATCGTCAGTGCTAAAGATGTCTTCTAATGTGACCAAACCTCTGAGGTAGTTTATTTGTCTTTAACTAAACAATCTGGTCACCATATAAGTGTTGTAATTTATCTTGATTTATTCTGAAAATTCAGCTTCTTGCTGCAAAAACTACAGATTTGATCATCATTTTCAAAAACTTTGCCAATTCAAGTCATTATCAAGTATCGAAGGCCTAACAATTAGCTTTATATGAGGCTGAATTTTTTTATTTTTATTTGTTCTAGCACTTCAAAACTAGCACCAATTGCTGCAAGTCTATCTGCATGCTTATTTTCTATTCTAGGAATGGATTGGATGTTAATAGCTTCAAAATATTCCATTAAGTCTGAAACTCTATGTCTGTAAGACTTCATTAATGGATTCTTACAAACATTGAAATTTCTTACTTGATTGATAACCAACTCAGAATCACCAAAAATATGTAGCATGTTAATACCTCTCTTTCTGGCCCAAAGTAAGCCATGAATTAATGCTTCGTATTTAACTATGTTACAAGTGCATGAAAATTGGAGACTCAAAGATGAGAAATACCTTTCATTTTTGGGGAAGTGAGCATCAAACCTACTCCTTGTCCTTTCTTGTTTTTAGCTCCATCAAAATGAATCTTCCAAATCCCTTCCATTGCATTTTTGTTTTGGACAAGCAAGGGAATTGGTGTATTTTCTTCATGCAAGCAATACACACCAAACAAATGTTCTTCAACTTCCTTGAAAGGATCATGAGCATGTTCTTCATGTGTCTTTTCATCCATAAATAGGTTAGAAACACCATCTAATGCTAAAACATGAGCTATATTATCAAAATCAGATTGGTCTAAAGTTACATAATTATCTATACATTAGAAGCGTGAGGTTCAATGTGAAATATGGCCAATGGTTCTGAATTGATAGTAACCTTGGTCCCATAACAAGTAGTGAAAAAATAAGAAAGACAATATGAAGAGAGATAACCTCCTATCTTTGTTGTGAAATCTCTTGATAAACATATAGCAAAGTAAGGAGGTAAATCTACAACAGTAATATCTTGCAGAATGGAAACATTTGGGAAAGCATGCAATGTTACCTCTAGATTTTAATGACACCAATTGTATTAGTTGTAGTTCCATCCAACTGTAAGACACTCTTTTCTGTAGGTTCATACTACAGGCCCAATTTTTCTATAATTACTTTTGGCATAACTGTGTTACTTGCACCGATTGTCCACCATACAGTTATGAACAAGATGTTCTCCAATAATCAATGATAGATAAAATGGTGGTGGCTTCTTGATTTCATGAGAATTTAAGACTTTCTGAAATCATCCATTTAAATTCTTTGATGTGGTCTTATTCCATTGTTCAAGGACCATATCTGTTTTATGGACTTCCTTTTTCTATGTTGTTTTAGAAGAAAATAGCTTAGCTTAAAGTTCATGAGAAAGTAAATATTGTTGTCCTGGAATACTTAGAGCATCCCACATTGAGATGTTAACATTATACTTTTTCATTACATCAACAATGTTAAAGGAAGCAATGATTTTAGAGATAGATTCTACTATTTTAGCATAGGTTTGTGAAAATTGATTCTACTTTAGCCTGCTTTTGATATAATCGAGGTATAAATAGCCTTCTTAGATCAAGATGTAGCTTTTTTTTTGTTCTTTACCAGCTGTAACACCTATTATTTTTGAGGAAATGCAACATTGTTAGTTGGTTTTGAGCTTATAGTTGTTTTTTTTATCGAAAGTGATAGTAGGTAGAACATGGCCTATTTTGTTATTTTTTACTCTCTTGCAGACCTTTTCTTGAGCCCTAATAGAATGCAATAAAATTATCCTCACTTTGAAAATTGACTAGGTTTTATTCGGGCGCCTTCTAACCTAAGTATCTTGTTGCCCACCCATCATTTGAGGCATGAACAATGTCTCAGATTGAGGTTGTGCAATAAGACTTATGTTCATAAAATCATTTGGAAAAATTATAGTGAATGAGGTTGATTACAAGGTTGATACCACTTCTTCAGTAGCCATATTGTGGGACTAAAGCGTTAGATGAACTAGGAAACTTTGGGTAAAATTGTCTTCCTAATAAGGGCTGCTTATAATTTTGATTATGTTGGTAAGGCTACCTATTTTGTTGATTGATAGAGCCCGATAAGGTCTACTAGTTAATACAATCCTATTCTCAATTGAAGTAAGCTTTCAAGCCCATAAGGGCAAATCTTTAAATACGTCATTTGATGGGGTTTCAAAAAGTTCAATAAGGTGATATGGTGAGGAATAGGTGCTAAATATACCAAAAAGGCATTTAAAGTCTTGGTGCTAATTTTCAAACCTTAGAATAAGACTATTTTATCTCAAATGGTGATATCATAGGTTAATGGGAGTGTCTCTCCTCCCATAGATGAATCATAGTTGAAATATCACTATTTAATGCCCTAAGATAATAAAGAAAAGCGTGATCAGCTTGAGGCTTGACACATGTTGAAATTCTTTCCCAAGTTCGGGAAAAACAGATGTTGAAACTAGACATAAATTCATTGGGAGCTCTTTTAATGGTAGAAATTGTTTATGAGAGATAAATGATCTGAATTATCTTGAAATTTTTTTAGCAATTTGTCACCTAATTCATCCCAAGTTCTTATGCATCCAATCTCTAGATTTCTATGTCATTGTAAGGCTTGTCCTTTAAGAGATTGTTCTCACCGAATCACAACACCCTTATGATTACACAAGTGTATATACTTGAGCTTATAATGGTGTGATTGGATAACATGTGTACTATCTCCAAGTTGTGGGACTTATAACTTGAGATAGACCTTAAAAGTTGGTTCTTGCTAAAAAAGTCATTCTCGCTCAAATACAGCTTCAATCTACTCTAATTTGGAAAAACTAATCTTTCCTAATCTAATTCTAAGGGACCAAGGATGAGAGAATGCATAAACATGAAATATCTTCCACTAAAACGGTTTACACTAGAAAAAGAGGGTGTGAGAGTAGTCTCAAACCAATGTGTGAAAACTAGGAGTAATGTTGCATACTTTTTTGAAGGGGTGATAATAAGAATTCCACAATCTAAAAATGCATTCACAACAATGTTTCATACATGCACAATAATAATGGATCCTTCCAAGAGCATAAAGATATAGACAAATACACTTTTAATCAAGGTTGATGGTTGGGGAAAGAAGAATGTAAGAAAACACAAAAGGGTAAGATGCACATTTCCACAAACTTATATTTTATTACTTCATGATAGAGCATGTTTAATCTATTACAAGATAAGGGCTTGGATCACCATACAAGGAGTAAAAAACTATAAGGGCCAGCAAGTACATTGGCTTCATAAGGAAATTTTGATAGAGTGTACTTGAAAACTCTCCCTTTACAATGAGCCCAACACTCCAATTTATAGGAAAATGAGAAGAGAGAGAGAAAGGGAAATTGGAAATCCCTAAATCTGTCCTTCAACCACTTGTAAGAGGCACTAAATGGAGTGCATTTATTGTGTGTTACTTTTGCAAAATTCTCCCCATATTGTCTTTCACTCCCAGTGCTGCAAAGAGAAAGAATGATGACCATGTCTCTTAATTGCACTCCCAACCACCAAATAAAACACTTTCATGAACTGAGCCATATTTTATGAAAAATTCCCATCAATTTCTCATCAAATCCATAATTTCTTGATTGTTGTGCATCGAGGATCATATCCAAAATTCCCCGGTACCAATTTTGTGTGATTTCATTGAGAAATACAAAGTTATGATTTCGAGTGCGAGCAACTATTTTAAGTCTCGCAGGCATTTTTATCATTTGACGGGAATGAGGCATTAATTGATGGAGCTGAATATGTTTCTTTTATTTAAATATATCTACCCTCTTTTAATAGGAACCCAAGCATCAAGATGAACTAGGATCGGAGCATTTGGGTAAAAATTTATGGCCATTTGAAGTTTGGGAGGTCAAACTTTGACTTTTCCTTTGAAGCTGCAGGTATTTCGACAGGAATAAAGTTTCATTAGATGTCCTATGCTGAGCCTTTGGGTCAAACTAATTTTCCACATAAGGGCCGATTCCACTTAGCCTAAGCCCCTTTTGCATCTTTTTCACCTTTTCGCATCTCGTCTATTTTTTTTTCCGGCTTTCCTAGACACATTCTTCCACATGCCACTCGAATAGACTAACTCAAAATTAAGCATAGGTAAACATGTCATAGAATAGGTCCCAACTATAGGTTTTGAATCGCATGGAACAAAACTTCCACTTTTGTGGATTTTCGCTACCTACGGCTTAAATAAGACTATTTTCAGCTCGGATGACGTCCCAACTATCATAGGCTGCCTAGGACAAAAAGTTTACTTTCCCATATTACTAAATCATAGTTGAAATATCATTTTTAAACTCTAAGATAATAATCTTGAAAAAGTGTGATCACTTGAGGTACGACACTTGCTAGAATCTTTCCTCAAACTGCAATGCAAAAAACAATATGTGAACTTCATTTTTAAATTCATTTCATTTTTTCTAATCGTTGGGATTTTTCCTATAAGAGAAAATTGGGCCCCAAAAACATATTTTGGGCATTGAGTCAATTTACTTCACTGGGATCATCCCAAGATTATGCATGTTATCAAGATTTTATACCATTGAGGGGTGCTTTTGGATAATAAAGATGCAACTAAAAGTCTAAAGCTACATCCTCATGAGTGATATTATGAACTGCACATAAGGTTGTGACATCTTTAATGTTCTCTATAGGTGTAACCCGATTTTCACCGATGAATGATGGAAAATTTTCATGGTAGCATTAGGGATGTCATGATAAACTAGGATTACTAATGGGCTGCCATTAGTAAAGGTCACAAAATTCCTAGGTGGTTGAATAGCCATTTGAAAAAATTTGAAGAAAATATTAATTGAATGAAGGAATATTAGGAGGAAATTACCTCTATTATAAGTAAAGTATTACCAAGTAAAGAAATAAAATCGGGAGGAATTCCTCTTACCAATGATCTTGTAGTCACTTTAGGCATGGAACATGCTACAATACTGGTCTGAAATCAGCCTAACATGGAGTCGCCAAATAGATCTTTAAATCTTTAAAATAGATTGTTGTAGCTTGCTGTCCCAAAAGTAACTTTTATCTGCTATAAAATCTGTTGTATATCTATTGTAAATATCTGCAACTTGCATGCAGATCTGATTCATTGTCCCACTAGGCATGCCAAAAATTGTTATCTCTCGAAAGTGCACCTTGTAGAGAGATGGCTGCAGGTGTTCTAAGCTTGCAAATTTTATCTCTCTCTTTTGTAGATACAATGGAAACACCTTAGGTCTATGGGTATACCTATTTTGAGGTGAGTCTCAGTATCAAGGCCGGTTCCTTATTGATGTATCCTAAACTGATTTTCTAGGGGTTTAAGGGTAAAGATGATTGTAAAATAAAATTAAAACTGAGGTGATACACCAAACTTGTATGAGGTCTTTGGTGAGTACATGCACAATTGATATGGAATGAATTTCTTATGCATAGGCCAACAATTTTCTAAAGATGATTAAGGGTAAACACTTTGATGTATCGAGGGATTAAATCACAACAATACTACTAAGTTACACATACACATTAATATCATGCAGAAATTATTGAATTTGCAAAAGGGTAAGATGATTAATCGGGAATTCAACATTCACAAGATTAATGGAAACATACACAAGACTATAAATAATTGAAAAAGGAGAAATAATTCACATTCAAAGGGAAAAACTAGCAGAAAATTGCTTCAGCACTCCTATATCTAAAAAGTCCTCCCTTTGTGCTTTGCCAAGGCACACAATATATAGTAAAATTGATTCACCCACCCTTCCTAAAAATAGACTGAGGTTGTACTCGCCCATGCATCCTATTTTATCCTTTATTTAATAATAAATAAAGGAATAAAATAAAGCAAACTAGTACAAAGAGGCATTAATAGCCTTTGATTACATACAGTCAAACTGAAGTTGACTATTCTATTTTTAAGAAAAGTATGGGTGAATAATTTGCTAATAATAAATTTTGCTTGATGAGAAAGTCTCCTCTTAGTGCATGAAAATTTTTTGTCTCTTGCTGATCTGTCCTTTTGTGAAGGCATGTAAAAATACTCCTGTGTATTGAGAAAAATAAAAAATACAATATTTGCAATACTTGCAAAAATAATTCATCCAAATGTCCACTTGATGGGGACCACCTCCAAGCTCAAGTTCTGATTTTGACATTCCTTGTCCTCTAGTGATCACATGGATAACACACTGTAAATCATCTCTAACCCCTTCAATAGTGGGGACTTACATTTTATAGTTTAGTAATAGTCTTTACCAAGGTTTTCCACTCTTGTGGACTTAGCAAATTACTATGGTTTTAAAAAAAACATATGATAAGGGAACTTTGTAAAATTGGTACCATATTACATTCGACCACACCTTTGAATATACACATACATACCATAGTCTACCACCTTAATGTATTTTATTGTCGTCTTTTGCATTCGATTGGGATAAGACCATACATTACCTTTTTGGGGTGATCATTACATAATATAATTGGTCCGTATTTTGGAATATTGAGCTTGGAATATAGTTGGTATGTCAAATGTAAACAATTTTGAAATAATAAGGGCTAGCCCCCTTGTGATGATGAGTCACCCCTCCATGCATTTTTTCAATGGTATTTTAACTTGGGTTGAATTTGCTTTGAAAATTAGAATCGATCTTGGGTCGTCGATCTCTGTATTGTTTGATTTGGTGTCATCGATTCTTGACCTGTGGTTAGGGTTTCTAGTTTGCATTGAATGTAGTTAGTGGCACCATGATCCTGGTGGTTTGCTTGAAATTTGGTAAATGTTTCTCAACCTTTGATTCTCACACAGATTGATCTCTAAACATTGATCATATAACTGTGGTTGAATCCTTTTGACTCACCTCTTGAGTTTGCATAGTAAAGGGTAACTCGACCCTAATGATCATTTCATTTGGATTTTCAGTCTATGGGCAAAGCCCTGGCCAAATTTTTTTTATGCCATTTTTGTGAACTCTTTGAGCTCGTCCCCTCTACAAAATGGTTCTCTAAGTTTGAGTGAATATGTATCTTTTCTATTCTTCTCTATTTGAGTTTTCTATGCAAGGTGGTTGTGGGTTTGCCATCGTGATTGGTCTCTTAGAACTTGGAATTGTGTTATTCTTTGGTGTTTGAGTCTCTACTTCTTTTGAGCTCTGCGAGGATCCTGTAGGTCTCGATTTCTTCATATTTCTATGATCATTTTGTTATCGGTTATTGAACTCTCTGTGGTCTATTTACCACCATGTTCGACCTCTTAGAGCTCGGCTTTTCTTCAAATGAGATCACTATTTTGATGAAGGATGGTAATTTTTATTTTTGAGCTTTGAAACTGCTTCATCATTGTCGTTTTGACTTCAATATATTGATACTTCACTTTTTCTTTGCATTTTTTGTGATCTCCTGGGATGACCTTGGTCTCTGAGCTAAAACCCGTAATGGGTCCTTTGTTTTAGTCTTGAACTCATTGCCATTCGAGGGTTTACTCAACTTTGGATTAATCAGTAAGTCCTTGTTTCATTACTTTGATTTTGATATACCCATTAATGGGTCTCATGATGAAAATCAAGATCTATATTTTCTTCTTCTATTCTACTACTTGAAATGATTTTTCAATGGGAATGTTTGGATTCTTGAAAGAAAAATTTGAAGCTCTCTTTAGCCTGGATGTGTATGTAATTTTGATTCAAGGTTTTTTGTCTTTCTTTGCTAGGTTTATTGAGCTCTTTGTAGGGTCTCATGGCCAGTTTTTGATTATTTGAGCCCTATTTTTATTCTATGATGACTTTGTGGCCATAAGGTATCAAACATTTGTATCTTTTGTCGCCAAGTTTGTTATTTGTCCTCTTTTTCATAGTTTTGAGCTCGAATTCTTTGAGTTTATTCATGGCTATAGAATGGTCTCCTTTCCTTGATCATTCCCAAGCTTTTTCTCGTAATATTTTGATCTGTTTTCAATTTTTTTGAGTGAAATAGTTTGATGTTGGCCATATCGTTAAAACTCACTTCACATTATTTTATATCTTGCACTACTTGATTCGATATAACCTTGTACTCACCGATTTTGAAGCTCATGTTTGATCCATTTTAAGAGTTCATCAATACTCTATTTCCATGCTTATAATCGAGTTTGGCTAGGATGAGAGCCATATCCTTTGAACATTCTATCACTGTTTGATATGAAGTGATAATTGGGTTTGATTTTCACTATAATCAAGTGTCATGAATGTACAATTCAAAATTTTGTTTCACTTTGTTCTATTTGCCTTTATTTGTATATTTTCTAGTATGATAGGTGATCCACCCGTGAGACTTTGTAAATACCTTAGAAACTCTACTTGTACTTCATAGCATGTGTATGCTCATAATTTCAAGCATTACTCATAGTAGAGGGTTTGTAAAATGAAACTCCATTAGTATATGTTTTATGTTTTTGTCTCATTCCTCTACGGTTGGTAATACATCTATATTACCATGGAGATTTTTATTGAATCTAGGTTGAGTTGCTTTCAGTTTTCTCTATTTATACTTGGTGTGATCTTATATTACCAGGCTCTTATATTGACTTGTTACTCTTTTCCTAGTTGCAACATGATGTTTTACCCATGTTTTATAACTCAGACTGTACTATGTAATCTCTTAAAAGAACTCATCATTTACAAAGAGGCATTTTACTTTGATTTCTTGGTAACTCAACTCTAGGTATCTATTATTTTTTCTAAAAATATACTCAGATAAGATACACCTGGTTGTATACATGTGGACCTATGCTTCTGAAACTTAGGTCTTCACTTGATGATGCCTCAGTACTTGGTTGTACTACTCTGCTCTTAACTGAGAGTTGTTTCTTTGTGCATTTGATTCTTGAAAGTACAATATTGGTACCTTGACTGTTTCTTGATTCCATGAGATCTTTGTACCTTGTATGTGGCCTTCTAGAAGTTGTAAACAATTTCTCATTCTTGCTTCACTTGAAAATTGTAATTAAAAATGGCTGAACTTTGTAATATTATCTTAAAACTTCATTTTATTTAGCTGTTAAGCTAGAATGAAAGCTCCAAATTTCTTCAATTTGATGACTGAAAGTGTAGTCCATTTCTTTTCTTAAAATACTGCATTTAATCTTCATTACAGCTTTAGTATGTATGCTAGAAAATTAAAATATCCATTTTTCATGGTGAAGCCCTGTCAAAATTTTCCTAGAATTCTTTATTTATTTTTGTTTCAGTTGTAATAGATGTATTTTCTGATTCAAAATTTCTATTGAAGTTGATTTGTTGTTGGAAACTGAAACATAATAACTGTTATCTTGATCATGGCATGCTTTTCTGTTTCTTTGTATCACTTATTTGATTTACATACAACTTTTAAATCATGTATTAGTTAAAAACAACATGATGGAAAGTTGTAAATATCCATTTTACATGGCAAAGCCCTATCAAATTTTCTCAGATTTCTTTCTCATTCTCTTTTCCAGCTATAATATTATCTTTCTAGTTAACTTCAACCTTTAAATTTTGATCCTTCTTCTTCAATTGCAATCTGAAACATGCACTTTTTCTGTAGTTCTCTCCTCTATTCTATACTATAAATTATTTTATTTCTAGAATATCTGCTAAACTTTGAGTTGCATTCTTCCTTCATTCCATCATGTACTTATGACTCATTTTTTCAAGTACCATAGGATAGAAGTTATTGAACTTACAATCTTTATCCATAGTGAAGACTATAAGACATGATTTATTTATTCTTGACTGCAACCTGTACCTACACACTTGAGAAAATAGTTAGAAAATATTTAGGATTTTTGGCCTCTCTTATGTCCATGTTTTTTATTTTCTTCTCTTTATTTCTTTCTGAGTGAGTAAATCATGTATATTGTTTGATCTTCAAGTAATCTATATCTCCTGTTATTAGAGATCCATGTGCACGAATTAGGATAGTATAGGAATATGGATTGTACCCTAAGCTCATAAACTGATAGTTTTCTCTTTTCTATTTTCAGGTATAGTGCTCTCAGTAATGAAGATGAAGAGGGAACAAAGTTGAAGATGAGGATGCATCAACCAAAGGAAAAACCTCAAGGCAATGATGGGTTCACTCATACTCCTTTATTTTCTCTTTCATGCATGTGTACCTCTTATTTCAGTAGTTGTACTTTTACTTTCAGTTACATCCCATGGCTTGTGTGGGAACATTTGAAATTCCTTATGAATAAAAAATTGAATTATGAAATTGAGTTGTGTATTTCTTTTTGCATTTCTACTTTTTGATATGGATTGTATGATGAACTAAACAACCCAATACTATAATTGAATGTCTTAATCATGAAGGAAATATCATTAAAGAATACCTGTAACATCCAAGTAATGAACTCTGATTTCTGTAATCTGTAGTCTTGATTTCTACTTCAAAACCTAACACTTCATCTATTCTACAATTTGGTGTCTTTATCAAGGCAACACAGCTATCCTTCGGGGACTTGTGTTCTTTTTCTGAAGATAGCATGAAATTAGAGGCTATTTGATATGTTATGTTTTGTAACAACACACATAGCTGCAAATTTCATGTAATCATTATTCAATTCAACAAGAAAATATTGTCCGAAAGAAACTCCCTATATAAGGTATACTTCACCAATGCTATCCATCGTAATGAAGTTTCAAGTTTCCCATTTTTACACAAGTGAAAAAATTGTCAACAATAACTTCAACATCGAGGGCCTTGGTTCCAACACAAAACAACATGGCACAAGAATGTGATTGGTGTTTCCCATGCGAAACAACCCATAAACTGTCAATGTGTTTCAACGGTGCGCTAAACCTGAGGACTTGATGGTACGGACTATTGGTGTGTCCGAAGATCCCAATCAAGAGGAAAATCACCTGCAAGAAACTCGAGAAAGTGTCAACTTCAAGTGAGACCATGCTTATCAATTGGAAAATTGTATATTTATGTGGTATGAATCAAACACCTTATAGTGTGGTAGAAAATACATGGTCCAAGAAGAGGAATATTGGAGAGGGGCAATCCTCCATCCCTCTTTTTCTCCATAAAAGTGTAACTCCCAATGTGTAGATTCAGCCTAAGCCACCTTCCATACCGCTCAGCACGATTGTAATGACCCAAGTGCAAGAGAAGAATGTGAAAGGAAAGGGGCAACAAAAAGATAGCTCATCCCCATTTAACATCATTGAACAAATGAAGAAAACAAATGTAAACATCTCAATGTGGGATTCATTGGCTATCCCAAGATAGAGAGACCTATTGCAGGATGCTATGGCCAATTGGTCAACCTCAAATCAGCCCCCAACCAACAAGAGAAAGTTCTTACCAATGCAGATCAACCCGAAGGAAACCATAGAGGACAACAAGGTAAGAATCTGAAGCCCCCTCCATTCTATGTTTCATTGATCATTGGGGAAAAATTGGTACATAATTACATGATTGATTCAGGAGTGAGTAGCTCAGTCATGCCGAAGCAAATAGCCAATCAGTTGGGTCTTCAATACAAAGTCATCTCCAAGGGCGTAGTGCAATTAGATGGGAAAATGATAATAACGGTTGGAGTCATCAAGGATTTGACCATCACATTCTATTCATGCCAAAATGTGACTATATTGCAAAACGTATCGGTTATAGACTTTCCACCACACTTTGCATCGTGTTTGTCAAGAAACCTCACCACTAAAATTAGAGGCTATTTTTCTATTGATTAGTCGCACATGATTTTTAGAACAAGGTATGGAGCTAAGGCTACGATCAGATTTGAGCCCATTGTGGATTTCCATATTGAGCCTCATGTACCTAGCCCAATCAATGTGAATTGTTTAGCCTTTGATCAAGAAGACCTCCCAAGCACTTATGAGGCAAATACCAAGGTTGGGTGTATTCCAGACTTGACTCTCAATGAATGGGTGAACAAGAGGCATGCTTTTGACCCTTATAAGGAAATGGAGGAATCTGAGCTAGGAGTTTACTATTTGCATAAGGAGAATTATCCTCTCCCGACATCACTAAGCTAGACCACAAGGATGATAATGAGGTATGCAAGCTATTCTTTGTTGGCTCAAGAAGTAGACAAGGAGCAAGAAAAGGAGCTATGCTTGTTTCACCTCAAGGTATGAAATATTACTCAACCTTCCATTTCAAATTTTCTTGCTCAAACAACATAGTAAAGTATGAAGTCTTGATCCATGGAATGCATTGGTCAAGAAAAATAGAGATTAAAAACTTGTAAGTGTTTGGCGATAGTGATCTAGTTGCAAATCAAGTCTGAGGACAAAATGATTCCAAGAATGATCTATTAAAAACTACTGAGAACCAGTGTATGGGATCTCATTGAAGATTTCAAAGCATGTGGCATAGATTCCATCCCAAGGAAGAAGAATGAATCAAAAGACAAATTAGTGGCAATCAAAAGCAGCATTTGATGTAGTAGAGAGTATCAAGAGTGAGAAATTTCAGCCCCATATTAAGGTGGTTGTAAGGCTAGCTATCCTAGATAATAACACAAGTTGGAAGGTCTTCGAGAATGATCAATAAATTGTCAATTTTCTATAAGAAGAAGCCGAGTTCTCCTCCAAAAACTAAGACAAATTGCAACAACAATATGGCGACCAAGTGGTGTAGCTGAAAACTAACAAATTACCAAAAGGTCTTGTAACCTTGGAGTCAATCTTCAACCCAAATGATCAATTTTGGAAGGAGAAATCAATATTCGTAAAGGGTGAAGATTCAAAGCCCATTTCCATAGATGAAGGTAAGACATTGCCAATTGGCAAGGTAAGTGTTATCCTAAATTCCCCCTTGGTAAATTTGGTCAAGAAAACCCCACACATAGAGAAACTATGAAGGGAAAACATTTTGAACCTATGAGCTCGCATTCCAGAATGAGGCAAAGGAAAAGTCAAAGTTTGAACCTGAGTCAAAGCCAAAGTGGGGAGGCAGAGGAAAAGATGAAATTTTTCCTTTTCTCAAAAGGCGTAGAGACAAAAGGTGAAGCACATCCCCGCCAACCAAAGGGTGCCACGTATCCAAGCAGAGCTTTGGGGCCACGGGAGTTTTTTGAGTTTTACGTTTTTTGAGAAAAAGAGAAAAAGATAAATTGTAGACCCATGAATCCAATTTTTGTTCTAAAATGGGTGCCACATGTCCCATCTCAAAGGGAGACCCATCTTTCAAATTTTTTTCCCGCCCATCGCATTTTAAAAACGATACAAACTTTTAAGGGCCATATATTTCGACTCAGGGGCTTGAAATATTACAAATCGACATCTGTTAGAAGCGCCTCGATGTCCCCTATGCCATGAAAATATTAAAAAATCATTTTTAAGGCCCTGGTAGGTGAACCATAGAGAAACTTATTCATGACTCTAATACTGAATCTGATTTTCTTAGCTACTAGATCTAAGTCAATTCGATCTACTATTCTTATTCAACACACCAGACAGACAGAGGGAGATAGAATTGATAGATTTGGGGTGGATTTGAAAGTGTTATGTTTGTGGAGCCTATTTTTATGTTAGAGTGTGGTACACCTTCTATGTGTTACACTCAGGTAATGGGTAATGGGTTAACCGTTATGGGCTGTTTTTAGGACCATGGTTTTTTCGGTACCCATTGTTTTGATACCCACGGTTTTTTGCCCATGGTTGTTATACCCACGGTTTTTGCCCATGGTTTTGATACCCACGGTTTTGTATCAAATTATGCATATTATAGATAGACAAGAAAATGTATTACAGATATTTTTTGAATTCGGTGTGTGAATTTCAGAGATTTTGTTGAACATAGCTCCAAACGGATCTAGGTATTATATTGAGAGAGTGGAGGCTTGTAATAAAATCTAAGCAAGTGATTCTTAGTGGACATAGCCCAAATTGGGTGAACCACATTAAATCTTATCTCTCGTGTTGTGTTATTTATTCGCACTTTTATTTCGGATATGTAATATTTTCTACATATTAGTTTCTACTGTTGTGATTCTATAAGGGATTATTCCGCATATTTCCTAATGTAAAGGGGGCATTGATTGATGGCATTTGAATCTTCAAGGTAGGATTCAATGCATATCCTGGGGTGGTTGAAATAGGATTTGAATTTTCCCTCTTCCCTCTCTCTTATTCCTTCTATATTTTGTAACACTTCTCGTTTGAGAAGGAGAGACATCCTGGGCATAGAGAAACTCACTGCCAACTGCATTTCTCAATGCCATTTTTGAGCAACATGAGACCTTCTCCTATGCTTGGAAAGTATATTTGTGCCTCTATTCCAGAAATGTAATGGTATGTGCACCTTCTAGAGCAAAAAAATGTGTTTTTGTGGTGTTTTTCAACCCTTTGCATCGTTTTGTTGTTTCTCTCGTGCCTCTCCCTTCCAGATTTGTTTTTCTGTGCATGTATTTCACATTTGCAGGTGTAGGATGTTGTGTTTCATGGATTTTAATGGTGAATTTGAAGATTTAGGTCGTGTTACTTCTGTCTAACCTCCCTCATCTCCATTTTTCTATTTCTTTCTCCCTCAACAGAATATTTCGCTTCCTTTGTTGGTGTATCACCGCTTTAGTGTAGGCTCTCTTTTTCCCTCTTTCTCTCTCCTTGGTTCCTTGGAATGGTTAGATTAGGTTATCCTACACTAGAGTAGCTCGTGGTAGGTAGTTTAGGAATAAGAACCAGCTTTCTCTGGAGGATCATTCCCATTTGCAAGTCCCACATCTTAAGGAATGATCCAATATTATGCAAATCACACCAATGACCCTGCCTTAGAAAATCATATCCATAACTCATTCAGGGGTGATGTGATTTCACATTAACAGTTTTGGCATGCCTCGTGGGACAGGTCTAAAGCACCTTACCACTTCACTTCATCGGGTCCGATGTGCTCTTGGTGAAGATTTCAGCCTTTGGAGGCACTTTCAAGCACATCTGATGACTCCATCTAGTCGAAAAACCCATTCTCTGAGTTGCAGACCTTTTCCATCCATTTTTACTCATTTCATCGATTTTCTTCTTCCATCTCTTTCATTTTCTCCCATTCCATGAAGTTGTGCAATCATGACTTCATTCCCTTCATAGAAATCACACTTACAACACCAATACAATCCACCTCCAATGTATTTCCCAACTCCTCCAGATCAGCACTATAATCAGATCTAAGATCATTATACTTACCCATATGATCAATGTCAAAACTAGTTCAACTATGAAGCTTACCAAGTGTTATCACCGAATCACAAAGCACTCTGGATGTTGATCAGATTTCTAGTTTGATCACTCTAAGCATCCAGTGTGATTGGATAACATGGGTACTATCTCCAAGTTGTGGGACTTGCTACTTGAGATAGACCTCCAGAGAAAGCTGGTTCTTGCTCCTAAACTACCTGCCACAATCTACTCTAATGCAGGAGAAACTAACTATTCTAATCTATATTTCCAAGGGACCAGAGAGAGAGAATGCATAAAATGAAAGCCTACACTAAAGCGGTGATACACCAGAAAAGGAGGATGGGAGAGTAGTCTCCAAATGTGTGAAATACAGAGGCAAAGTGCACACTAGAAGAGGTGATGACAGTTCTCCACAATCTAGCAAAATGCATTCACAGTAATATTTCAAGCACACACAATGATAATGAATTCCTGCAAGAACATAATAAATGGACGCAATATACTTGTAGAAAAGATTAAAGGGGCAAGAAGAATGCAAGGAAACACAGCAGGGGAAGATGTATCCACAACCGGTATTTTATTGCTTCATGATATGCACGCGATTCAATCTATTACAAGATAAGGGCCTGGATCACCATGCAAGGAGTCCACTACAAGGGCCTACAACACACTGGCTTCACAAAGCAATTTTGACAGAGCTTTGTTACCCAAAAACTCTCCCCTTTACAATGAGCCCAACACTCCAATTTATAGAAAAAATGAGAAGGAGAAGAGAAGGGAAAATGGAAATCCCGAAATCTGTCCTTCAACCACCTGTAAGAGGCATTAAATTGAGTGGAATGGGCATACATTACTTGCAAAGGCTACCCATACTGTCCCATGTGCTGCAGCAGAGAAGGAATGATGACCATGCCTCTTAATTGCACTCCCAGCTACCAAATAAAACACTGTTCTGAATCCGGCCACGTTTTCTTAAAAATCTCGATCAATTTCTGATCAAATCTAGAATTTCTTGATTGCTGTGCATCGGGCTCGGAACCACGATTCCAACGGTACCAATTTTGCGTGATTTCGTTGAGAAATGCAAAAGTTATGGCCTTCTGAGTGCAGGCAGCTCTTTTGGGCCTGGCAGGCGTTTTCTGTCATCTGACGGGAAAGAACATTCACCAACTGGAGCCGAACACGTTTCCTTAATTTAAATATATCTACCCTCCTTAAAAATAAGAAATCCAGTTTTTGTGGCATAGAGGACGTCGTGTTTCGCTCCGAAAAGTCCAATTTTATCAAAATCGGAGCTCAGAGTCAAAAGTTATGGCCGTTTGAAGTTTCCGGACCAAACGTTGACTTTTCCTCCTGTGACACGTGGCAGATTCTGATTGGTCCTCGGCTGCTTCGGCTCCTTCGCGTACTTTGCCTCCATTTGTCCTGATGTCCCGGTCGTTTTCTTTGCTGTGCTTATTTCGGTAGGTTGGTAGTGGTTTCGGCCCATTGTCCCGTCGTCCCAAATGTCTCTTTTCGATCGCCTGTCTTTGCCATTTGGCCGGTTCGGCCGGTTCGCGCATTTTTGTTCCACTTGTCCCATTTGCCTTCGGACTGACTCGCCCTTTTTCGCCCGGTTCGGCCGGTTCGCGCCTTTTCGGCCCAGATGTCCCAATCGTTTTTTTGCTCGTCTGTGGCTTATTTCGGCTTGGTTCGCCGGTTCGGGTCTTTCTGTCCCAAACGTCCCGAGCAACACTTAGCCAATTTTTCTTCCTCTTTCGGCCGGATCGGCTTTTCGCGTCCTCCGCGTACTTCTGGCCCGATTGTCCCAAATGCAATTTGGGCCGCCTGGAGGCTTTTCGGCCGATCCGCGCCTTGACGTCCCAAATGTCCCAATTGCTCCCTTGAGTAGGACTTAGCCAATTTTCACACTTTTTCCTGGGTCAACCTATTTGCCTTCTCGCAACTTTTTTGCATTTTCTCAGAGCTTGCTCCCTGTTTCTTCGGCCAGGGGAGTTAGAAAAATACCTGAAGGGACCACGAAACATGAATTTTGGCCCCGAATCAATCAATTTTCCTGGGATTTGGATATTTCGATGCATGTTATCAAAATTACCCGGGGGAATTTTGGATAACACCAAGGACAAGGGGACACATATGATGGTGATAGTTATGCAGAGGATGTTGGTCTACTGGAGAAGATTCAAAAATGGAGGTTGGCATGGTTCAATTTAGGGAAATAGCTCAAATGATGGCTTTTGAATTTTGCAGGGCACCATGTCCATAGGAAGGCCCTTTTCCAAGACACTACTGCCCTTAAGAGAAGCTGGACTTCATGATTGGAATGTTGCCCCAACTTGCCTAATGGATTGAGGACATTAGGGCTTGTGAGCAAAGTGTGGGACAACCTTCTCAATGGGTAAGTCAATCTCTAGCTCCCTGCCTTTCATTTTCTCTCCCTCAATCTTTATCATTTCAACAGAGGTAAGAGTCAAGCTTCCCATCTACTGCCCCAAATGTTAATTCCTTCTTCTCCATATACTAGTCTTCCATCCAACCTCAGTTTCTCTACCCTTTTCCCTTCCAAATCTAATTCCCCTCTACAAGAGCCAAAATAAATGCCTTCCCCTCTGCCACAAACAAGGAAACAACTAGTGGAGACCCCACCCACCACTCCTCTTGCCTTCCCAAGTCCATGTTGGGAAGAGACTCCAAAACCAGCTAAGGAGAACATCAAATAGAGGAACCCAACAGAGAAGAAATGATATAGAATCTGAAGAGTTGGGCTACGAAATTTGAGTTTTCAATGGTTCCCTTGTTGGTTAATCCTATGGAGGAGGTTGTGGTCAAAGCAAGTGGTGGAAGTGCCAGCTATAGCACAAGAAGGGGAGGAAGGAGCTACTCCTAATCCAAAAGAAGATGAATACATTCTAGTTGTGGAGGAGGACCATACAATTTCAGAGGCTCCAAGTGTGGAGTAGGCCACAAAAGAACCTTCAGTTCTTCCTCCCACTTCATCCCCCTCAAGCTCTGATGTTGAGAAATATTTTGAGCTTTAAAATTTCATTTTTGAGGATGAAGGGAACCATGGTGATTCAATTGTAGATCAGGAGGACACCATGAAGGAGGTTGAGCACCTACAGTAGGACAACAAGGAGGAAGATTACTTGTCTGACTTGGAGGATTGCCTTGATGGAGGGGAACCCATGGAGATCACATCATTTTTTCCTCCATCTCTCACATCCCAAGCACATGAGCCTGCTACCATGGAGGAGAACATTCAGGAACAACATCTTGCACTTCATAATAGCCCTCTAGAACCAAGGTTGGAAGACATGACTCTCCCATGTTCTGCACAGGAGAAGGAAGAGAAAAAGAAGGAAGATGTTGTCATCCCTCTCACACCATCCATCCAAGAGAGTCAGCAAGAAGGCTCCATTATTAGAGTTAAAGTTTAGAACCATGGGCATATTTAAAGGACCATACCTTGCCTAATCAGATACTTGACTTCATTAGAGCCAAAGGAGAAGCCAAAACTAGTCATGCCTACTCCAGGGCATGAGGATGAGCATCAAAGTACCAAGGGTCTTCATCAGCACCTCTAGAAGTTGGATGTAAGTCAGCTTGAGGAGGTATTTTCCATTAATGTTGATACCTTGATGATTTGGGTGGAGGACCAGCTTATTATCAGTTTTTCACTCATCCAACCAGCCATGTTCAGTGCCAAATCAGTTGTATGACTGCCATTTTTGAGGAAGGGAACCTATTTCTCCATGCCAATTGTAGGCTTTGTTTGAACTCCCTTTGCTCTTGGTTAGAGTAGTGTAGGTAGGTTTGTTTTCAGCAGAAGAAGTTCTTTTGCACACTCTGCATGTTCCATTTGGAGCATGTATGATTTTTAGTTTGTACATAGTTTTTGGTGCTATTGCTCTTGCAAAGTGCATTCAATTGGATTTTGGTGAAGTCCAACTTCAAGTTTCAGCGGGTTTCCAAGAGGCTCAAAGGTCAGAATTTCAAAGTTCAGATCAGAATCAGTTTATAAGGCTAGACTCTATGCACAATGGATGTAAAAAAGGCCACCGGTCTCTTCATCTAGCAGGAAGATGTCCCCATGAGTTTCCAAATTGTTATCCCAAATTCACCCCCCCAGAAAATTTCGTCAAGACAACACCGTACATAGAGAAAATATGAAGGGAAAACATTTCGGACCTACAAGCTCACATTACATGATGGGGCAAAAGAAAAAGTAAAAGTTTGAACCTGAGTCAAAGCCAAAGTAGGGAGGTGGAGGAAAAGGTGAAAATTTTCCTTTTCTCAAAAGGCACAGAGACAAAAGGTGAAGCATATCCCCCGGCCAACCAAAGGGTGCCACGTATCCAAGCGGAGCTTCGGGGCTGCAGGAGTTTTTTTAGTTTTGCGTTTTTCACGTAAAAGGGAAAAAGATAAATTGCAGACCCGCGAGTCTGATTTTTTCTCTAAAAGGGGTGCCACGTGTCCCATCTCAAAAGGGGGACCCATCTTTCAAACCTTATTTTCCCACCCATTCATACGGACTTGATACAAACTTTGAAGGGGCATATCTTTCGACTCAGGGCTCGAAATATTGCAAATTTGACACCGTTGGAAATGTCTCGATGTCTTCTACGCCATGGAAATATAATAACTCATTTTTTTAGGCCTGGTAGGTGAACCATGGAGAAATGTCTTCAGGCATTTAATACAAAATCTGATTTTCTTTACTACTAGATCTAATTCGATTCGATCCGCCATTCTTCTTCAACATGTCGCATGCAGACGAGAGGAGCCATAATCAAAATGTTTAGGGTGGATTTGAAATTGGGCATTGATTTATGGCATTTGAATCTTCAAGGCAGGATTCAATGCATATCCGGGTGGTTGAAATAGGATTTGACTTTTCCCTCTTCCCTCTCTCTTATTCTTTCCATATATCGTAACACTTCTCATTTGAGAAGGAGAGACATATTGGGCATAGAGAAAATCTATCAAATTTGTTTCTTGATGCCATTTTTGATTAGCAAACCTTTGTTATGCCTGGAAAATGTATTTGTGCCTCTATTCCAAAAATGTAATGATCTGTGCACCTTCAGAGCAAAAAAATGTGTTTTTGTGGTGTCCTTTAACCTTTTGCATCGTTTTGTTGTTTCTTTGTAACTCTTTCTTCAAAATTTTTTTATGTGCATGTATTTAACATTTGCAGGTGCAGGATGTTTTGTTTCATGGAGTTTAATTGTGAATTTGAAAATCTAGGTCATGTTACTTCCGTCTCGACCTCCCTTGTCTCCATTTTTTCTGTTTCTTTCTCCCTCAACAAAATATTTCATTTCCTTTCTGGTGTATCATCGCTTTAGGGTAGGCTCTATTTTTTCCCTCTTTCTCTCTCCTTGGTTCCTTGGAATGGTTAAATTAGGTTATCTCGCACCTGGAGTAGCTTGTGGCATGTAGTTTAGTAACAAGAGCTAGATTTCTCTGGAGGATCATTCCCATTTGCAAGTCCCACACTTGGGAATGATCCAATGTTATGCAAATCACACTAAATGACCCTACCTTAGAAAAGTAGATCCATAACTCATTTGGGGGTGTTGTGATTTCACACTAAAAGTAAGTACCCAATAAGAAAAATTTGAGTTCATTCAACTTTGTCAAGAATTCCTAGATTTCTTTGATGGACTTACAAGGATTTAAGAGGTTTCAACCCAAGGTTGGCACAACACACTATCAAGCTAGATCTGGGATCTAAGCCTTTCAGACAAAAGCAAAGGCCAGTAAACCCTCACATTGAACCTCTCATGAGAAAAGAGTTGAACAAGCTAATTGAGGCCAGCATCATCTTCCCTATCAAGCATTCAAGTTGGGTTGCAAAATTGGTGCCTATGAGGAAAAGAAATGGAGAATCAGTTGTGTGTAGACTTTTGTGATCTAAACAGAGCATCACTCAAAGATCACTACCCACTTCCATCAATGGAGAAAATCTTGTATGTTATAGCTAGCTCTAAGAGGTTTTCATTGCTAGATGGATACTCAAGTTATAATCAGATAATGGTGAAAGAGGAAGATCAGTTCAAGATAACCTTCACCACCAAATGGGGTACATATGCTTATAAGAATATGCCATTTGGATTGTCAAATTCTGGAGCAACATTTTAGCGAGCTATGGATATGGCATGCAAAGGCTTGATCAACAAGATGGTTCTGGGGTATCTAGATGATATCACCATCTTTTTAGAGAATGCTACAAACCATCTCTTCCACCTTAGGGGGTATTTCGGAGGTGTAAGAGGTTCGAAGTGTCATTGAATTTAAAGAAGTGTGTATTCTTGGCACATGAGGGAAAATGTTTGTGCCAAATTGTCTCAAGAGAAGGGTTAACAATTGATCCTGAAAGAGTTGAAGCCATCCGAACACTTCCATTGCCACAACACAAGAAGTCTCTCCAAAGACTATTAGGAAGAATAAACTTTTTTTGTAGATTTGTGCCTAATTTTTTCACTCTTGTGAAGCCTTTAAAAATGATATTGAAGAAGAGTTTTGCATTTAAATGGACAGCAGAAGGTAAAGAGAGTTTTGAGGCCATCAAGCTTACAATATCGTAGACCCCAAAACTTATTAACCTAGAATTTTCAAAGGACTTCATAATGTATGCTTTTGGAGGGTCAGACACAATCTTAGCTATCTTGGTTCAGCCTAACAAGGAAGGTTCAAAACATCCCATAGCCTTCTTCAGTCAGAGCTTGGAGGATTATGAAGTAAAGTATTCTTTCATTGAAAAGCATGTCCTTATTGTCATTAGGAGTTTGAAGAAGTTCAGAAACTTGGTCTCGAAAAACAAGATTCAATTGCTAGTGTCTCATGTTGGTGTCAAGGATTTTCTCCTAAACAAGGACTTGAATGAGAAGAGAGCAGGTTGGATCACTCATGTAATGGAGTATGATATTGAAATCAAAGTGACCAAGTTAGTTCATGGCAAGGGTCTGTGTGAGCAGCTTGCTTCCAAGTAACAACATGTTTCACCGTTGACTTTCACCCTATAGACTTCAACTTTGAATTTTTCCTTTGAATCCTGATCAAGGCTATGGGACACTTTTTAACTTTTCACCTTTTTTTGCAAAGAGGCTCAAAAACTCAAAGTTCTCCACAGTTTTGCTCCTCCGCTTTGAATTTTCAATGGCGGGCCCGAGACCTTGGTAGAGCCACGGGGAAAATTTACCATTTTTGGCAAAAGTGACTAAAAGTGTTAAGTTCACAAAATATCTCATTCCTCCCCATCAATAGGGTCGACCATGTATGTGCATTCACCGGGGTCAAAATTTGGCAGTGAAAAGAAGCCCATCATCCCGACTGTGGAAAATACGTAGAGAAAGAAAACTTCATCGTTTTGAGTCCAATTTTTGAATTTCCTTCATGAACCAAAGGCATGGAGGAAAAAAAATGATTTGACGACCCAGGCCATAGAACAAGCAAACAATTTTGATCAAAAATGAAGGTTACAAAGAGGATATTACGTGCACAAATCCGAGAAATGGAGGATTTCTAAAAACGAGAAAAACATAGGTTTAAACAACTCTAGGGCATGACTTTTGCTAATTTCTTGAATCTCTAACTTGGCTTAAACACCAACGAAGGGCATGAGCTAAAAAAATTAATTTGGCTATGAAAATGCAAAGTAGTTTTAGGAGACAACAAAAGGTAAATCCAAAAGTGGGTCTCCAGTGAGCGCGGCGCTTCCACGTGTCCCGTGTCTAAAAAGGGACAGAGTTTGCCATTTAATCGACTAAGTATAGAAATTTCAGTGGAACCCTCCACATGCCTCATCCATGCAACTTCAAAGGTAAAATCTGGGGTAGGTCCCAAATATGCGCTGAGCCTCCATGTGTCTAGGATCAGACATATGACCATGCCAAACAAAAGGGACATGTGGCCATGTTTTAGGTCAAAGCGGGAAGGCGGGCCTTGGAAGGATTCTTTGCCAAAAGCGGGTCGGTGGGCCTGTGGAAGAATTTTTGCCCAAGTGGAAAATGTGGTTCAACGGGCCCGGAGATGAATTTTGGGGAATGTAGAGTTACGAGGCCGTGGGAGTCTTTTGGCAACTTTCATAAGAGCGTAGTTTGTAAATGTAGGCCCGCGAGTTCAAGGAGGTTTGTTTGCCAAATGGAAAATTGAGAAGGTTGCGGGCTTGCGGGTCTACAGGAGACTTTTGCACTTCCGTGACTTTTGTGCAAAAAGCACAATTTCAATTTCAGACTTGCGAAGGCTTTTGGACAAAAGTGAATTTTGGGCTTGCGGGGCTACTGGGAGCTTTTTATATTTCTCTATTTTTGTGCAAAAGGTGCAAAGTGAATTTTTGGCCTGTAGATCCATTTTGCTAAACCGGTTTTTCATGATTTTTGTACGGATTTGATTCAAGTATTCAAATGGGCATATCTTTTGATCCAGTGCTCGAAATTCAACAAATTTGGTACCATTAGAAAGGTCTCAACCTCTCTACACCATAGGAAACTTGAAACTTTAATTTTGATGAGGTTAGGTAGGTGAAAAATAGGAAAAAATATTTCATGCCATCAATGTATGATCTGATTACTTCAACAACCAAAATAGATTTGATTTGATCTCGCCATTCTTCCTTCTTCAACATGCCAAATAGACATAGAGAGGTGGACTTGATAGATTATGGGTGGATTTGTAGGGGCATTGATGGCTAGTAGTTGAGCTTCCAAATCAGGTTTCCGCCTCTTTTCTTCTCCTCCCTTCACTTCATCTATAAAGGTAAGAGCTTGGCTCATTGTAAAGGGTTGGACATTTTGGTTTTGTGCCCTCCCTTCTTCTCTGGTCTATAGATGAATTCGTGGATTTTGAACCTTTTATTAAGACTGTAATACAAGTTTTTCACCTTTTGGCCATTGAATGCTCTGTATCAATTTTTGAAGCAATAATACATGTTTGTGGATGATTTCAACCCTCTCTTGTGTTCATTTCCTTTATCTGATCTTTCATTGCAATATTGGTTATCTGTGCATGGTAGTTGTATTACATTTTAATGGTTTGTGTTTAATAGAAAATCCGGTGTTCAGCATTCCTTTGGTGCATCACCTCTGTTAGTTTAGGTTTAATTTCTTGCATCTTCTTAACCTTGTCTCCTTGGCAAGTTAGAATAGATTTTAGGATAGATCCTCTGCAAATCTTATGTGTGCACCTGAACAGAGGAATAGGAACCAACCTTCATCTAGAGAGCTCTCTCGATTTCAAATTCCCATGCTTTGAGAGATGCTCCATGTTATGCAATCACACTAAGAGTCTCAACCCATCTAGTTGCAGACATTCAAAGTTGTGATTTTTCACTAACACAACTTCTTCCTCCCTGTATAATCAGCAGTAACTCGCATAACCTTGATCTTGAACAACATAACCCTCTACATAACCTTGGTCTTGAACTTCATAATAACTATCATACTGATAATGATATTGATATGCAAGGTTTGAGTTATGGGGATATTCATTTTGATAAGGGTCATGGTAACTGATCTGGATGGGTATATGGGTAAACCGACTATGGATATGACGAATAAATATCTTGGATAGATGAACTCCATTGAGGAATTGATGTCATGATTGCATGACCTTATCAAAATAACTATACTAGAAGAAAACACCTATTTGCATCAAGCTCAGTAGCATAAGAAAGCTTTAATAATTCAAAGAATAAAATTCACAAGAATGACTATTGTAATACACACCATTGCAAATTAATGGAAAGGAAATTAATTGATTCTCATTCAAGGGCAATTCTGGCCAATGGCTTCAACACTCAGTACATCCAAAATTCCTCTCAAGGCTTTGCTTAGTGCACATAATAAAAAGAAAAATATTCACAACCCCCTAAAAATAGACTGTAGTCTAACTATACTTGGATGAAAATTTTATCCTCTTACAATGAATAAATAATAATGCATAAAATTACACATACTGCTACATGAGGCCAAAATAACCTTTTAACTCCAAATTTACGCCGATGATACCAAACTAATTTGACTCCTCCATTCTCGCATTATGTGTACAAAGTGTATTTTTGGAGAAAATAAGGTAACTTGGTTAAATAATTAACTATTTTTTCAATCTTTGTCTTCATGTGCAAGTAATCCTTATCAAGTGCATGCTAATATGTCATGTAGTTATGTATGATGATGTGACACATGTCTCCTTTTATCCTCATGCCTTTGAGTGATTAAACTAATCAATCTTGATTTGGCATTCGATGTGACACCTCTTCACATGTGATATTTTTTTCTTCTTGCATACTACCACCCGTAATTTTTCTTTATCCCACCTTGGAAAGTACGAGGCTCTTTTAACAAAAATTAAGGTAAATTGATAAGAATGAGGCATGATATTTTTTTTTACATTACCTCATAGTATTATTGGCTCCTCTTTTCGCTTGACTTAGCCAATGATATATGCACCCTCCCCACATAAAAAATTATATGGTCAATGATTTAGGCTAAGGTTTGACACATTATAATTTGTAAAGTTTAAAGGTCAAAGTTCTTATGAAATCTTCAATATAATTATGGTGCCCTTCCCACAAGGGCAGACCCATCATAATGTTGGTGATCCTGATCTAACCTTGGTAAAGTTAGGGTTTTCTCGTCCTCGTGAAAAGTCTCGTACTTTTGAACCCATATCAA
Source organism: Taxus wallichiana var. yunnanensis (assembly GCA_018340775.1). Taxonomy (NCBI): domain Eukaryota; kingdom Viridiplantae; phylum Streptophyta; class Pinopsida; order Cupressales; family Taxaceae; genus Taxus; species Taxus wallichiana. The sequence continues at coordinate 493,462,772 of CM031236.1, forward strand.
GTTAGCCAACTAGTACGTGGAGTTAAGTAATAAAAGTATCCTAACCCTAATGCTTTTCAACATTCCATCTTTGAGCTCCATCTTTGGAAAATCCCTTGTTTGTTATGAGTTAAAATGTAATCTTGGCCACCATTAAAGCTCTTGTTTAAAGCTTTGAAGTCTGTGATTTTCCTTATTTGTTGTTGCTTTTCATACAAAATGACTATGTCAAGTACATATGCTTTGTTATGAGTCTTCTTAAACGGTCGGTCGTTGATAAAAATAGGGCAAGGCTAGTGAAACTCTGCCATTTTCATTCCTTTCTATGTTTTATCACTACAAGTTCTAAGGAAAGAAACCCTTGTGCTTTTGAATGTGATTCTCGGATCTTCATCCTTTTAACTGTGCACTCGAGGGTTTGAAAATCTTGACCATAATCGTAAGATATAGATTTTGGCTTGTATCATCCTCAGTAAAATCTTGCGAAAGTCCTCAATGTCATGGAATATGAGCCATTTTCTTAATCAGACTTAACTTTATGAACGTAATGTTGTGGGTTTGCTCCATTTATGAGTTTCTTTGCAAAAGTTAGCAAATATTTAATGGCCATGGAACTTAAAGGCTCTCTTCTCTATTATCATTTTGAAGAAACTACAAGGGTTGTATTTGTTTATGCCCATTCTCCTCAAATTCCAGATCTAGATGTTTTTTGATGTGGATATTTGAAAAACACAAAAATCTTCCTTGGGTATTCGAATTTTGAAGTTACTCTTGATTTTCTTTCTTTGAATCTAGATATTTGCTTGTATAGATTTTTGTGCAGTTGATCTCTTCATAATGATTGTCATTGTTGTTTGGTTTAAACTCTATTCATTTGTACATGGGTTTTTGTTTCTCTTGATGGGTTTCCATTATTTATTGTCGCTTCCTTCATCAAGCTTCTCCCCAAATCTAGGTGGGCTCGATTTTGGGTAACCTTTTCATGGTTGTTCTTTCCCTATTATGAATCCCGACAATTTTGTACCCTATAATGTATTTCGGTGTTATTAAGATTACCTCCATATTTATAACTTGTGGCTCGCACATTGGGTTTAGAGCTTGGTCTTCCTAAAATGACTCTCCATTAATGAAGAAATATCTTTTTATTGAGTTCACTACTTAAGCATTTCTCATTCTTATTGATCATCTCACTTAGAGTTTATGGGGTTTACATATTAAGATCTTTTGATTGTGAAATTCCTCCCATTTGTATTTTCTCCTTTTCCTACATCCGTATTTGTTTGCATGATCGTTATTCCTTTCGGGAAAGTCATGCTTTGATAGAATCTGTGTTCATATGCCAATGTCAAAGAGACCTCCATCCACGTTTGATTGTTCATACTTTGGCAGTTTTCCTCCAAAATGTATATGTGTAAATGTATTCTTCTTTGAAAAATTGTAAATAGATCTTTGTAAATATAATGCATATGTAGTTTAAAACTATTTCTCTTACAATAAAGATACAATTGTGTTTGAAAATGGAAATCGTTTCATTAGTAGTTTTACGCTTTGATGATGGAAAAATTCCATTGCTAACTATACTTGTTTTGATTCCTTCATGGTTGTGCTTGAACATTGTGAGATAGTTGAAAAATATGACAAATATTTGTGTTATTTAATGCTAAATTCAGACATTTCCTATCCATGTCATCGAAGAAGTTTACATTTTTGTTGTTACATTTTTGTTGTTGCATATTTTCCCGTATGATTGCAACATGATTGCTTTTGATATGAATTTTTTTGATATATCCTTTTCTCTATTTTGGAAACAATAGTACTTCCAGTTGATTGAAATTGCAATTGAAAACATCATGCATATTTTAAAAAGTGAATTATAGCAATATTGCATTCATCTTGTTTCCATCAAATCAAAGTGAGTTCTTCAATTACGGAAATGTGAACTCATTTGTAATTTTAATTTGAAAACAATTTTTGCACCTTCTTGAGTTCATCTATCTCATAATTCTCTTAGAAATCATGTCACCCTTCTTACAAGCATGATGTCACTTGTACTTATCTCGTGTTCTTGTATAAGAATGATGCCATTTATCTTAGTCAAACCTAAAAATCTGCAACTTTTGTTGTTCTTTGATAATTATTGCTAATCACTTCAATATATATTGTTGTAATTTTTTCTCTTTATAGTTGTATATTTATACTTCATGTAGGATTCAAGCTTTACGATTTCCTATTCTCAACTAGCTTCAATTAATTTGGCTTTTTAGAAGCATAGACCACTTGTAATTTGAATGCTTGATGAATTGTACCCTTTCATGTTGGTGATATTTTAGATCTACCTTGTTCACTTCTTGTGAGGTCTCAAAGCTTTAAGTCTATGTTTAACAATGTTTTTCACCCTTTTCGCAATTCATCCCTCTTCATCAATTCACTTCTTGGAATATGCCTCTTCCTTTGCAAGACCTGTACTTTCAATAAATTTCTAGTGGCATTCAGACTTGTTTCAATGGTTTTTATTGATATCTAAAACATACACTCCGAAACTTTAATTTCATCTAGCTTAGATACTTACTTGTTTTTATATATGAACATGTTACTATTTCAAGATTTTGGAATATTCTTGATGTTCATAAGCTCATGTATTTATGATTATTCTTTCCGATGATATTCTCGAATTCCTTTCATTTCCAATTTTCGAATGTGATTTCTTAATTTCTACACTTGACTTCTAGATGCATTTTGTAGATGTACTTTAAATAAATTGAATCCGTTAGGAGATCTTATACTTTGCTATAATGGTAGCTTCGTGTAATCCATTTGTGAATGCAAACAATAGTTCATTTTTACGAAGAATAGATGTTCTGTTAGTTTTACTTTGCTGCATGTACTTGTACACTTCAGAAAATAGTTAGAAAAATAAGGAAAATAGCCTTTCTTACATCATGTAGTGATTATTTTTTCTCTCGTGATGATTCTGAAAATGGTACTTGTGCTCTTGAATGACACTCGAGATGTATTTTCTGATTCTGTCTTTATCTTTTCATGTATATCATCTCTACCTTTTTATAGGATTCATCTTCGTAAATCTATAAACATAAGAATGAAGATTAATCTCAGAGATCTAACAATAATTTATTGTATGTCCATAGGTATCCGATGTTTAGAGCTAAAGATGATGCGCTTGTTGATGATGCACTAAAGATGAAGATAAAACAACCCATTCAAGCAATGATGGGTTTCTTCTTTCTTATTTTACTCATAGTTGCATGTATATGTATATTATATCTTCAATACATATGAGTTACATCCCATGGCTTATGTGGGAAATTGCTTTTATTAGATAGGGTAAAAATAGGGATTGGCTCCCAAAGGTCGGTATATGAAAGATAACATCATGAAAACTCATAGACAAAAACAAAATAAGGAACATGACTAAATGGGGTTTAAAATGCTTAACTCCAAAACATCAAGGTCTAGAAACCCAACCAAAGGAGAGAAACAAAAACTACATAACTAAACCAAAAAAACAGAGACAGTTCATGAAAAAACCTCCTAAGATCTAGAGTATTACCATTAGTTTTCCTTTTAATTTTTGGAGGGTTTGGCCTCCATGGTCTCAATCTCCTTGCTCTTCTCGAGTTGTAGCTTCTTCTAAGGTGGATCCTCCGCTTCTTCTCTCATAGCATCCTCCTCTGTCTCGTCCTCATCCTCATCTTCTTCATCAAAGTTGGTGACTCTAGAATATTTTCTTTTCCTCTACTCCTCTTCAACCACTTCCAAATGAACCCTCATATCCCAAAACATTTTATCCAAACCACCGATTTCCCCCATAATATTCTTATAGGACATGAAAATTTGTTTGGTGGCTTCCATGTTCTCAATCATACCATTTCTAACCACGAAATCTGCTTCCTCCATAAATTGCACCACAGTCTCCAAGCACGCACTTTTTCTTCAAGTACTCGTGGCTTTCCATTGCTTCCAAGATCAATTTTCTTTTACCTTTCGAGGACCCAGTTTCGACTCTCCGATCCCACCACATTTTTCCCCTCTTCGCCGCATTTATGGCTCAATTTTCCATCGCGTATCTTATAAAGACATTTATCAATAGTAATATCTTCCTCCACATCGATTTAGGGCATGGGTTTATCCGACACAAGTTTACGATTTTGAAACAGAATGAGAATGAGCCCCTCATGAATATGGGTATCCACCTTACCCTGTTGAAAATATAACACAGAGGTATTCAAAGACATGAACAAAAAGAAGGGGATACTTAACATTTTATTGTGCTTGAACATATTCAGGAGAGATAAGTGATGAGTGTAAATATTATGATACTTTCCTTCCAAAGTTAAATACTTCATAATGTGAAGGAAAACCTCCCTCCAAACACTAGGGATGTAGGATCAAGCAATGTCATCAGTGAAGTAATGGACCCTTTCCTTTCCAACGAAAAAGGTGTTAATTTCTTTCTCGCGTCTATTCTGTCCTTGAAAATTTTGAGGTCGTCCATGTCCATACCAGTAATCTGGGAAATGGCTTCCTCCGAAGTCTCAATTTCCATACCCTTACCACCTCCTTACCATCCTCCTATGCCAAGCCAAACTCCATGGTTAACGAGGGATCGTGCCCTTGCAACTTTATGATATAATTTCTAAATCCCCCAACCTAAAGCATGTGCCACATAGAAGGGTCGTCCACAATGTTGCCATGGCTAGACGATTCCACCCTAACTCTGTCTCATCCCGTGGTTGCCAAAATATTTGCCAGAATCCCAACCAAACAGTTATTACAAATTTTGGTGTTAAAATGACCTTTCCAAAGTGAAATAAATCCAAACACGATCTTTATATTTTGAAAAATGGGACATTTTTCCTCGCTTGGGCGGATGGTAGTGAAATTATTATGACTTTTCATGGTGTATAATGTCATTAATTGGTGCGGGGATGACGTTGCCTTTATTCCAAACTTTGAATTCATTATTATTTACCCCCTCATTAGCAATCATATCCACACATGTGTTACCAAGGCAAGGAGTATGCTTTATGATGAAAGAATAAAAATCTTTAAGATGCTCCTTAATATAAAAAATTAATGTTACCCAAAGCCTAATTGTGGGAATTATCCTTATCAATGGCATTGATAATGAGAAGAGAATATACCTCAATTAAAATATGGTTGATACCTCTTTCCTCACTGGGCTAACACCCTAGAGCAGTTCTCTAGCCTCCGCCTCATTGTTACTTTGAATGCCCAAAGGACCAACATAGGTAAGGATCTAGTCACCTTCATGATCTGTAATAATTCCACCTCCCCTTATCATGCTAGGATTACCTTTCGAAACAGCATAAAAATTAAGTTTGACTCAGCCCCTTTCTGGTTTGGACCACTTGATGTGAATAAAAGGAAAGACCACTTGATGAGTACCATAGTAAATTTTTTTGAGGACTTCCTCTTCCTTGCTAAAACAAGAATTTTAATCTTACCTCTAAAAATTTGGAATTCTCTTTGATAGAGGAAATCAAACAAGCACTGAAATTTCTAATGTTAGCTTTCTGATTTTTAAAGATGAGGGAATTCCTTTCCTTCCATAAGCACCAAAAGAAATGGGGAAGGGCCATCTTCTAAGCAGCAATAAGAAAGGGAAACCTGAAACGATATTCTCATTGCAAACAACAATCCTCAATGGAATTAGGAAGAATTCAATGCACTTGGAACAAATCCATCACCTTAGTAAAGACCACTTGAGAGAAGGGGCATGAGATGAAAAGGTGGTTGACACTTTCCTCCTCTCTATTACAAAGGAAACACTGTTGGGTAAAACCATTCCCGTTTCCTCAAGTTATCAACAGTGAAGATTTTGTTTTGTGCCACTAGCTAGAAGAAAATGTTGACTTTAGGTAGAAGATATTTCACCCAAAGTCTACCCCAATAGTCCTTTTGGATATAATCCTTGAAATTAAGGTAGTAGGTAGATTTAACAGAATAATTTCCTAAATCCTCTTCCTTCCAAATAATAGAGTCCTCATGTTGTTGAAACCTCGGGATATAGAAACTCTGTAATTTGAGGTTGAGATCGGTAAAGGAGAGCCTATCCCCATTGAAATTAGGGGTGGGTTCAAAACCTCCCAAATGATATCCTCATTATAAAAATCCAATAGTCTTTAACCCACACTTTGCCCATGTCTTCAAAAAATTGCACCACATTTCTCCAAGGCTCTTCCTCCGCAAGTAGTTTCTCAGACAACCAACAATACCTCTAGAAGAGAATCTTGTTTCCTTTCCCAATATTCCATTTAATACCCCTTCTCAGAATCTCCCTAGAAGAAATAAAATATTTCATAAAAAAATAACCACAAGGAGATTTCCTTACAGGAAAAAAGTCTCTATTCTGCCAATATTCCCTAAGTATTTCCTTTTAATGATATCATGCCATAGCTCATCTTCTTTTATCACTCTCCATCCCACTTTGGCCACAAGGGCCTCATTCATGTATCTCATATTCTTCAAGCCCAGACCGCCACATTCCTTGGGTCTAGTAACTTTATCCCAAGCCACAAGAGGGAATTTGAACTTCGCCTCCGCCCTAGCCCACAACAACCTTTTCTCGTATTTTTCTAGTGCCTCTAAGATATTAACCGGTAACTGAAAAGAGACATAACATAAATAGGAATGCCTTTGTGTAACGACCCAAATAATCACACACGAAACAACACACACGGTGAAATACAAAGATAACTTTTTTTTTTGACTTGCTTGACACATAACATGACGCAACATGTCGTCACCAAGTATACAACTAACACTGTGAACAACTTGATACAAGGATGGCCATAAAGGTAGCATGGAAATGTTCACACATATCAAGGATAATTTACTTTTCTTTTTGACAAGACAACATAGAAGTCCAATCACAGAACACACTTACAGTTAGGGCCAACCACAAGGAGATATTCTTGAGGGTTATTTATTTTAAAAGGACATCTTGTAATTCTTAGCTTACGTTTTCGAGGAGGATTAAGATATGCTTCAGTATAATTCAACTTGCCAAGCCAAGTTTATTCCTTTGACACTGAGTAATTATCTTTAAATCTTCTCTATTATGACATTTATTTGCTTAATTCGTTTATCAAGAACAAGGAGTATTTAAATTCCACAAGGCCATCTGCTCACCACTAACGCTACTAAGATTCATTCTTGCCACAAGACAAACATGGTTTTAAGTTCAACACACTTGCGAGAAGAGATACAAGGTGCCTTGAAAAAGGGTTAGAGGGAGAAGGTCAAGATGAAACATTTTAGGACCTCATTAGTTATTGCAAGTATTTAATTGAAGCTAGGGCTCTAACAGAATTATTAACAACTTTACTTAGGCTCCACTAAAAGTATTAACATGGAGTAAAAATTTACTTTCCAAATGACGGTGAGAAAGATGGTGAGGTCTCCAATTTGTTTTCTCAGCTTAATAAATCTTATCATCTTCAAACAACTAACAGAGTTCATTTCACCTTAGGGTCATTTCGAAAATTTCACCATAAAAGGAATAATGTTTCACTAGAGGAGCTAGGGTTATCATGTTATAAAGTTTACCCGCAATGATAGTCTCGCCCTTGATTACTTAAAGAATTTCTTTCTCTCAAGTTGGTGACCCTTGTGTTACTTTATTTGAATACAAATTTTAATTTAACTTCCAGAAGTATTAACAATCCCATGTTAGTTTACTTCGACGCTTTATTACTAAGTCATATCAAGGTTTAACTCAAAATTTATTCTCAAGGAAAGGTTGTAGCAACACTCATTTACAAGAACAAAACAAGATTACATCAATTCTTAAAATACTGATACTCCAACAATGTCACTCAACAACAATAACCAAATTTTATTATAATTTCAATGATGGTCAAACAATGCAAGGTTTCCAAAGTTCAGATGACAAAGTCCACAATAATTTATACTAAGACATTAATCCTCTTTTAAACTTTCCACTGGACGTTAACAATAGTTGAACAACATAAAAAGGTTTCGAGCAAAGGATATTCTCAACTAAGGTTGGTGACAAAAGTCTACAAATCTATCCCTCATCTACACGTAAAATCCATCTGCAGCAAATTTTCTACACGAGTCGGGTTCATGAGAAGTGAGCAAAATAAGGCTACACAAAACCACCATAACTATTATCTAACAAAACCACGAAAAGGAAGCACTTTATTACAAGAATTGGTTCAAACCTCTAAACACTATCAACACATCAAGTTATAATAAAGTCTTCATCATGCCAATCAAAGAAGGAGAAGACCTTGTACTTCAGCTTAGGAGTAAAAGCAACAAAAGTATAGCAATCCTAAGAGAATGGCCCTTCGCCCTATAAGGAGAAAATAAATAATATAGCAAAAATAGAATTCCCATCAAGTAAGTAATTAAACCATAACTCCAAGATTAAGATTTGATATATACACCAACCATCTAGAAATTTATCAAAGGTACCAAACGCATAGACTAAATTAATATATTTCTAAAGGTACAAGAGTTGATCGCCCAAGGAAGGGGAAACACGGGTTCCAAAATTTAACACAAAAAGTCATTTATAAATGAGTTTCAAACTGAAATCAATTAGAGTATACACACAACATAAGTTTCAAGCGAAGGCATAGTATACTAGTTTTGACCATTAACTACAAAGAGATTTACCAATCATCCAGAAGGGTCAAAGTCTTACAAAGCTAGAAAGCAAACACGTGAGAGAAGAAGGGGTTCCGTCACACAAGAGTATACAATAATGTCATCAAAAAATTTATAACACTAAGGATTTGCAAACCTCCACTACAATAATAATGTTTGGTTAATTTAAAATAAATTACCCATATCCCAAAACAACCATATTTTACGGCAACCCTTGGTAACACAGCCAACCGTCGCACAAATAGATACAAACATAATTTCTAAGTGACTTTATCAAAACAAAACCTTCCGCTATGAATTCATAAGATTATCAAACGAAAGCTGAGATTTTCTTGAAGGTTAATCACATTTAAGGAAATCTCCATCACAAACTATTACGGTAATTACGTGCCTAAAAACTGACCAATATTAATTAATAGTGTTAACATTACAAGGGAGAAAATAATGCAAGTTAGGAAAGATAGAAGAGAGCCATCAGAAATAATTCTGAGAGGGGGATTAGACCAAACTATTCTAGTGTCAATGAGGTACTGGATTCGCACAATGAAACCTCCAGCTTAGTTGATCTGAAAAGCTAGTTATGATTCAAGTTGATAGGGATGGTCAAGGTACTTCTTGAGGATGGCCTTAAAATCCTAGAAATAAGATGAAAGATAGTACAAGAGTCTAAACACGTGATACGGCAAAACACATTGCAAACAAAGCTTTTCGTTCTACGAGTTTTAATACCAAAACTCTAAGCTGGCTAGCCCACGCATTGCTCACACAATCCTACAACATTTCTCTCTCGATGCCAAAAGGTTATCAAAGGGACTTGCGAAGGGGCTAACAAAAAGCATCAAAATACAACTTGGGTGCTAGGAGGAGCTTCAAAGTTACCGTAAACTTACTTCCATGATATCGAAACTACTAGTTTGATCAACATAATAACTCTGCAACTCAATCACAGAGGAGAATTAATACATAAACAAACAGACGAAGGTCTATCATTCGAGTAAGAGAAACATAACATTCAGAGGAGAGGGCACATGCATCCTTTTGACCCACATACTGTCAACAATAAAAGCTAAAACAAGAAGAAACAAGCAGAAAGGGGAAATCTCCCATCATGACATCCAACTGACATATCAATGCAAGGAAAAAGTGGTTCAATTTCGCAATAATTGTAAATATAATAGCAGTAGAAAAGTGTAGAAATATCTTGCCTATTTTTCCAGCTTCAACAGTCGTGAGACTCTCCAGACAGTCAGCATAAGAACCGTAGGTACTGGAATCCGGGTGCACCAGTTCTAAGCGGTCCACATTCACGATCCGCGAGACCATGCAATTGAGGAGGATTTTTGTTAAACAGTTCATGAGCATTGTTGTATTCGAAGTGACTCCATGCACTTGTGCTCAACTATTGCTTTCCTTGAGCTTTTACTTCTTGTGGGATTCGATAAGCAACTCACATACCCTATACGTGCTATCACAAATACAAGTGATCTACACAAGGTTGGAGGAGATGGATTTACCCAAGTTACTCGATTTGCTTCAACTTCCTATGCCTCCTCAACAAACCCATTCCAAAACATATCATGCAATCCTTGTTGTCCTTTGGCCATATTTCACTCAGAATTTTGTCAAACAATTCCCATGCTTTTCGCAAGCTCCCGCATTTCGCATGCATGTCAATCAATCAGGGTATTCATCACAATAACTTCAGATCGATACCCATATCTAATGATTTTTGCACGGATCTCGCAAACCATGTATGAGAGATGCTACGCTGGTACATGCAGGGATAATACTAGAGAAGGTGAACTGATTAGGTTGGACACCTGTGATAGTCTTTGGAAGAGGTGAGATCTGCATTACATCCTTCAACTTGGCAACGCGGGGATTGCATACTTTGAGAGAGACCGCGAGGCTTTTTAATGAGAGGAGTAGTGATTGCTGATACATGCGTTGCTTTAATTGGAACCCCGCCGCTAGCAGAGACATCCTCAAAATATGTCCGTTTGCCCAGCTTCAATCCTAAATGACTATCTCCCTCGCTGCCTGAAGTAACTGCAGCTGTGAGTGAAGCACTGGTTTTGACCATTTTATCTAACTCCTTCCCCACAAAACTCCTCTGTGACTCTAACTGTTCTTTGGGGTCAAACCCATTTAGCTCTGCATTAGGCCAGATTTCAGAGGACTTCCGGCTCTCTGGCTCAGTTGTCCTAGAGTCCATTTGGCTTCTCAAGGTGCAGGAAAAATGGGCGCTGGAATTTCTCGTGGTAGAGGCTCCTCCTGCTCCACATTTGCTAAGATCACCTCCCCCTCTGCTGAAAGAATGGGGTTTTCATCAAAATCTGTCATGGCTTCCAATTAATGTATAAAATTCTGGAATTGCTCCTTGTCCAGTGGAAATCCTGAAGCCACACCATTGTTTGAACTTGACGCCTCGTTCTAATCATGTCTTCTTTCTGTAGAAATGCCAAACATGGAAAAATTGAAATTGGGGCATTCATTCAAAGTTACAAATGGACAAAAGCAAACTAAACCGATTCCCAACAAGATCGGCATTGGTACGGCGGCATTCTATCTGTACGCTTCATTTCTTATTGCAGGCTTTAAAAATCTTTCGAAACACCGACTGTACTGATCTCTGTGTTTTCACAATTTTCAAAACTTGCCAGATTGCATTATGGAAGGCGCATTCTACACGGTAGCATTTGACTCAAAACCATTACGTATTGCATAGCCATGGATCTCCTGGTAACACTCTTACTGTCACTTAATCGATTTTGATGAAAATACCTTGAAGGAGAATCCCAATTTGAGGATGCAATCGATCATGAGTAATGATGACACCATAGTTGGACGACCTGCTCTGGAAGCACTCAAAAGGACTCTACCAAACTGCACATGCCTACCACCTGCTAATCCTCGCTGCAGTCGTGCTATGGATTCCAGACAAGAACACACCTCGCAGCACCCAATAAAGGTGGAGGTAACATGCCTTCTTTCTCTAGCCGGAGCTTCATCTATAACCGCCATATCCACCCATTCCTGTGTCCAAACTCCATTTTCCTTCACGTTTGGAAAAAGGAAGGAAGGAGCAAAGAAGAAGGAAGGGGAAACGTAGCCAAGCAAGGGATTAAGAACCCACCACGTATCTCCAGCAATATTCCACGCCCCTCCTCAACACGGAACCGATCGCAAGAGCTCGAGTAAAAATGAGACCAAGCGGCCACACCAAGCAAAAAAAAAATCCTTCACCATACAACTCACGAGCTGGGGAAAAGACAAAGCAGGGCATACTACGAGAGACAGAGATTGCAAGTCAAAAATAATAATAAATGGGGCAATGCGGCCACCAACCAGAAGTTGAACACGCCAAGAAGGGGTGCAGGGGTTTTTTTTTTTTTAATGCAATGGCGGGTGGCTATTAAAGCCACCCACCTCTAGCCAACCAAGGAAACAAAGTCAAAACACATTTTCATTCCCATTAAATTATGTTTCCAGTTGGATCTGTGACCCTTTTTAAAAATCTCCTTTTAACATTGAAGTCGCTATTTTCCAAAACATAGCTTCATGTCAAATCTCACAATGATCTTGACTCCATGGGTCTTGATTAATATAATGCCTAGGTTGTGGTTTATGTCAAAGTCGAGGTCTAGGTTATACTGTTTAGAAACGTCAAGTCTTACCTTAGGAAAAATTGAAGTCCTTAGATATAGTTAACATGATATCAACAAGATACCACAAGATATGATAGCATAACATAACTACAACCACTTTATTGAAATCACGAAGACAGAATAAAGACTTGAAACCAAGCCACTATGTCAAATATCAAATGAACTCAAGGTAAGATTGTCAAACCAATAAATGTCAACTAAGGTCACAAGGTAATAACGAAATTGAATACGGAAATGGCATATTGATGTGATATCCTTCTTTAAATAGGTTAACGCACAGGACATTACACAGTCCACACACAAAGGTGTCATTGTGACAAGGACTACGGTACACACCGAACGGGGCGTTACATTCTCCTCCCCTTAAGAAAAGCATCGTCCTCGATGTGACATAACACAATGGAAAAGAAATGGTTCGCAACCAAGAACAAGTAAAGGAGAAAGTACACTTTATGGTTTAAAATTTTAGTTGATTAACGCATGGCCATAGGGTAGCCTTAGGAACATTTGGTAGAAGTTTTAACTTTCAATGTTCTGTGAAGATTGGAAATTCTTTCTTGTTCATCATTTCATTAGTCTCTTTCCATTATCCTTATTTCTAGTTTTAGTTTCTTTTTTAAATAAAATATCATCATTGAAGAGTTTTGATTTATTCCTTATTGTGGGTGCCCAACATGAACTACTAACACAACACCCTATCAGGTTCACAAGACCCTATAGATTCACAAGCACACAAGTATATACTTCAAGATTGTATTACACCACAAAAGGTTACTCAAATACGGAATAGAATAGGCACACTCCACATAACATAGTACTCGACACACATCAATGACTGACATACCAAATACTCAAACAAAAGAGTACTACAATCCACCAGACATTTCCTCAATTTACATCAATGAAAAATTCACATAACACCAAACCATGCTATAGGTACATAGTGTCCACAAGGGAATCAATGACATATCCACAACATCACAACACATATCCATCTGACATGAGTAACACATACATCAAAAGACCACTACCAAACATCACAATAACTCAACATATATCCTGAAACATCAACCATACAAACAAATATCATAAGCCTCCCTCAAACTCTTATGCCTCCCTCAAGTCTCTTATGCCTCCCTCAAACTCTTATGCCTCCCTCAAACTCTTATGCCTCCCTCAAGTCTCTTATGCCTCCCTCAAGGAGGCCGGTTGACCCTATGGTCCAAGACACATAGAGTTCGAACACTCCTAACCCAAGTGACATAATAACGTGTGGTTCAACAACCCGCTAGTTATATGTAACTCCTTGGGGCGTACCCCCATACAACGAAGCGGGTCCATAGGTCAAACCAATCCATGGTGCATCCTATGACCCTATTCCACACATCATGACAATAGAACCAACACAACAATCCAATCAAAGTGCCAAGTGGCAAAGTACAAGCCTTGGGCAAGGCAGTAAAAAAATTCCAAATTTAAAAGAAGACCCAAAATCAAGCAAAATAAATGGCCAAATAGCCATAGTTAGTATCAAAATCCCCTTGTTAGTGCCACAAACCAAGGAAATGCCTAAAATTGTAAAGCATGGCAATCAAGAAAAGTCATTGGTCCTTACAAAATAAAGTAAAAAGCTCAATTTATGAATAAAATCAACTTATAATAATGACACATTACGATAACTGTGTGGCCTTATCTAGCCACCAAAGGGGTACTCAACGAGTTGCTAGCACTCTGAACATTGAGCCTCAGCTCGTAAAATACATATCAATAATACAATTGTCATCACCTCCATCTGAATCATCCCGCCACCACTTCGACAAGGCTAAACATAGTCATATTTGCACTTAGGTTGCATACATGCAACCACATAGGGAGAGAGGAAAGAATCACATGTTATCTACTAAACCGAGTTTTGACTCGAGTTATTGACCCATGGTACACCATTCCTCACTCTCAACATACACTTCTACCGATTTCCCTCAGGGTCGGTTAGCGTAAGGTTCACAACATAACATGTAACTACATTACTAACACAATGGTGGTACATATACAAGGTAGATCACAATCATACATTCACTAAGTGTAACACATCACTTTACCACATCCTGCACCCAAAGTGCAATCACCATACGATAGGGTTCATACACTCACCGTATGACCCAAAATCACAACATGAAGCATTACATATTTGCACAAATCATACATACGATGAACATAGTACATCACAACATAAAATCCATTGCTACATAACAAGGTGGTACACACATTTCTTCAGAACATGGTAAAAACATCATGATACAACTCATCTCTTTTAACATCAATCTAGTCATACAACACATTGATACACCTACATATCACCATATGTCACAATGCTCCAACACTATGTCATCCACATTACAATTCTTTTCACACATCACAAACAATAATTCACACGTGAATTCTTCATAGAATCCACAAGAAGGAGAGAGAATACTCCCATCCCAAACATATCAACATGATCACAAACACGCACAAAGTGACATACACATCACGTGCATTCACAATATCACAATTACGACATGGATCACATCACGCTTAAAGCACATTACTCTTCCAATATCTACCACCATCATGCAACATCATCATCATCATGCAGTATCATCATGTAACACCACCACCACCATGTAACATCATCATATAACACCAATCCGGCCCATAGGTTCGAGAGCATGAACCTATGCTCTGATACCAAATGTAACGACCCAAATAATCACACACGAAACAACACAGTGAAATACAGGATAACTTTTTTTTTTGACTTGCTTGACACATAACATGACGCAACATGTCGTCACCAAGTATACAACTAACACTGTGAACAACTTGATACAAGGATGGCCATAAAGGCAACATGGAAACGCCCACATATCAAGGATAATTTACTTTTCTTTTGACAAGACAACATAGAAGTCCAATCACAGAACACACAACTTACAGTTAGGGCCAACCACAATGAGATATTCTTGAGGGTTATTTATTTTAAAAGGACATCTTGCAATTCTTAGCTTACGTTTCGAGGAGGATTAAGATATGATTCGTATAATTCAACTTGCCAAGCCAAGTTTATTCCTTTGACACTGAGTAATTATCTTTAAATCTTCTCTATTATGACATTTATTTGCTTAATTCGTTTATCAAGAACAAGGAGTATTTAAATTCCACAAGGCCATCTGCTCACCACTAACGCTACTAAGATTCGTTTCTTGCCCACAAGAAAACATGGTTTTAAGTTCAACACACTTACGAGAAGAGATACAAGGTGCCTTGAAAAAGGGTTAGAGGGAGAAGGTCGAGATGAAACATTTTTAGGACCTCATTAGTTATTGCCAGTATTTAATTGAAGCTAGGGCTCTTAACCAGAATTATTAACAATTTTACTTAGGCTCCACTAAAAGTATTAACATGGAGTAAAAATTTACTTTCCAAATGACGGTAAGAAAGATGGTGAGGTATCCAATTTGTTTTTTCTAGCTTAATAAATCTTATCATCTTTAAACAACTAATAGTTCATTTCACCTTAGGGTCATTTTGCAAATTTCACCATAAAAGGAATAATGTTTCACTAGAGGAGCTAGGGTTATCATGTTATAAAGTTTACCTGCAATGATAGTCTCGCCCTTGATTACTAAAAGAATTTCTTGCTCTCAAGTTGGTGACCCTTATGTTACTTTATTTGAATACAACTTTTAATTTAACTTCCAGAAGTATTAACAATCCCATGTTAGTTTACTTATGACACTTTATTACTAAGTCATATCAAATTTTAACTCAAAATTTATTCTCAAGGCAAGGTTGTAGCAACACTCATTTACAAGAACAAAACAAGATTACATCAATTCTTAAAATACTGATACTCCAACAATGTCACTCAACAACAATAACCAAATTTTCTTATAATTTCAATGATGGTCAAACAATGCAAGGTTTCCAAAGTTCAGATGACAAAGTCCACAATAATTTATACTAAGACATTAATCCTCTTTTAAACTTTCCACTGGACGTTAACAATAGTTGAACAACATAAAAAGGTTTCGAGCAAAGGATCTTCTCAACTGAGGTTGATGACAAAAGTCTACAAATCTATCCCTCATCTACACGCAAAATCCATCTGCAGCAAATTTTCTACAAGAGTCAGTTCATGAGAACTGAGCAAGATAAGGCTACACAAAACCACCATAACTATTATCTAACAAAACCACGAAAAGGAAGCACTTTATTACAAGAATTGGTTCAAACCTGTAACACTATCAACACATCAAGTTATAATAAAGTCTTCATCATGCCAATCAAAGAAGGAGAAGGCCTTGTACTTCAGCTTAGGAGTAAAAGCAACGAAAGTATATCAATCGTGAAGAGAATGGCCCTTGGCCCTATAAGGAGAAAACAAATAATATAGCAAAAATAGAATTCCCATCAAGTAAGTAATTAAACCATAATTACAAGATTAAGATTTGATATATATACACCAACCATCTAGAAATTTATCAAAGGTACCAAATGCATAGACTAAATTGATATATTTCTAAAAGTACAAGAGTTGATCAGCCCAAGGAAGGGGAAACACGGGTTCCAAAATTTAAGACAAAAAGTCATGTATAAATGAGTTTCAAACCGGAAATCAATTAGAGTATACACACAACATAAGTTTTGAAGCGAAGGCATAGTATACTAGTTTTGACCATTAACTACAAAGAGATTTACCAATCATCCAGGAAGGGTCAAAGTCTTACAGGCTAGTAGCAAACACGCGAGAGAAGAAGGGGTTCCGTCACACAAGAGTATACAATAATGTCATCAACAAATTTTATAACACTAAGGATTTGCAAACCTCCACTACAATACTAATGTTTGGTTAATTTAAAATAAATTACCCATATCCCAAAACAACCATATTTTACGGCAACCCTTGGTAACACAGTCAACCGTCGCACAAATAGATACAAACATAATTTCTAAGTGACTTTATCAAAACAAAACCTTTCGCTATGAATTCATAATATTATCAAATGAAAGCGAGATTTTCCGGAAGGTTAATCACATTTAAGGAAATCTCCATCACAAACTATTACGGTAATTACGTGCATAAAAACTGACCAATATTAATTAATAGCGTTAACATTACAAGGGAGAAAATAATGCAAGTTAGGAAAGATAGAAGAGCGCCATCAGAAGTAATTTTGAGAGGGGGATTAGACAAAACTATTCTAGTGTCAACGAGGTACTGGATTCGCACAATGAAACCTCCAGCTTAGTTGATCCGAAAAGCTAGTTATGATTCAAGTTGATAGGGATGGTCAAGGTACTTCTTGAGGATGGCCTTAAAATCCTAGAAACAAGATGAAAGATAGTATAAGAGTCTAAACACGCGAGACGGAAAAACACATTGCACACAAACCTTTTCGTTCTACCAGTTTTAATACCAAAACTCTAAGCTGGCTAGCCCACGCATTGCTCACACAATCCTACAACATTTCTCTCTCGATGCCAAAAGGTTATCAAAGGGACTTGCGAAGGGGCTAACAAAAAGCATCAAAAGACAACTTGGGTGCTAGGGAGGAGCTTCAAAGTTACCATAAACTTACTTCCATGATATCGAAACTACTAGTTTGATCAACATAATAACTTGCAACTCAATCGCAGAGAAGAATTAATACATAAACAAACAGACGAAGGTCTATCATTCGAGTAAGAGAAACATAACATTCAGAGGAGAGGGCACACGCATCCTTTCGACCCACATACTATCAACGATAAAAGCTAAAACAAGAAGAAACAAGCAAAAAGGGGAAATCTCCCATCATGACATCCAACTGACATATCAATGCAAGGAAAAAGTGGTTCAATTTCACAATAATTGTAAATATAATAGCAGTAGAAAAGTGTAGAAATATCTTGCATGTTTCTCCAGCTTCAACAGGTCGTACAGACTCGCACGGGTCAGCATAAGAACTGTAGGTACTGGAATCCGAGTGCACCAGTTCTAAGCGGTCCACATTCATGATCTGCGAGACCATGCAATTGAGGAGGAATTTTGTCAAACAGTTCATGAGCATTGTTGTATTGAAGTGACTCCATGCACTTGTGCTTAACTATTGCTTTCCTTGAGCTTTTACTTCTTGTGGGATTCTGACAAGCAACTCACATACCCTATACGTGCTACTAGAAATACAAGTGATCTACACAAGGCTGGAGGAGATGGATTTACCCAAGTTACTCAGATTTGCTTCAACTTCCTATGCCTCCTCAAAAAACCCATTCCAAAACATATCATGCAATCCTTGCTGTCCTTTGGCCATATTTCACTCAGGCATTTTGTCAAACAATTCTCGTGCTTTCTGCAAGCTCCCGCATTTCACATGTATGTCAATCATGGTATTCATCACAATAACTTCGATCGATACCCATATCTAATGATTTTTGAATGGATCTGCAAACCATGTATGAGAGATGCTACGCTGGTACATGCAGGGATAATACTAGAGAAGGTGAACTGATTAGGTTGGACACCTGTGATGGTCTTTGGAAGAGGTGAGATCTGCATTGCATCCTTCAACTTGGCAACGCGGGGATTGCATACTTTGAGAGAGACCGTGAGGATTTTTAATGAGAGGAGTAGTGATTGTTGATACATGTGTTTCTCTAATTGGATCCCCGCCACTAGTAGAGACATCCTCAAAATATGTCGGTTTGCACCTTCAATCCTAAATGACTATCTCCCACGCGCTCGAAGTGCTTCAAGTGTGAGTGAAGTAATCTTGTTTTTACCATTTTATCTAACTCCTTCCCCACAAAAATCCTCTGTGACTCTAACTGTTCTTTGGGGTCAAACCCATTTAGCTCTATATTAGGCCAGATTTCAGAGGACTTCCAGCTCTCTAGCTCAGTTGTCCTAGAGTCCATTTGGATTCTCAAGGTGTAGGAAAATGGGCGCTGGAATTTCTCGTGGTAGAGGCTCCTCCTACTCCACATCTACTAAGATCACCTCCCCCTCCACTGAAAGAATGGGGTTTTCATCAAAATATGTCATGGCTTCCAATTGATGTATAAAATTCTAGAATTGCTCCTTGTCCAGTGGAAATCCTGAAGCCACACCATTGTTTGAACTTGACGCCTCGTTCTAATCATGTCTTCTTTCTGTAGAAATGCCAAACATGGAAAAATCAAAATTGGGGCATTCATTCAAAGTTGCAAATGGACAAAAGCAAACTAAACCCGATTCCCAACAAGATCGGCATTGGTACGGCGGCATTCT
Source organism: Taxus wallichiana var. yunnanensis (assembly GCA_018340775.1). Classification (NCBI taxonomy): domain Eukaryota; kingdom Viridiplantae; phylum Streptophyta; class Pinopsida; order Cupressales; family Taxaceae; genus Taxus; species Taxus wallichiana. The sequence goes on from CM031236.1 coordinate 493,482,389, forward strand.
GTCTGTACGCTTCATTTCTTATTGCAGCTTTACAAATATTTCAAACAATGATGTGATCGATCTGATCTCTGTGTTTTCAAAATTTTCAAAACTTGCGAGATTGCATTATGGAAGGCACATTCTGCATGGTAGCATATGACTCAAAACCATTACGTATTGCATAGCCATGGATCTCCTGGTAACACTCTTACTGTCACTTAATCGATTTTGATAAAAAATACCTTGAAGGAGAATCCCAAATTGAGGATGCAGTCGATACAGAACAGATGACACCATAGTTGGATGACCTACCTACTGGAAGCGTTCAAAAAGGCTCTACCAAATCGCACATGCCCGCCGCCCTGGCTAATCCTCGTTGCAGTCATGTTGTGGATTCTAGATAAGAACACACCTCACAAAGACCCAATGAAGGTAGAGGTAACAAGCCTTCTTCTTCTAGCCTGGACCTTCATCTATAACCGCCATATCCACCCATTCCTACGTCCAAACTCCATTTTCCTTCACGTTTGGAACAAGGAAGGAGCAGCAGCAAGGAAGGGGAAATGCAGCCAAGCAAGGGATTAAGAACCCACCACGTATCCCCAAGTAATATTCCACGCCCCTCCTCAACACGGAACTAGTCTGCAAGAGCTCGATTAAAAACGAGACCAAGCGGCCACACCAAGCAAAAAAATCCTTCACCATACAACTCATGTGGCGGGCGTAAGACAAGAAAGGCGTTTTATGAGAGACAGGCAGATTGCAAGTCAAAAAAAAAAATAAATGGGGCATGTGCGGCCACCAACAAGGAAGTTGAACACGCCAAGAAGGGTGCAGGGGTTTTTTTTTTTTAATGCAATGGCAGGTGGCTATTAAAGCCACCCACCTCCAGCCGACCAAGGAAACAAGGTCAAAAAACATTAACATTCCCATTAAATTATGTTTCCAGTCGGATCTGTGACCCTTTTTAAAAATCTCCTTTTAACATTGAAGTCGCTATTTTCCAAAACATAGCTTCATGTCAAATCTCACAATGATCTTGACTCCATGGGTCTTGATTAATAGAATGCCTAGGTTTTGGTTTATGTCATAGTCGAGGTCTAGGTTATACTGTTTAGAAACGTCAAGTCTTACCTTAGGAAAAAATTGAAGTCCTTAGATATAGTTAACATGATATCAACAAGATACCACAAGATATGATAGCATAACATAACTGCAACCACTTTATTGAAATCACGAAGACAGAATAAAGACTTGAAACCAAGCCACTATGTCAAATATCAAATGAACTCAAGGTAAGATTGTCAAACCAATAAATGTCAACTAAGGTCACAAGGCAATAACGAAATTGAATACGGAAATGGCGTATTGATGTGATATCCTTCTTTAAATAGGTTAACGCACAGGACATTACACAGTCCACACACAAAGGTGTCATTGCGACAAGGACTACGGTACACGCCGAACGGGGCATTACACTTTGAGAGAACTTTGGAGCAATTGAATTTTTCTAGCTTGAGTAAGGAGGAATCCCTTCCAGTTATCTAGTTTCCTATTTACTCTCTCCAATATTTATGTGGGAAATTGTATTTCTTTATGAATAAATGAATTTAAATTTTGTAATTGAGATGTCTATTTCCTTTCACTTTCGAGTTATTGTAAATAATACTTATGGAATGAACTAAACAATTCAACACATAATTAATCTCATTCAAACATAAAGAAATAACAAGGAATTGATATTCTTGTAATTGAAAATGCAGCCATGCAAACAACAACTTTGTTTGTTGTTCCAAAGTCTAACCACTCACATATGTTGTTGTTCCCACCTTTATCAAGGATTTGAATTAATCCTTCAGGGTTCTTGCATAACTTTGATAAAGATGAACATTGAATGGTTGCATATGTGAGGTGTTGCATTCTGCAACAACACACATACTTGCATCTTGTATTACTATTCACTTATCTTCCTTTTCCTTAGTTAGGTCCATCACATCAATCCTTTCCATCTGAAACGATGTTTTGAGTTGACCATTTGCACGGGTGTAAAATTTTTAACAGAACTCCGCATCCTTAGTTTCACCAACCATATCCACATGGGGTGGCTCAATAATCACATGTCCCACAGTATTTATGGATTTTTTCAATGAATTTCCACTAAATGATTTTCCAACTATTGTACCACTCTCTTGGTTAGCCGTGTGTTGATTAATTGTGGAGTAGGTAATAGTTTTGAAAATTCCTCCTTGCCCAAAGAGTTCGTAATAAAAGGTAATGATTTTTAAAATGTCATGGGTGGGCTTTCCATAAAAGCAGATGTTATCATTGATGCCAAAATATATTGTGCATTACATCATTTTTTTGGGCATGTAGTCACTCCATCACCGACATGACATATTTGTTTGAGTCCACCGCATATATTCTTCCATCAGCCAAAATGGTAGGCAAGACAACCTCAACCACAATTTCCTTCTCACCAATGGTAACCTCCACTCCCGCGTTCTTCTATTTTGAATTTTCCAAGTCATCAATTTTATATATTTATAGATCTTTTATATATTAATAATATATATATTACTATATTATAACAATGAATAACAATATATTATAATTTTATATGGCATAGTATTAATAATATAGCATACATCTAATTAGTATATAATATAGAAATATATTATAAAAATATATAATATATTTATATGTAAAAAAATATCGACATAGTAAAATTCATTAAATAATTTAGAGATTCTAGTTTATGCACTTACTAAGAGAGTATTAACCTAAAACTAAAAGAACCAAATATATTTAGTAAGAGTAATAACATACACATTAAATGTTATGTATATGCATTATATATATATATATATATATATATATATATATATATATATATATATATATATATATATATAACATCAACATATTTTATGATCAAATAAATATATTAAAATATAATATTGTTTAATTATAATATAAACTAAAGTATAATGTAAAGCAATTTTTGTTAGATGTATTGGCAAGTACCATGATAGACATGTATGTAAAATGTGGATGCATACACATGACAGTCTCATAGAATAGTTTTCTTCAATTGTTGTATGGCATTAAAACGTAATCACAAACTAAGTTGGAGTCGTGCACTTCCTAGGGAGAGCTCGTCATATTTAGTTAGTAGTAGCTAGATGTTCCACCAATAATCTAAGCTTTATAAATATGACATCAAAATTTAAACCCAAAGGTGGAATATGGGTAAGTAGGAATGGTGTGTTGCAAATTTTAATCCATTAGTAAAATAAGGTATGCCAAATCAAACCACCTTGTTGAGCCTTAGATTTTGCGGCAAGCCTAGTACTAAGTAAGTTAGACTGAGCGATATTTTCGCCCGTGCCACAAATTTTTTTAATTCAAAATCATTATAGTCTGAACTACAGTCAGGAACTACTCTTATTTGGAGTTAAGTGGTACAAATACAATGATAATACCTTACGTTAGAGTGTTGTGTAACATGGCTTTGATTTAATTAAGTGAATATGGATAATACGAAATTGGGTGAATTGCAAGGTTGGGCAGTGTGTAACACGGCTTTTATTTAATGGAGTGAAGTGGATTTTTGTACTGTAAACATCAAATTATTTTGCACACTTTCTATAGATTTGTGTGAGGCAGATTGTTTTAGGTACTTTTACCATTCATCGAAATAATTGTTTTATTAAATAGAGATTCCGAATCGCAATGTTTTATTATTAAAATTTAAAACTATGAAGCAGAATAAATAATGTACATTGTACATTGGAAGGAGGGGTCCATAGAATGATTAACAAGTTGTGCACATAAAATGAGGGAGATGGTTATTCTTGCAACAAAACTGCATGCCTCCCATGGATTCGACTATGCGTGCATGGGTGAGATCTATGGGTGGGACCCACAAATCTCATGCCTTAGAATTTTTTTGGGTTTATGGTATACACACAAGTTGTGTGTATACCAAAACCACAAAAATACATGGGATTCAAACCCATGACCTCTTTGTTTCAAGCACATGGGCCTAACAGTCCACCTACAACCTCCTGTATATCAGACATCCTTCTCATTAACATATAATGTGTATACCATGCAAATCGACAACTTAGCGGTGGTGGGTCCCACCCCACGCACGCATGGCTTGTATGGTATGCGGGGCATCGTGGGGGGCATGTGATTTTTTTGTCAGCTTAGCCACAAAGGCTGAAATGAGTATCTTGTAAGACACGTTTTCTTCTATAAATATAGTGTTTTGCTTTTATGCTCGATTGACGAGAAGCCCACTAGGAATCTCCTAGTGACGGGACTGCAAGTACTCGCTCCAACTCCTAGTGAAGGAAAAGCCCACTACAAATCTCTCAAATAAATGACAGTCGAAAACTTTGACCCTTGGTTTTGGCACATGGAGATTGCTTTTCCCAAGCCTTTCTTTGTACGTGCTCTATACCATGCTACTTATGTCTCAAAATTTAATTTAATATTTTCATTAAATACATTGTTTCTGTTTAAAAAATTTATAGGCTCATGGTTGGGCACGGGCTGCGAGAGGTCCTATAGTGAAGCCGTATGCGGTCCAAAATTTTAAAGTCCCTAACATGCTAAAGTGGGCTTTATCCCTGTATGTGCATCACCTATCCAATTGCAGTGATCAAATTTCAAGGTCTAGCCAATTTTTCAATATGAAAGGTATACTTTACATCAATTTTTGAATAAATAAAAGTAGTAAAAAAATAACCAATATATATATATATATATATATATATATATATATATATATATATATATATATATACACACGTGACAAAAACAAATAATTTTAAAAATGAATTATATTTGAATATAAAATATCATTACAAGATATATTATACTTTACATCCAAATCATCAAATATTATAAGATTTAATAAAATGTATATATTAATATACATGAATTATGTTTATGAAATATGTGATTGTTCCAAATCCATAAATGGATTATGAGGAGGATAGTGTGATTATTCCAAATCCATAAAGGGGTTATGAGGAGGATAGTGAGCTCGGGGTTAGATTTTACAACAACCTATGTCAAACAATTGTTAGGCGATGGTAAATTTTTAATATTACCGGTAAAAATTACAAATAATGGTATTCATTCACTACTTATAAAATTTATAAACGATTATTCCATATTTATTTAACTATTTTTAACATATACTAATATAATTTATATATGAATGTATATAAAAATTGACAGTCATATTTTAAATATGCAAGTCGCACATGATGGTTCTATAAAATATTAATAAGTATTTTATGTCTAAAATCACAAAAACGTCTAAAGAACCATCGAATATAACTTCACGGATGAGCTATTGTTAGCATTCTTAAAATTGTGCATTACAACATGTTCATGGTATTCAAAGTGGCACAATACCCTTTAGTGACATTTTTGTCTCTCATTTCTTCTAGCTATTGGTTTATGCTATTGGTATCTAGGAGAAGTGTTAACACCTCTTCAAAACAACTAGTTTAATGTCTTAGAATAATTATCTATGAAATTCTTGTTATAAGTGATTTTGAATCTTAGTTGAATCTATTATTTCTCAATTGAGGTGCTTGTTATTCTTTTGAATGTTGATTCACATTTTGTTCCCTCTTGATGTAGGACCTGATTTCGTATATTGTATCCTTAGATTCCATGAATTTGAACGTATTTGATTGTGAGTACTCTTATTTTATAGATAATTATAAATGATGAAATAAATAATGAATAATAAATAATTTATAGTCTTTATGTAAAATTCACGAAAAAAACAAAAACTAATAATGAAAATCTAACATTTTTAGTCCTCAATAAAAATATAAACGCAAAAAAATACAATGCCACAAGAGTATATGATAGTATCTATTGAATTTTTGGTATGTAGGGGTATTTAAATGTTGTGGTGGTAGTAGAAGAGGTGTGTAGGAGTAAACTAGACCTAGAGAGGTACATTATTTTGGGGCATTCAAATTTAAATGTTTTAAATAAAGTATCACTAAGTATTTTTGCATTTCTTTTTTATATAGTTAAACACTTGTTGAACGGACCTTTGAAACGGAGGGTTGGTGGGGCCCCACCCTACAAAAATGTCCTCAGACAAGATATTACAATTAAGACCAACACAAACCAATGTGGCCACTGAGCCCGCACCGACGATGCAAATTTTCTGCCACCGCCATTTTTAGAGCCACCAGTCACCGCCAACACCAATGCCAATGATGAAAATTCCTCCACCATCGAGAACCACCACCGAAGCCACGCGCCACATTCATTGGTGATGCAACACCGCCACCACCTGGAGACCACCCCGAAGGGATCATGCCTAGTGGGATTTTAACCCTGGGTGGATTCGGACACAACCATCTGTCTTCACCGATACTCCCAAACCCCATTGGCGTATTTTTGCATTTCTTATATTTCAAATTAAATAGAAAATTCTTACATTAAAAAAATAGTATAAAGAAATACTTAAATGTATAGAGTTAGTCTAACAAACCTTACAAAGAAATCTTGTGCTTCAAAAATCCTATCTCATTAAATCCACCCCATCTCATCCATTCAAGTTTCAATTCTCATTTTTAGACTTATTTAAAGCTTCTCTTTGAAGACAAACTTATTATTTTTGGGCATTATATTTATGATAATAGAAATATGGAAGAGCATTTTTATTTGATAAATTTGATAGATTTGGTAGAGCATTTTTATTTGATAAATCGATTTGTAAATATGTAAATTAAAGCGCCAAATAGAGGGTTTAATAAAGCAAGGGTTTAATTAAAACACCAAATTGATTTTACAACTTAAATCATAAATATTCCCCCTCGATGCACAGCCCTAAACGACCCCTCGCAAGATTTTCTCGAAACCCTAAGCGATTCCCTTCTTGTGTGAGTGGCAATGAAAATACGAGACTACCTTTTCTTTAGAGGTGGCAGAGTTCTTCGAGGAAAATGTTCACAAATAGGGAGGGCATGCACAGAGCATAGAACTATTGAATTTCGCAAAGATGTTTCCTAAGATTTGGTGGCAAGCACCATCCGGTTGATCCCTTACAAGCTTCAAAAATTCTAAACATCCTCTTATTTGTGTGAATGGAGGTAGAACAAATCATCCGGAGGGGGAACGACATTGGGTGGGAGTGGATCACCTGGAACCACCGACTACGATTTCCCTAGAGGTGGACAATTTTTCAGGGAAAATTGATCCAAATCTTATGCGCGACCATGGATTTGAGTATAAATAGGACACACATAACATAGAACAGAGATGGTTCACAGACTTATTTCCTAAGATTTCATTGGCGGCATCGTTTGAAGCTTCAATTCCATTTGGGGTTTCACTTAGACTGCTAACAACAATAAGATAAATTCTAAAATCCCCTCCACTAAGGCTTCCTCCCCTGTTGCAACAACATAAGCCATGGGCCAGAGATCATTCAAGGAGGTTTTGCAGAAAAAGCCGAGTTTGTAAGCATGAAGCATGCTAATAGAAACCCATGCATAACCTTTGGAGATAAAGTCCTCGAAACAAAATCATTTTATCAAGATCATGCCTTGATTTGTAGATTTATCGACTCTGGCCTAGCCTACCTATCTTACATGCATGGATCTCCAAACATTGGATCCTGCTCCTAGAAGGAAGGTTAGATCTCTACCCCTATGCTAAAGGAATTTTTATTGTTGCTTTCAAATCCAGTGTTGATAAGGATATCAATGCTAGGCAACTCTAGGTTTGTCAACAAAGATACCTTATTTTAAAACCCTGGTTCCCATAGTTTAACCCTCTCACTAAATCTTTCTCCCGAAAACTGATTTGGATTCAATTACCCCACCTTTCTCTTCAATTTTGGGATCAAAAGTGTCTTGATATCCATAAGCAATGCCTTGGGCAGTATCATTAACATTGAATCCCAAACCTCTGATTTTACACATGTAACCTATGCAAGAATTCTTTTTGAGGTTGATACTTAAAAGGATCTTCTAGCTCATATTGAGCTAAAAGTGTAAAATAGAACTTGGACTCAGCCTTTGGACTATGAAGGTCTGCCTTTTAGATGTAGGAGATGTTTCTCTTTAGGACATTTGGCCATTAATTGCGAGATGGTAAAACAAAAAAATGAGAAGGCTAACTGGTGGAAAAATTCCCTCCCAGAACATCTGGTTTTGGACGTAAAGACATCCCTAATGTGGATGTGAATACTGGTTCTCATGCTAATGTTGACACTGGCATGGAAGACATGATGGAAAAGGTCCTCGTAACCCCTTTGAGTGAAAGCACAAATCATGCAAAGATGGAGTCATCTAGGGATGAAACTAAAAGGACTCGAAACATTGAACCAAACACGTCTATCGCGGCTAAAGGACCCCTTATTAAAACAATACATATTAGCAGATAGTTGATCTTGAAGTTCTTATTCCTATATAGAAAACTTTGGATGATTGGATTACGGTTCGAAAAAAGAAAAAAATATTTTATACCAATCATATATATTATTATCATTATTTTAAAAGTAGCTAACATTTATAAACTAATTAATATCATATACTATATTAATATGTTTCATTTATAATAATTATCTTGTGAATCGAATCTACTAATAATATTCGGTTTAACCATACATTATTAAGTAACTCATTTATATTGTATTTGAACACATGGTTAATAATATGGTTTATAAATTAATGAATATAAATATAATTATTTAATACCAATTACTCATCATGTATTATTATAGTTATTTATTAAGGGTAAATATATTTTTGGTTGGGATCCTACCAGTACAAAAAAATCCATAGCCTAGTTATACAATGAAGACCAAAGCACCAAAACAAGACTGGAGAGGAAAGAAATAAAAAACAACATGAAATCAGCGTGAAGTCGAAAAAATCAACACAACAACATAGCTAAAATACAAAAATACCAACCACCAAAACGTGGCATAACCACAAATACTTCATAAATGTAATGAAACCCTAACAGAAAAGAAAAAGAATCAAAGGGACATGAGATCAAAATACAATTTATATTTTCTCCTTGTGATTCTATTAGAGGGTCAAATAGAGTGCTTACATTTATATTTTTTAGAATGAACCATGTTCAAACCAACATCTACACCTTCCAAATGTCAAATTGACATACTCCCTATAACACTTGCCCTCCAAGAATTAAAAGACCTTAAGGGAGTCGAGATCAATCACGCAGCGAGGAGCATGTTTAACAAGTAACGCAACTTCAATCTTTCCCTTCGAGAGGCTCTCAACAATCCACTTCCAACGTTGTTTTTCAAATGAATCTACCTCCATGACTTTAGCCACCTCTTCCAATTCAAGCATACCGGGGACTAGGCTTTCCATAATTCCTCCTCCTTCAACCTTATCAACATTCAAAACTACTTTTAATTCAAATTTCTTGCGCTGCAAGAAACTACTAACAGGGTTTTTGATGAAGTGGGTCCATATTTGGTCCAAGCTAGGAATCCTAGTCACGGGAGAAACTTGCGCCACATCATGCTGACACACATGATGTGGAGTCCTAACCTATCCTTAGCCACAATCTGCCAACCCCACAGCTGAACCACCCAAACCGTCCAACGTGTGAGTGACAACAACCGACAGGGGAGAGCTATGATCTTGGAGACTGTCATTACCCACTAACTCATCCTCTGAGCCATCTTCAAAACATTCTTAAGAACCATGATTTCATCAATATTTTTTACATATACAGTCTCATGATCATCTGGATAGTCATCTTTCTGTACCGAAATCAAATCCGTAATAGGGAAGTAGTTCCCTCCATTCAAGTTTGTGCCTCCCAAAAAAAACCAACTACATAAGGAAACTACAACAAAGAGGCATCCTCAGGACATGCGATTTTCTTAGCAGATATTGGATCTAAGACCATTTTCACACCCCCAGAACCCTATCCAAGAGAGGGTCTTCTAACCACACATCCATCTGCCCAATAAACAGTTCTTGCAAGTTTCCTTGCAAGTATCCAACCCGTGTCCAGTTGAGCACCATTTAAAGCAAAAAAACAGAGGACCCTTTGTATAAAATCTTATGGTGTCTAGTGCCTGTAGAAGAGGTTAAACAAATGGATTGTGGGAGATATTTCCTTGACACACACTGACAAAGAAACTAGCAAAAACCATTCTAGTTCTAGCAAGAGTGGTAGCATCAAATGAAATAAAATGCCCACATGATTTAGCAATCCCAAGAAGAACCTCTTGATCCCAAAACTCAATGGGAAGGTCAGGAGAGATACCCAAACTGGCCAATAAGGAATCAAAGAATCAATAGAGGCCCCCAGCTTCCAACGGGAAAGATTGATGATGGTTTTTCCAAAAACCCAAGGTCCTCCCTATAAAACTTCAAGATCCATCTCTAATCCTAAGATAAATAAAAAAACATCATTTGCTAGGGCTACAACCTTCAGAGATCTCTTTACCCTCCATTATCTCTTAGCCCAATCCGTGACTTGGTATATCTTTGGTTTAAAACCATGAAAAAAGTCATCTCTAATCCTAAGATAAATAAAAAAGCATCATTTGCTAGGTCTATGACCTCTAGAGAGCTCTTAATCCTCATTATCTCTTAGCCCAATCCTTGCCCTGGTGTATCTTTGGTTTTAAAAAAAAAAAAGCCAAATAAACTTAGCCCATACCTTTTGGTTGGCATATTCCAAGACCAAATCTACCAATGACAAAGAAGGGACTCCATCCACCCACATCGGAAAAAGAGAAGAAATAGCCTAGACTTTGTAGCATCTCACTTTGTCTGCCCATGGAGGGGCACCATTCATCACGATTTTTGCCTACTAGGTGCTCCACTCATGTTGGGAGAGAGCCCCGTTGACCTCATGTTCAGTGGCATAATAGAATCCTCACTCCCAAGATCCAACCCAACATCCCACCCAACACCATTTTGAAAATATGCTTCCCATATATGTGTGTGTACCATAAATAAAATTATTTTATATAATCATGCTTGTATATTTTATCATCATGTAAGACTTATAAAATAACAATATAATATATATTATGTTATATATTAATTATCATAAATATATATAATAAAATGAAGTTGATGCGCCAATAGACTTTTAACCATGTATTAAAACTATAAATTTGAATTTAAATAGAATATAATTTATTATTAACCATATATTAGAACTAGAAATTGCAATTTATATAAATATAATTTGTGAATAATATATATATAATTTATAGTTTAAAAATATAATTTTATAAATTAATTAATATTATTCAAGTATAATAAAATGTTATATTAATGAAAATATCTTATATATAAGAAAAACTAATAAATAGAATTTAATTTATATTATAAATTTTAACCATATAATAACTATAAATTCATACCTAAATAAATTAAATTATAAATATTATAATAATAATATTTCAATATATATTCATAATAATAAATATAAATAAATAATGAAAAATCTTAAATAGAACTATAAATTCCTTTACAATATAATATAATTAAATCTTGTAAATTTATTATTCACCATATTATAAATGATTTCGTAATTTTAACTCTAAATTTGAATATAATAATTTATTAAATCATTAAACTATATTATATTATATTGAAATTTATAATTGAGTTTATAATTTAAATTTTCATCATATATAATTCTATATTCATTCATATAATATAATATAATATTCAATAATTTTATTAATTCATTAAAATATATTATATTATATTATTATATAATATGAATCAAAAATATTAAAAATATTCTCATCATATATAATACATATTATTTACTACTAATATAAGAACAAGTGAATTATGAACTTTGTATGCAATTTTAAATATGTCAAATAATTATGTAAGTTATGGAGATTGTCGTAAAAGATAAAGAGCCAACTTAAGTGGTTGAACTGTAAGTTGAATGTGAAATGTTATTGGATTGTTTATCATAACTAAGATGTAATCATAGAAATAAAGTGTTATGGGTTTGTCAATCCTTAAGTCCCTTTCTTGTGGTTGGGTCATTACTAGCATTTGTTCAATGAGGAAAGTGTGGCATCGACATGTATATGGTGTTGTCATGTGCCTATGTGAGTCTATGACTTAGGTAAGTGTCTAATGAATAGTTAAATTTCTCTACTTGGAGCTCTTGTGGTGTTGTCTAGTGAGCAATGTAAGTCAAAAAAAATATATCCTAGTATTTTTTGTATTGTTGTATTTGTGTGTGATATTTGTGGGCGTTACAGTATTGACAACTCAAGGGTCGTGAGAGAGGCTTCACAAGAAGCACCAATGTCGACAGTTGAGAAAAAAGAATTACCCATAGCTTTAGCAGATTGATTACAGAAACAAAATAGTTTTTCAACAATCATCCCCTCAACATAAACGCCCAACCAATTTGCGAAGGATGACCGTTTGAAAGGGTAAAAACCCACAAGTGTGGCGTACCCCAAGAAAAGGCTCCACACATGCCTAGATCGCCCTCGAGTATTGTTGACTGGACATGTGACTTTGGCATCTTTAACAATGATGATCTAAGTCGTGTGAGGAATGTCAATGTGATCATTCCAAACTTTGTATTGTTTAGAGCAAACACCTCCATTGGTTAAAGTATTTGTTGCACCATTACCCTCCTAGTATGTGTGACAAACAATATTTTACATTTTTATTTTAAAATATTATTATTTTTTACTTTTTAATTTTTATTATTTTTCAAGTTTCTTATTTTTAATTATTTAGTTTATAGTTATTAATTTTTTAACTAATTTTTATGGAATTCTAATTTTAATTATTTTGAAAATTAAATTCAATTTTTTTAATTTTTAAGACTTTTAAATTTATTAATATTATTTTTTTATTTTTCAATGTAAACTTAATTTTATTTGGAATTTTTTTATTTATTTAAACTTTGATTAATTCAAAATTAATTATTTTTTTGTTTTTATTTTAAGATATTGTAATTTTTAAAATTTCAACACTTTTTATTAATTTTGAATTTACATTATTTTTTACTTAAACTTATTTTATTTTTATTTTTAACTTTTAATTATTGATATATAGTTATTCTCTTTATTATTTTTTATAAAATTCTAATTTTAATTATTATTTTTTATCAATTTTGATGAATTTTTATTAATTTTATGAAAATTCTAATATAGTGATTTTTAAATTATTTTTTTATAAAATTCTAACTTTCATTCATTTTTTATCAATTTTAATAGATTTTTTTAATTCATATTTGTCAAAAAAAAATCTTAATCAAAAAAAAAATAATAAAATTTTGAATTTATGAATTTTTTCCCTTAATTACTTTTTATTTACTTTAAGGAAATTTTAATTTTCAAGTTGGCTTATACTTATGTGGTGATTAAGCATCCTGATGTTTTGCCAACTGGGGACGGGAAGGGACGTGTAATGCCCATTTCCCATTTAGGATTTATTTTGAGTTTGGATTTTGTTTGGACATGGCTTATACTTATGTTGATTAGCATGATGTTTTGTGACTAGACGCATTTGGATTATGGTTGGATTTTGTTTTCAGATGATCCAGACCGACTGGATATTGGATATTATTATTTTATATAGATATATTGCATGTGTTCTAACATTGAATTTCTTCACCCGATGAGTAGAATGTAGTTGTTGAATTTACATTACTATGATTTTGGAAAATGATGAAATGCATAATTAAATTGTGAATTAGACCTAGAAATAATGATTGCTTGAATTACGTATAGATGTTAATAAATTTCATGCGTATGATTGTTTTGGATATTTTGACATGGCCGCAAGGCCGAAGAGGGTATTTTGCATTTTGCAGAAACACGGCATGATCACAACCATGAGGGGATTGGGGACCAAACACAACGAGAATGTCGGGTGGTTACAACATTGGTCATCAAGGCAACTTGTAAACTGTATTGTGTTAGCTTGTTCTTGTATGTGTTGAGGAAATTTTCTTGAGGGGTAATGTTCTAATGTGACCATGGGGTTGAGAATTTTATTTAATTGTTTTATTTACTCTAGTAGGTGATTTCATTTGGGATGCCCTTCTTTTATTACTTTTGCTAAGTATGTTTAGATTAATTTAATATCTTGTTTTAGTCATGTGGGTGTAATAAATTTTGTTGGTTGGCTCCTTGAGCCATGTGTTGTCTCTTGTATTGAATGCTTATCTTGAGTGTTGACCACTCCATACTCTTGGAATCTCGAATTTGAGATTGAATGCATTTTAGGGGACTTGTGGGACAAGTTAAACTTGTCCCACACTTCCCAAAACCCCTTACCAACCATATCTATGGGTTGGGAATCCAAAAAGGGGGCTATTTATTGTTTTGGGAAGGGAAATATGACTTTGGAGTGCATTTTCCTCATTTTGCATTTAATTGTGCCTTAAGGCACATGGGAAAGGGTTGAATGTGGAAGAGGGTTGTCATTCAACCCAACCACCAATTTATGGTGTTTGGGGATTTGAGTTGACCTTGGGAGATGGTTTGAGGATGTGTGATGTGGCATCCTACATGGAGCCACATCACCCTCACCCTTACCTTTGATCTATTTATTGAAACTTCCTCTCTTGTGGAGGGGGTTAGAGCTTTGTTTTTGTGTTGTTGAAGAGTTCTTTTGTTTTGAGAGGAATTTGGGAGAAAGAGATAGAGAGAGTTTTGGACTTGCATGCTTGGATTGATTTGGGAAGGAGCTTGGACAAGTTTCTTGGTTTAGGCTTCTCCAATGGAGAGGTAGGGAACCCTCTCCTTTGTTTTTTGCTTTCATATTAATATTGCTTCTATGCTAAAAATTGTGAAAAAGAAATGCATGTTTACTTTGGTGAAATTGTGCAAAAATGGTTTAAATGTTTGTGGTGTAGTATAGGAGAGGTCTATGGGAATAATCATGAGGGAGGCAAAAGAGTAGATTAGGATATTGTGGAGGGAGTTTGAGAGGGATGCCCATCTTGGGTAGGAATGTTTACATTCTACCTTGTCTTTGAGGGAGCCATAAGAGGAGGGAGGCATAAGAGTATGGGAGGAATAAGGGGTACTTGAGGGAGGCATAAGAGTCATAGGGGCTTGTGTATATTGTGGAGGGTTTTGGATGGGCATCTCATCTCATTTGGGAGGCATAAGGGAAACATTCCCATAGTTCCTTCTCTTGTTGGCTTGGATGCAAGCCTTGTTGTGTAATGTTTGATGTTATTGTGTGCCACTTTGTTCTTCTATTTTAGCTTGAATGTTATGAAGAACTTGTGTTGTGGAAGCATGTATTGTTGCCTTGAGTTGGAGACCACCCCTTCATTGTGTTGTGTTTGGGGCTCGGGGGTCAATGGAGGAGATTGCTTCTCTTCTCCATTGAGATTTGGTTGGGAGGAGAGTGTTGCCTCTCCCCCTATTTTGGTTGTGATTGAACTACTTGGAACTTGGAGCAAGGATGAAGAACACCATGGAGCTTGTGAAGACTCTTTTCATTGCCTTACATATATTATTTGTTGTAAAACTTGCATGTGAAAGAAAGTTGTATCATCTTGTTTTCATTCCAAAAACATGGTAATCTATAGTTGCTCCAAGAGACACATGATTGAATGCAAATTTTATTTGAAAAGTGCTTACATTATTGTAAATATGTTTTCCACATGAAGTAGGACATGTTGTAAAAGAATTGAAGGAAAAGCTACATTGAAATGATCGTATTTCTTACTCTAAAAATTCATTGGAATTATTGTTAAATTCTTGTGGAATGTTGGAAAGAAATTACACAAAAAGTTATGCATGTTAGATCTCTTTGTTGTTAAAATGAGGTGGATTTGAAAATGGAATGTAGTGTATTTCCCTTCTTGTACTATTAAAGAAAGGACTTAAGTTTTAATTAGCCTCCAATATAACCAAGGAATCATTAAGGCCCTAGCTCCATCATGCTTCTTCATTTATGAAATCATTGTCAATATATTTGCAAATTGTAAAAGGAGATCAATCCCGCTTGATACTTCATACGAATATCCCTATTGCAATGTGAAGAAAGAGGTTTTAACACAAAATTCTAAGCTTAGTTAGTTCCGTATCCACCTCTCATTTAGTAGAAAACTAATATTTTCAATATAACTGATATCTAAGTAATGCCAAAGATAATGGGTTTATTAATATAAAAATTATAACAATATTAATGAAATATCATTTATTCTCTTTTATTTATATTAACAAATAAAAACATGCTAACACTAACCTATATGCAAAAATCTACACCCAATTAAAATGCCAATGAAATGCATAAGTAAGTTTACGTAGAAGGCGTGCTTACAAAATAAATATTTAAAACAAATTATGCCTCTGTATATTCTGATAGACAACTGGATACGCCATTAAAATACTCGCAAGATAGTTGCTAAAGCTTACTCATGATAAAGTTTATACCATACAAAATTACATGGAGATAGTCGCTGGATGTTTCGAAGCCTGGTAAAGGGAATGGTGCTGCGAGTGTTACAGTGCACATAACACAGATGCTAAGAAGCAAAATCAAAACAGCTTGTTCCTTGTCTGGAGTTTGAAATCCACAGATTACCCACTCCAGCGCTTCAGGTTCCTTATTTATCCATTCGCTCTTATCTACAAGATAATATTGACACTGGCAAATAGTATGAGTTCCATTTACCACGAGGAATCTGCATCACCCCGAGCAGATCCATTGTCTGAGGCAACAGAGCGATATCTTCATCCATACTACCAGCTTCATTCTTATCGGGATAAAGTTATACCATGCCATTAAACTTGCTATTTCATCCATTTGCGACTCGCACAGGCTTTCCCCACCCAAAAATCATTCTGGTACACTTCAATCCTTGCGAAGGTGAGCCATGTATTTGAGGATGCATTCGATACTATTCGGTACCAGCACGTATCGACAGGCCGTTGTCTTCTAGGCGCCTTTCACTGCCTCTTTAGCGATTCCTTTGACATGTATATTTTGCCTTGCTGTAAGAAAAAAAAAAAAAAAACCAGTCTTGGAGCTGCCTTTGTTACTAGAAGATATCAACATAGTTGGTCAACCTGTTGGGCTTAGGCGCCCATAGATTGAAAAGGGGTCCGTTTTGCTTTTTTTTGTGTTGCTCCCAGATGCCTGGTCGCTTTCGGTACTAGCCGCGGCCAGGATCTGCGCCCAGGGCTCTCCTTGCCGCCAGGACTTCTCCTGCTCGCTTCCTCACGCACCGAGGGTCGCTCTGTTCACCTTGCCTGTACCCACGCGCCCAGGACAATGTAAAACACAGTGGGCCGACTGTGTGCAGCCAGGGATCAGCAAATATAGGTGAATTTTTGTTTATGCGACCCAGACAGAGATGAAACGGGTCTGGACGCCTCCTAATGGCCGGTTGTTCTGCCTACCACCTCTCACCTTGCTATCCACGCGGCTAGGGGCGGTGGAAACGTGGAAGAAAGATTTGCAAAGTCCAACGAAGTTAATGGGATGAGCGGCGGCCAGGTCATGTTCGGCGGGCAGGTGAGCTGAAGATTTAATTGTTGTCGGTTGTAGTGGAGCGGCCTACCAACCAAAGGATCAAAGTATAATTTGTATTGTTTCCCCCATTCGAATTCCTTTTCTTTAAATTTCAAATTGAAGATATAAGTATAGGCGCATAGTCTTATTTGACTATAAATCTTAGTAATATATCTATATATATAATTACCACTTAAAATTAAAATATCCAAATCCCTTTAGAAAGATATCTGTAATCTTATATTAAAGTTTTTTTTAAAAAAAGAAAATCATCAAGATAGTAATATATGCATTATCCACATTACTTATCTCCGCAGGTGTATATTAAAATAGAAAAAAAAATATAAATATATATCAATGAAATCATAATACCTACTTTTACCTGGTACGCCTTACCTCCTTATAAGTTGGATCATAATGTGAATCCGGAATCAGTGATCAGATACCCTTATGAAGCCTTGTAACACCATGCTGAATCCCGAAATTACCCATTAAGGAGGAGTCGAATACGACAAATTGTGAAGTAAAGCCTGAGTATTTTGAAATTGCGACAACCATATAGTTTTTTTTTTTGCAATCGGAATACAAGTAAAAGGTTGGAGCTTATCAGTTCCCGATATCAAGCAGGCCACAAGACCTGCGGATAAAACAATTCAAACAAGAGTTCCACTACCTTGCCTTAAAAAAAAAAAAAAAAAAATGTCGCATTTTCGGGTCGCATTTGTTTGTTTGTTTGTGCGGCGCGTCATCGCATCGATGTCGATGTCGTCGAGCGAGCATCATCTATAGTTTCGGTGTTACATTTTTGGTATCGAGCCGGGGTTCAAAGCTGGGACCCTTGGGCTGCGCCGAACACGACGAAAGGAACTTCAACTCAAGACAGAACTAACACTTTTAAAATATAAAGCTATAATGTTGATAATGATAGTAAACAGCAAATTTAGAAAACTGACACAAGACCTAGTACAGTGAACTAACTCTCGCCTTGATACGTGCGGGGGCGCGGATTGGGCGAGGGGTCTCTTCACATAGACCTAGACATACCACCGCCAGAGCAGGCCGTAGCAGCCCTTCTGCCTCAGATTTTGCAGACACTTCAGGATGTCAATGCCGCTATACGCGGAGAGCCCTTGGGAGGGCGACTTGCTAGGCGTAGTTTGGAGCCATCAGTAGATGCCCAGGCATCCCCTCGACACAGCGAGGAGCACAGAGCAGAGAATTTCCGTGCAGAGTCGGCTAGGGCAGAGTCGCCACAGAGAGGATATGGGGACAGGATCTCAGGACATAGGGACAGGTCTCGGAGCCCTAGACAGAGGGAGGAGCATACAGAGAGACCTAGGATTCGTCATACATCAGCTGCAGACCATATCAGGGAGATCCTGAAGCTGCGACCATCTCAGTATTCAGGAGATATAGGCGGTTTTCAGGCAGAGGCTTGGTTGGTGAGCTTGAGCGGATGCTTCAAGCTCTGTCCTTGTAGTAGCAACACGAAAGCTCGTGTTGCGATCCACCTTCTGAAGGATGGAGCAGGAGTCTGGTGGAGGACCGAGGAGCAGAAGCTCCATGTCGACTCAGAGACGATTACCTGGGAGCTGTTTGAGGAGCGGTTCAGGAGCAGGTATTTACCTAGGAGGTTTATTCAGCAGCGTATAGATGAGTTTCATGACCTCCGTCAGGGATCGATGACAGTAGCTGAGTATGAGAGTCGATTTCTGGACCTACTTCAGTACGTCGACTATATGCAGGATGAGCAGTGCAGATTCACGAGGTTCATCCGGGGCATGAACTTGATTTGGATTTAGGCGGCGCGATGCGCATTCACCGCCTACTGAGACGTTAGCGCAGAGGCCGTGGAGAAGGCCTATATTGCGAGAGGAGACACGGGGAAGACACGGCGAGCTAGAGATAGAGTTCGGAGCCGTATCCAGCGAGATGCGGGATAGTAGGTCGAAGGGTCGATTCCTCCTCCACGGGGTGGACAGAGTTGAGGCAAGCTTCTTTTAGGCCACCACGGCAGCAAAGCAGCAGCGAGACCCGCCCACCTTACCGACCTCCTCGAGATTCGATGCACAGAGAGGGCGTAGTATGGGGCCTCCTCTAGGGGACCCATCGGGACACAGGTGCACCGAGAGCTCGGTCGATCGGAGCTCGTCGGAGAGACCTCGGCGAGTCCATAGCCGGATCGTCAGGATCGGCATCTCAGTCATCTAGAGTACCAGCTGGAGCCGCTTCCCACTGGAGAGGATCAGGCGGCTGTTATGGTTGCGGAGTCGTTGGGCATATTTGGAGAGATTGCCCACTTAACCCTACCAAGGGTAAGACACAGAGCTCAGAGCCCCTGTTGGAGATATGGCATGGAGTCATCGGATCTACGCAGTGGTCGAGAACCGCCAGGCTGAGCATCAGAGTACTGTGATTGAGACGACAGGTAGTATTGGTGGTATTTCCACCTCTATATTATTTGATTCTGGTTCTTCTGATTCTTTCATTGCACCATCTTTGGTAGAGCGTTGTAGGCTGGTGGCAGTTAGGCAGGGCCGTAGTTGGGACGTAGAGATGGCTTCTGGAGCCAAGATTTCTGTGGACTCCTTAGTCAAGGAGTGTGTAGTGGATTTGGGACCCTTCACCACTACTTCTGATCTTAGGATCCTTCCATTAGGATCTTATGGCATCATTTTAGGCATGGATTGGTTGTCCGCCCACAGAGCTAGAGTGGATTGCTACCACAAGACTATTGCTTGTATAGATGATCTTGGGGTAGAGTCAGTGATATCAGGAGTTAGGAGACCCGTTTCTATTCGTACCATCTCCGCTATGCAGCTTAAGCGGTGTATGCGACGGGGTTGCCAGTTGTATGCTGTTACAGTTAGTGACAGATCAGAGGATGAGTCGGGGGGACCTTCCCTCGATGATCATCCCATCTTATCCGAGTTCACCGATGTGTTTCCAGGGGAGCTACCGGGATTACCTCCCCCACGTGAGATTGACTTCCATATAGATCTAGTTCCAGGTGCAGAGCCTATCTCACGAGCACCCTATCGGATGACTACCCCTGAGTTATGTGAACTCAAGTTGCAGCTGGAGGGCCTTCTGGAGAAAGGCCTAATTCGTCCTAGCGTATCCCCTTGGGGTGCACCAGTTATTTTCGTAAAGAAGAAGGATGGATCTCTTCGGTTGTGCATTGACTACCGTCAGCTGAATAAAGTAACGATCAAGAATCGTTACCCCCTTCCACGCATTGACGATTTGTTTGATCAGATGAAGGGGGCTACCGTTTTCTCCAAGATAGATCTTAAGTCAGGGTACCATCAGCTCAGGATTGCGGAGACAGATATTCACAAGAAATGACTTTCCGCACGAGATATGGCCACTACGAGTTCACAGTAGTACCTTTCGGCGGAGCGAATGCCCCATGAGTGTTTATGAGTTTGATGAATGGGGTATTTAGGACCTTCCTTGATCGCTTTGTGCTCATTTTTCTTGATGACATTCTGATTTACTCACGCACACGTGAGGAGCACGAGGAGCACCTTCGCCAGGTTCTTCAGTGTCTTCGCGAGTAGCGCCTTTACGGGAACTTGGAGAAGTGTGCATTCTTTCGAGAATGAGGTGCGATATTTGGGCCACGTTATTTCTGGGGAAGGTATCGCAGTCGATCCTTCCAAGATTCGAGCCATCATGGATTGGCCAGCACCCACTAGTGTGACCGAGGTGCGTAGTTTCATGGGATTAGCAGGATACTACAGGAGGTTTGTTCAGGACTTCTCTCGGATTGCGCACCCCATCACTTCTCTTCAGCGGAAAGGGAAGAAGTTTGTATGGACAGATAAATGTGAGCAGGCCTTCAGTACACTGAAGGAGTGCCTTACGAGAGCACCTATCCTTGCAGTGCCGGATCCTCATGGAGAGTTTTTCGTATGCACGGATGCTTCCTTGGCAGGAATTGGAGGAGTGCTAATGCAGGAGGGTAGAGTAGTTGCCTTTGAGTCTCGCAAACTCAAAGATTATGAGCTCAATTATCCGACCCATGACCTCGAGCTTGCAGCAGTAGTACATGCCTTAGTACGATGGAGACATTTTCTTCTTGGCCGGAGATTTACCCTCAGGACTGATCACTTGAGTCTTCGCCACCTCTTCACGCAGCCCAATCTCAACGCTCGTCAGCGGCGTTGGATGGAGTTACTTTGTGAGTATGACATGGAGATAGAGCATGTGAAAGGGAAGGAGAACGTGGTGGCAGATGCCTTGAGTAGACGGAGACATGTGGCTATGGCCACCTCAGTGGGCACAGATTTGCGGAGTAGGATCTTGCAGCAGCTTCCTCAGGATAGTTTTTACCTTGCAGCCAGAGCAGAGATTGAGTCCCAGAGACCTCTTGAGGGTAGGTTTGATGGATTTTCGTTAGAGGAAGATGGTCTTCTCAGACACAGAGGTCGAATATATGTTCCCAGAGATGGAGGTTTGAGACATGACATTTTGACAGAGGCTCATCGTGCACCGTATTCAGCCCATCCCGGGGTGAAGAAGATGCACGCCACCTTGAGACAGCTGTACTTTTGGAGAGGACTTCGGAGAGACATAGCTTCATTTGTATCCCGCTGTTTAGAGTGCCAGAGGGTGAAGGCCGAGCATCAGCATCCAGCTGGCCTCCTCTATCCTCACGCCATACCGGAGTGGAAGTGGGACACCATTTCTATGGATTTCATTGTTGGGTTGCCGACGTCGAGATACCACCACGACGCCATCATGGTCACGGTGGATAAATTGACGAAGGTAGCTCACTTTTCTCCAGTGAAGACTACCTATACAGCAAGTGCAGTAGCACGAGTATATCTTGATGAGATTGTCAGACTACATGGGATTCCGCGGAAGATCATTTGCGACCGCGACCCTTTGTACACCTCCCATTTCTGGACCACCATGCAGTATGCCCTCGGGACGAGGATTAATTTCAGTCTGACTTATCACCCGAGACAGATGGACAGACGAGAGAGGGTGAATCAGATTTTGGAAGACATGCTTAGAATGTACGTGATGGATCATCAGTCGAGATGGGAGGAGTATCTGTATTTGGTGGAGTTTGCCTACAATAACAGTTTTCAGAGTTCTATAGGCATGGCTCCTTTTCAGGCATTATATGGTAGAGAGTGCGGGACACCTCTCGGTTGGGACGGGATTGAGACGGGGTTTCTCTTGGGCCAGCATTATTACGAGACATGGAGCAGCGAGGTTGCCTTGATTAGACAGAGATTGCAGGAGGCACAGGATAGACAGAAGAAGTATGCAGACCAACATAGGACAGATCGCAGTTTTGAGGTAGGCACGAAGGTGTTTCTTCGTGTCAGACCACATAAGAGCCCTATCCGTTATGGAAAAGGTTCTAAGCTTGCTCCTAGATTTGTGGGTCCCTTTGAGATCTTGGAGCGCCTCGGCCCCTTAGCCTATCGTCTAGCATTGCCACCTAGCCTATCACGCGTCCATGATGTATTTCACGTTTCTGTGCTTAGGAGATATGTTTCTGATCCTTCTCATGTGCTAGATTGGACTGCATTGCAGGTGCAGGATCAGGGGCAGGTGATGGTGGAGCCCGTGCGCATTTTAGATCGCAGGACCCTGGGCCTTCGCGGCAGAGAGATTGATCAGGTTCGAGTCCAATGGGACAGATACGATGAGACTGCTGCTACTTGGGAGGATGCTACATCATTGTGAGCTCAATTTCCACACTTATTTGGTGACTTCGGGAGGAAGTCTAGCCTAAGGGAGGGGGATGTAATGCCCACTTCCCTACGACGCTTAGTGATTATCATTTTGAGTTATGCGAGACTTTAGTTATGGACATGGCTTATACTTATGTTGATTAGCATGATGTTTTGTGACTAGACGCATTTGGATTATGGTTGGATTTTGTTTTCAGTATGATCTGCACTGACTCATGGACAGACTATTGGATATTGATATTATTTTATATAGATATATTGCATGTGTTCTAACATTGAATTTCTTCACCCTGATGAGTAGAATGTAGTTGTTGAATTTACATTACTATGATTTTGGAAAATGATGAAATGCATAATTAAATTGTGAATTAGACCTAGAAATAATGATTGCTTGAATTACGTATAGATGTTAATAAATTTCATGCGTATGATTGTTTTGGATATTTTGACATGGCCGCAAGGCCGAAGAGGGTATTTTGCATTTTTGCAGGAAACACGGCATGATCACAACCATGAGGGGGATTGGGGACCAAACACAACAGAATGTCGGGTGGTTACAACATTGGTCATCAAGGCAACTTGTAAACTGTATTGTGTTAGCTTGTTCTTGTATGTGTTGAGGAAATTTTCTTGAGGGGGTAATGTTCTAATGTGACCATGGGGTTGAGAATTTTATTTAATTGTTTTATTTACTCTAGTAGGTGATTTCATTTGGGATGCCCTTCTTTTATTACTTTTGCTAAGTATGTTTAGATTAATTTAATATCTTGTTTTAGTCATGTGGGTGTAATAAATTTTGTTGGTTGGCTCCTTGAGCCATGTGTTGTCTCTTGTATTGAATGCTTATCTTGAGTGTTGACCACTCCATACTCTTGGAATCTCGAATTTGAGATTGAATGCATTTTTAGGGGACTTGTGGGACAAGTTAAACTTGTCCCACACTTCCCAAAACCCCTTACCAACCATATCTATGGGTTGGGAATCCAAAAAGGGGGCTATTTATTGTTTTGGGAAGGGAAATATGACTTTGGAGTGCACTTTCCTCTTTTTGCATTTAATTGTGCCTTAAGGCACATGGGAAAGGGTTGAATGTGGAAGAGGGTTGTCATTCAACCCAACCACCCATTTATGGTGTTTGGGGATTTGAGTTGACCTTGGGAGATGGTTTGAGGATGTGTGATGTGGCATCCTACATGGAGCCACATCACCCTCACCCTTACCTTTGATCTATTTATTGAAACTTCCTCTCTTGTGGAGGGGGTTAGAGCTTTGTTTTTGTGTTGTTGAAGAGTTCTTTGTTTTTGAGAGAGGAATTTGGGAGAAAGAGATAGAGAGAGTTTTTGGACTTGCATGCTTGGATTGATTTGGGAAGGAGCTTGGACAAGTTTCTTGGTTTAGGCTTCTCAATGGAGAGGTAGGGAACCCTCTCCTTTGTTTTTTGCTTTCATATTAATATTGCTTCTATGCTAAAAATTGTGAAAAAGAAATGCATGTTTACTTTGGTGAAATTGTGCAAAAATGGTTTGAATGTTTGTGGTGTAGTATAGGAGAGGTCTATGGGAATAATCATGAGGGAGGCAAAAGAGTAGATTAGGATATTGTGGAGGGAGTTTGAGAGGGATGCCCATCTTGGGTAGGAATGTTTACATTCTACCTTGTCTTTGAGGGAGCCATAAGAGGAGGGAGGCATAAGAGTATGGGAGGAATAAGGGGTACTTGAGGGAGGCATAAGAGTCATAGGGGCTTGTGTATATTGTGGAGGGTTTTGGATGGGCATCTCATCTCATTTGGGAGGCATAAGGGAAACATTCCCATAGTTCCTTCTCTTGTTGGCTTGGATGCAAGCCTTGTTGTGTAATGTTTGATGTTATTGTGTGCCCCTTTGTTCTTCTATTTTAGCTTGAATGTTATGAAGAACTTGTGTTGTGGAAGCATGTATTGTTGCCTTGAGTTGGAGACCACCCGTTCATGGTGTTGTGTTTGGGGCTCGGGGGTCAATGGAGGAGATTGCTTCTCTTCTCCATTGAGATTTGGTTGGGAGGAGAGTGTTGCCTCTCCCCCTATTTTGGTTGTGATTGAACTACTTGGAACTTGGAGCATGGATGAAGAACACTATGGAGCTTGTGAAGACTCTGTTCATTTCTTTACCTATATTATTTGTTGTAAAACTTGCAAGTGAAAGAAAGTTGTATCATCATGTTTTCATTCCAAAATTACGGGACATTGTAATCTATAGTTGCTCCAAGAGACACATGATTGAATGCAAATTTTATTTGAAAAGTGCTTACATTATTGTAAATATGTTTTCCACACGAAGTAGGACATGTTGTAAAAAGATTTGAAGGAAAAGCTACATTGAAATGATCGTATTTCTTACTCTAAAAATTCATTGGAATTATTGTTAAATTCTTGTGGAATGTTGGAAAGAAATTACACAAAAAGTTATGCATATTAGATCTCATTTTTGTTGTTAAAATGAGGTGGATTTGAAAATGGAATGTAGTGTATTTCCCTTCTTGTACAATTGAAGAAAGAATTTAAGTTTTAAATAGCCTCCAATATAACCATGGAATCATTAAGGCTCTAGCTCTATTATGCTTCTTCATTTATGAAATCATTGTCAATATATGTGCAAATTGTAAAAAGGAGATCAAACCCGCTTGATACTTCATACAAATATCCCTATTGCAATGTGAAGAAAGAGGTTTTAGCACAAAATTCTAAGTTTAGTTAGTTTCTTACCCACCTCTCATCTAGTAGGAAACTAATACTTTCAATATAACTGATATCTAAGTAATGCCAAAGATAATGGGTTTATTAATATCAAATTATAACAATATTAATGAACTATCATTTATTTTCTTTTATTTATATTAACAAATAAAAACATGCTAACACTAACTTATATGCAAATAATCTACATCCAATTAAAAATGCCAATGAAATGCATAAGTAAGTTTACGTAGAAGGCGTGCTTACAAAATAAATATTTAAAGCAAATTATGCCTCTGTATATTCGATAGACAAGCTGGATACGCCATTAAAATACTCGCAAGATAGTTGCTAAAGCTTACTCATGATAAAGTTTATACCATACAAAATTACATGGAGATAGTCATTTGGATGTTTGAAGCTGGTAAAGGGAATGGTGCTGCGAGTGTTACAGTGCACATAACACGAGATGCTAAGAAGCAAAATCAAAACAGCTTGTTCCTTGTCCTGGAGTTTGAAATCCACAGATTACCCACTCCAGCGCTTCAGTTCCTTATTTATCCATTCGCTCTTATCTACAAGATAATATTGACACTGGCAAATAGTATGAGTTCCATTTACCACGAGGAATCTGCATCACCCCGAGCAGATCCATTGTCGAGGCAATAGAGCGATATCTTCATCCATACTACCGACTTCATTCTTATCGGGATAAAGTTATACCATGCCATTAAACTTGCTATTTCATCCATTTGCGACTACATGGCTTTCCCCACCCAAAAACATTCGGTACACTTCAATCCTTACGAAGGTGAGCCATGTATTTGAGGATGCATTCGATTCTTATTCGGTACCAAAGCACGTATCGACAGGCCGTTGTCTTCAGGTGCCTTTCTTTGCCTCTTTAGCGATTCCTTTGACATGTATATTTTGCCTTCTTTGTAAAAAAAAAAAAAACCAGTCTTGGAGCTGCCTTTGTTCTTAGAAAGATATCAACATAGTTGGTCAACTGTTGGGCTTAGGCGCCCATAGATTGAAAAGGGTCCGTTTTGCTTTCTTTTGTGTTGCTCCCGGATGCACTGGTCGCTTTCGGTACTAGCCGCGGCCAAGATCTGCGCCCGTGGCTCTCCTTGCCGCCCGGGACTTCTCCTGCTCGCTTCCTCACGCACCGAGGGTCGCTCTGTTCACCTTTCCTGTCCACGCGCCGGGACAATGTAAAACACGGTGGGCCGATTTGTGTGCAGCCAGGATCAGCAAATATAGGTGAATTTTTGTTTATGCGACCCGGACGAGAGATGAAAGCGGGTCGACGCCTCCTAATGGCGGTTTTTCTCCTACCACCTCTCACCTTGCTATCCACGTGGCTAGGGCGGTGGAAACGTGGAAGAAAGATTTGCAAAGTCAACGAAGTTAATGGGATGAGCGGCGGCCGTGTCATGTTCGGCGGGTAGGTGAGTGAAGATTTAATTGTTGTCGGTTGTAGTGGAGCGGCCTACCAACCAAAGGATCAAAGTATAATTTGTATTGTTTCCCCCATTCGATTTCCTTTTCCTTAAATTTCAAATTGAAGATATAAGTATAGGCGCATAGTCTTATTTGACTATTAATCTTAGTAATATATCTATATATATAATTACCACTTAAAATTAAAATATCCAAATCCCTTTAGAAAGATATACGTAATCTTATATTAAAGTTTTTTTAAAAAAGAAAATCATCAAGATAGTAATATATGCATTATCCACATTACTTATCTCCGCAGTGTATATTAAAATAGATAAAAAAAAAAATATAAATATATATCAATGAAATCATAATACCTACCTACTTTTACAGTACGCCTTACCTCCTTATAAGTTGGATCATAATGTGAATCCGGAATCGGTGATCGATACCCTTATGAAGCCTTGTAACACCATCTTTGAATCCTGAAATTACCCATTAAGGAGGAGTCGAATACGACAAATTGTGAAGCAAAGCCCTGAGTATTTTGAAATTACGTAATTCGACAACCATATAGTTATTTTTTTTTTTTTTTTTGCAATCGGAATACAAGTAAAAGGTTGGAGCTTATCAGTTCCGATATCAGTGTGAGGCCACAAGACCTGCGGATAAAACAATTCAAATAAGAGTTCCACTACCTTGCCTTAAAAAAAAAAAAAAAAAAAAAAAAAAAAAAATTGTCGCATTTTCGGGTCGCTTGTTTGTTGCGGCGCGTCATCGCTCGATGTCGTCGAGCGAGCATCATCTATAGTTTCGGTTGTTACGGGGACACTTGCAGCTAGCATGAGCTAATATTTACGCCTCGAAGGTACGAGGCAAGACTAGTCCCCAGGATGCACACTGACCATTGTTATATAGTTATTCTCTTTATTATGTTTTATTGAATTCTAATTTTTATTAATTCCTATATTTCAAAAAAATTATAAAGTTTTGAATATTGAATTTTATTGTTTCTTTTTCTTAATTTTTATTAACTTCAAAGAAATTCTAATTTTTTTCAAAATTAAAAATAATATTGATACCAAAGAAGGGTACCCGGACCTCCACCCCATCCCAACGAGTTAAAACATCCTTACCTTGGTCTTACATTTTGCCAAGTTGGGGACAAGAAGAGACGAGTTGGGACAAGACTAATCCCCTAAGATGCACACAACCATTGCTATATAGTTATTCTCTTTATTATTTTTAATAAAATTTTATTTTGATAAATTTTTATTAATTCCTATTTTTCAAAAAAAATATAAAATTTTGAAATTTAAATTTTATTAATTTTTTATTTTCTTAATTTTTTTATCCTAAACTTCAAATTGCAATCAAGATTAAGAGAAATAGTTTCGAATTTCTCTTCGCTTTTTCCATTTTGCCAAACAAAACATGGATTGAACAACAAATGATACTTCTTAACCTCACATTAGTAAGGGCAATGGCAAGGCTAGGCCCTAGGATGCAACAACGTCAACTCACATACATCAATACATTAATTTGAATTTTTGTTTTTAATTTTTAAAGTTTTATTCATTGTTACTATTTTTTGATATTTTACTTTTAATTTTTCATTTCAAACTTTAATGTTAATTACTTTTAATTTTAACTTACGTTACATTTTTTATACTTTTTTACGTTATTTTTTTGTACACATCTTTTTATTTTTTACTCGATTTTATTTAATTACTTTATCAATTTATTAAACATACTTTACTTAATTTTTATTATTGTGTTTCTTTACCAATTTTAATTTTACATATTGTTTAAGTTTTAATTACGTTTTAAATTTTTATAATTTTTCATTTTAATCAACATTTTCTATTTTTAATTAATTATTTTAAATTTTGTTAATTGATTAAAAAATTAACTTATTATGATTTTAAAAATTTGTTATTATTTCGTTAATTTTAATTTTTTAATATGTAATTAATTTTTTTATGAAAATTTAATTCTTATTAATTTAATATATATCAATTTTTGTAAATTCTTTTTATTATTATTTTATTTATTTACTAATTTAATTGATTTTAATTTTAATTTTTTTAATTGATTTTGTTAATTGTTTTTATTTTATTTTATTTCCATATTTTAATCACATTGATCATGAAGAATATCTAAGAAATTCATTAATAATATACATATTAACTATATTAGAATAATAAATTAAAATTTAAATAAATAGAATTATAAATATTTTATAATTTAATAATATAATTTAAGAAATTAATTAAAATTATTAACATTCATAAAAAAATATAATACATACCATTTATTACTCATATATTATTATATACATAAATATTATAACCATCTATAATAATACATTCAAATAAATAGAATTATAAATAATTTATAATTTAATAATATAGTTTCATAAATTAATTAATATTATTTAGTATATTAAAATATTATATTAATAATATTAAATATAAATATAACAACGTTAGCACGCTCTTCACGTCGGGAAGGCCCGATCACCGTCTTCTACCTAAAGTTGATATTGAGGTCTTGGCTTCCTGTTTACTCGCTATCGACCGGTGGAATGCTCTAAAGGATCGAGCTCACAGTGCATATAGGCTCCATTCGCACGAGTCCAACCACCGAAGCCGCACGCCTTCGGTTGATGCAGAGCTCCTCGCGCTTCTCCCTTTTTGCGTTGTTTGGTTTGTCGTCGTGCTCAGTTTTGTTTTCGTCTTTCTCGCCACGTTGTTGGCTACCCCTCCTACTTTCTTCTTCTTTCCTCATGTCCTCTCATTTCGCTTGTAAACGCTTTTGACCAGAGTTATGAACCGGGGGGATGGACCCCAACATTACAAGCGAAATGAGAGGAAGAAGGGAAGAAAGGGGAGGGGACATGAGGAAAGAAGAAGAAAGAAGGAGGGGCAGACTAACGACGTGGCGAGAAAGATGAAAACAAAAACCCGAGCGGGACCAAAACCAAACAACGCAAAAGGGAGAAGTATGGGAGCCTCTCGCATCAACCGAAGATATATATATATATATATATATATATATATATATATATATATATATATATATATATAACTCATTTAAAATATAATATTATTATTTAATATCATAAATTTATTAATCACCATGAAATAATATTAATAATATTACTATATATAATAAAAACTATTAAATAGAATTATTAACTCATTTACAATACAATATTTTTATTATTTAATATCATAAATTTATTATTCACCATGAAATAATTTATTACATTCATAAAAATATATAATAAATATTAATATTACATTATTGTTATTATATGATACCTTATTATATTTATATATTTTACTTACATTGATCATGAAAAATATCTAAGAAATTCATTAATAAATTTATATAAATAGAATTATAAACGTTTTATAATTTAATAATATTATTTCAAAAGTAATTAATATTATTAATATATACATTTATAAAAATTATATAATACATACCATTTACTATTCATATTATTATATACATCTATATTATAACCATATTATAGTAATTAATTTAATTTTAGATAAATAAAATTATAAATAATTTATAGTTTAATATTATTTAGTATATTAAAATATTATATTAATAATATTATTATATATAATCATAACAATAAATATAAATATATAATAAAAATTATTAAATAGAATTATAAACTCATTTACAATATAATATTATTAATTAATAATATAAATTTATTACACTCATAAAAAAATATAATACATATCATTTACTATTTATATATTATTATATAAATAAATATTATAATATTACATATATATTATTATATTTAAGCATTATATACATTGATCAAGAAAAATATCTAAAAATTTCATTTTAATTATATTATAAAGATAAATTCAAATTTAAATAAATAGAAATTATAAATAATTCATAATTTAATAATATAATTTTATAAATTAATTAATATTATTGAGTAAAATATTATATTTATAATATTACATTTTCACTATATTATAAAAATAAATTCAAATTTAAATAAATAGAATTTATAATTTTCGGATTTATATTCATAACAATAAATATAAATATAAATTTATAATTTTCAAATATATATTCATAATAATAAATATAAATATAAATTGAAATTTACATATAACAATAGATATATATTAATGAATTACATTTTAACTATATTATAAAGATAAATTCAAATTTAAATAAATAGAATTTATAAGTAATTTATAATTTAATAATATAATTTTATAAATTAATTAATATTATTTAGTAAAATATTATATTTATAATATTCAAATATATATTCATAACCATAAATATAAATATTTAATATTTTGTTTTAAATAAAACTATAAACTCAATTAAAATATAATATAATTACTACCGTAAATTTATTATTCACTATATAATAATTTATTATAGTTCATAAAAATAATCTCAAATCTTCTAATCATATATAATACATGCCATTTAATATTCATATAATATTTAGTATATACATAAATATTATAATATGATATATTATTATATTTCTATATTTTAATCATAAACAATAACTATCAATAAATTATGATATTATCTATTAATTATTTATGTTTATTTATTTTTAAAATAATTAAATATTAAATTATTATACTATACTCATAATATTAATAAACTAATATGTATAATCTATTAAACACATGATTATAAGTTAATTAACATTTATTTAATTAATATATTATATGTGAAATCTATAAGTAAATTGTATAGATAGAATCTAGTTCTAATAATATTAATAAATTTATATACACAATCTATAAAACATATATGATTATTTACTGTGAAAAATTAAACACCACCTACAAACTAATTAATAACATTTAATTCTTTAATATATTATATGTGAAGTATATAAGTAAATTGTATATGTAATTTACTACTAGTAATAGACATTTAAGTCATATATTAGTCTCATTTGAATATTAAAAAAATAGTCATACGGGAAAATTTTGTTCATAAATCAATTTCCAATCTCACAACAACCCGAACAAATACCCAATTTATAAAATAAACTCAAATTACATTCGAACATGATATTTTCTTTTTCTTTTTTATATATAAATGCAACGGTAAACCCAAAATTGAAAACTTTGAGATAAAATGATAACTTCACTCAAATTTAACTTTATGATCGATAAATTTTTTTTAGCACCCTACCAAACAAACATGAGCAGTGTAAATTTAAACATTGAAAACAGATTCATTAACTTACATTCATCTCGGCTGCAGACACATTGCAAAGGATTCATTACAACAAAATCATTTTTTTTCAGAAAAATCAAAAACTAAAAGCAAACAGAAATTGAAATATGGGTAGAACATTATTTCAAATACAGAATAAAAAATAAATTATATATGTTTAAGAAAATTACCATCGACTTAACACATTGATAGATTAATGCAGAACCCTAAATTATTTCCTTCAACTGAAATGAAAAAATGCCTCTGGTAATTACAGTACAAAAAAATAATTAGAACAAAACCTCTTATTTATGAGACCCACAGCTCTAGTTTAATATCTTATTGATTGCTATTTGATTTCTTTTAGTATAAAGAGAATTTTCCAAATTGCTTCAAACTAGTTTAGTTGCTTATTTCAAATTTAACTTTATGATCGTTACAAAAAAATTAGCACCCTACCAAACAAACTTGAGCAATGTAAATTTAAACGTTGAAAACTGATTCATTAACTTACATTCATCTCGGCTGCAGACACATTGCAGAGGATTCATTACAACAAAATCATTTTTTTAGAAAAATCAAAAACTAAAAGCAAACAGTAATTGAAATATGGGTAGAACATTATTTCAAATACAGAATAAAAATAAATTATATATGTTTAAGAAAATTACCATCGACTTAACACATTGATAGATTAATGCATAACCCTAAATTATTTCCTTCAACTGAAATGAAAAAATGCCTCTGGTAATTACAGTACAAACAAATAATTAGAATAAAACCTCTTATTTATGAGACCCACAGCTCTAATTTAATATCTTATTGATTACTATTTGATTTCTTTTAGTATAAAGAGGATTTTCCAAATCGCTTCAAACTAGTTTAGTTGCTTCTTTCAAAAGCAATTAAAGATATATAGATAATAACCCACCACTTCCTAAGCAACTGAAGGTAAAAGGGTAACAGGGTAAAAGTTTATACCACAGAATAGGAAAAACAAAATTGAATAAATAAAGATCATATTTTAGGATTTATATACTATTAGCCATTTTATACTCAAATGTTTATCAAGATTTTAATCCATTTAAAAAAATAAAAATTCAATCGAACTAGCCATATGAATTTAACTACTGATCCTAAACCCATAAACAGTAACCCATTTAACTGAATATAAATAGAACTGCTGTAATAATTATTTGTAAAGATGTAAAAGAAATTGAGATACTCTGATCAACAATAGTTTCAACCCTGAAATTAATGGTTGGGCTAAAATATCAAATCCCATTTATACAAAAATAAATAAATAAATTCCAAATTGTAAAAATTAAACGTTACCAGAACATTAACACAATTAATTAATTAACTACAATAGATAAATAGAAAATACAAGTAAACACCGGCTCACCTAATCCTGCCCTGCGAAATTAAAGAGAATAGAGAGCAAGTATAGTAAAATTTACACATAACATAAACCCAGCTAATTAAAAGTTTTTGAAAGGCAAATTAGAAACGTCTACATTGACTCTGCGTCACTATAAGGAAAGGTTTTTGAAATAACTCAATTTATGTACGACGAAATTATACTTATCCAAGACTAAAACCAATCCCCTCATACGACATTAACCATACAGAAAACTATTTAGAAACATCTAATTTCCAGTAACAGACATAAAATTATACAAGTAAAACGGTAAATTAAGGAGATAGAGGTCAAAATTGCAAACCTAGAACATATATTCAACAGTACATAGTCTGTGATTATGAACAGTAAATCAAATAATCACAGTGCTAAAGAAGACTACTACTAACTAGCCTTGTGCATCTACTTCAAGGGCCACAATAAATATTCAATAAATTACGAACAAAATATCAAAAACTATCTACTCTGTATTGACCCACATAAGTCTAAAAATGCCCCAGTTCTGTAGGACATTAGGATAAAAAAGTACAGACTCTGCCCCACTCTGCCCCAGCTCTGTAATAGTACTGAAAATACAAAATTAGTTATAAGTATCATTACTACCACTAATTTTGTTCAATTTTATGTTATATACTAACAAAATCTTGAATCAAAACCAGAGAAATTGCTCATTAAATATGTTCCCACCAACAAGCCATAAAATCCAACATAAAATAAATTTAAACAGCCAAATATACCAAAATCTACTCTGTATCAACTCGCATAAGGCTAAAAATGACTATTGACCATGTGTCTCAGCTCTGTAATAGTACAGAATATGCCTAATCAGTAATAAAGATAATTACTATCGCTGATTTTGTTCAACTTTATTTTTATACTGACAAGAACTTGAACAGAAATCAGAACAATTGCTCATTACATATGTTCCCAACAACAAGACAAATTCCAACATAAAATAAGTTAAAACAACCAAAACTATATGTATAGGAAAAGCAAAAAATCTACAGCCATACACGGATTTACTATTTTTCCATACAATAGAATAGAATATATATTTTTAAACTATATATTATAACTAGAAATTACAATTTTATAAATATAATTTATGAATAATATATATAATTTATAGTTTAAAAATATAATTTTATAAAATAATTAATATTATTTAGTATAATAAAATGTTATATTAATAAGAATATGTTATATATAATAAAAACTAATAAATAAAATTTTATTTACATTAGAAATTTAAACCATATAATAACCATAAATTCAATGTTAAATAAATAATTTTTTTATCATAAATATATATATATATATATATATATATATATATATATATATAATAAAATGATATAGTTAGAACTAATACTAGCATACCTATATTTATATAAATATATGTAATATATGCCGAGAGGTATATATTACATATATTTATATATTATATAAATATATAGGTGCCTTGTGAACTTCACCTCTCGGCATATTTTACATGTCATGTTTTGATTTATGTTCTATATGTATGTAAAATATGCCGAGAGGTGAAGTTCACAAGGCACCTATATATTTATATAATATATAAATATATGTAATATATACCTCTCGGCATATATTACATATATTTATATAAATATAGGTATGCTAGTAGCAACCGTGGGAATTGCAGAAAATAATACCTAAAATAAAGTACGGAAAATAAGGGGGAATTTTGTTCGTGCATGAATAAAATCAAATATCTTACAAGGAACATCATAAATGCATTTAAAGGAGGAACCATATCTCTTAAGAGAATGAGTATGAGCAAAAAAGGAAGGTCTATAATACACAAAGTTCTTATGGATTTTATTAGTAACCGTATTATCAAGTTAAAAAAATACAATCTTTTTCATATGAATTGAAATGTGTAATGTACGTCACATGTAATGACAAATTCATAGAATGCAATGTGTGTTACACATGGTACATTATTTACATTCCAAGGACATAAGTCTTTTTTCCTCAACCTTCCATTTCGAAAGTAGTTTTCCGTTCTTCATCTTTGCATAACGCTCATATGAAAATGGCGGAGATATTTTTAGACTCTGTAATGACTTCACTCGAGATATAGCCACAAATGTTAACCCCATTGTTTCTCTTTCTTCAATATCAACTGTAGCCTTGGAAAGAGTCAAACCTTGTGATTTATGTATTGTCAATGCCCATGCCAACCGTAAGGGTAATTGGTGTGTGCGTCCCCTCTGTATTGGTGTAATTGGGATGGTACGTGGAGTTCTATCTTCAAATGATATTCCGAAGTAACTATCAAATTCAACCATTACATATGTTGGCGGGTTTGGTGGACCACCGCGGTGCATATACTATGCTTCGAATATATCCCAAAGCTCCATTTACAAGACCTACTTCTATCCAAAGATTGGATGTTAGCATAACCCTTGCATCATTAGAAATTAATAATTCTAAATCAAGTTCGTCATTCAGACCTCCTGCCAGTGTGTTGGTGGTACATGTTCTAGTTGCAATACTACGTAGATGCAGTGTCTTTTCAGTGAATGCAATTTTTGTTGTTGTGGTTATTCACGTTAATCTTTGTCGCCATCAAGTGAATATTATTATAGAATTCTTCATTGCTATTTTTGTCTAATGCAGGACTTGTTCTACTCATTAACAACATCCAATCATCCAGTGTTGGATTCGCATCTCTGAGATTTTCCAGAAGTTGTCGAAAACGTTTTTGGTCTTCATCTTCTCCTCCTTGCCTAAATACCTTATCCAATGTAACAACTATTGTTCTGAATGCTTCCCATAACAGACTTTGCGCGTCTATTACTATCATATGGAGGTTTATCGGTAACAGGAGGAAGTTGCCCCAAATCTCCTACGAGAACCATAGAAACACCACCAAAACTCATGTCTGCTCTTTCAGGGAATGCTTGACGAAGTCGGGAGTCCACGTTTTCTAGCAAACTTTGTCCAATGAAGCTCATTTCATCAATCAATACATATTTTATGTGGCAGATCTCTTGTTGGAATGTTGCAAGTCTCGATCCTTCCAATTCTGTAAAATCTGTAATAGGGATTCGAAGTTGTGAATGGATCGTCGAGGCACCAATATTAAAAGCTACAACTCCTGTTGGTGCAAGCAATAGAAGAGGAGAACGTTCTGGGAATGATGCATCAAAAAGTGCCTGACGAATTGCACCAATCAAATAGGATTTTCCTGTTCCTGTTTTCCTTGAACTATCATGAGCAATGGAATGTTATTTTGACGTTGATTATAATGTGTCATTATTATATCAAGTGCTTGTTTTTGTTTAGCACCCAAGGTGTCGTAATTGAAATTTGGGGCTAATTCATCGTCTATAACCAACCCATTTTCTTTCATGTTGCTTATGAATTTTATTGCTTTACTTGTGTATTCTTCACCTCGATATTCATCATTCCACAACTTGTCTGTCAATATCTCTCCTTCCCAACATATCTATTTCTGTCACTTGCAAAATTTGACCACGATGAAGCCTACACATGATTTCCCAATCATGTTCTATTGTATTCTGTTGAACATGTTGATTAATTTCCTCTTCAGAATCGCTGTTATTTTCAATGTCTTCTACTGCAATCCTCCTTTCCACATGCCATGGATTATAACAGAACGATTCCCAGTTTGAACTTATTGAATCAGAATCAAGTCCAATATCTCTCTATATCCCAAAACGGCTTGTAAAGCAACAACTCGACCAACAAAAATCAACCCATTTATGAGATTCCCGAGGGACACAGGAAAACCTTGGGAACACTCTCACAATAGCTGCCAAACTCCTGACCTCCCACTTGTTATCTCGTTTTCTCCTTGGATTATATGTCCAAGATCTAGCGGCATTAATAAGAGACACACTTTCCATGGAAAAAGGCCTATTCTTGTACCCGTCAATGAAACTTATTACATGTTCTTCATGATCATCTCCATCAGTTGTTACTTTTTTGAACACCTCATCGGGAAACATTCAAATTGACAAATACTCTACTGCTCTCTACCAAAGGGAGCTCCAACAACATGTGACATGTTTCTTGTGCACCAATGTCTCTTTCAACAATTGTTTCAGTTAGAAGTCTCCTGTATGCTGCCGCTGCCATTTCATCCGGGTTTTCTATGTTTGCAATCCGCATCAACATTTGATGATAAGTTTGAGCTTTTTCTGCTTTTAATATACTTTAATGTACTTGTAATGCCCGTGCACCGAGAACTTCTGGTTCTGCCACCCTGGCCTCCTCCCAACCACCCGGCCTGCTAAATTTTTACCATAGTGTCTTGTCTGTCCTTGCGGGAGGGTGAGCGAAGTCACGTTTTTCTTCGCCGTGATCTCCTTTTGATCCTCTTTCAATGCGTGCAGGTGGGGGTTAGGTGCGTCTGTTCTTCCTGTGCGTTTTTTCTTCTTTCCTGGCACGTTTTTCTTGCCTTGGTTGTTGCGTGGGTGGGTATGTATGGATCCTGAGAATTGTGCTGTACAGGCAGCTGCAGTGGAGCGCAGAACTAAAATTCTCCTCGGAGAGTGCCGTGTGGAGGTGTCTGGCTATATGCAGCAGCTACAGAGCAGAGAAGTAAACTTATCTCAGAAAATAAGTGGCCTCCAGAGAGAGTGAGGTGCGACAGCTGCAGGGCAATCCCAAGGCACCGCCAGTGTTGATCCTGATGTTCTGGATGCACGCAACCTCAATGCAGAAGCTGTCTTGAGCGCTTCCAACGTGCAGGTCGTCCACTATGTTGTTATCTGTTCAGTTCGACTGCATCCTCAAACTCGGGTTTCTCCCCTTCTGGTTATGTTCTCAATCGACGAAGTGACAGTGAAGGTGTTGCAAGGGCAGCGTGTTGGCGGGTTAACCATTTTTGGTGTTCTGTCCAGTCTGTTCGGGTTGCACGCGACCACAGCCATGATCGGCTGTTGCAAAATCTCGCCGCTGTGGTAGAAGAATGGGATAAAGTTTTTGGTTGAGCTGTCTCGCCTTTGCATTTTGGAAAGTCGCAAATGGGTGATGAAGTTATCATGGAAGAAGCTCAATCAAATCTTGAGGCAAGTTTTGCAAGTGAGGCTGAGATTTCATTCAATACTGTTCCTAGCTCTGGCTGGAAGTTATTCCAGCGCCTAGCCCATGGGTTGATATGGGGGTTTGTTGTGAAGATACAGAGCAAAGGAACATTGAAATGCAGCTTGCCTCCACTTTCTTTTTTTTACATCATCTTTTGTTTTGAACGACACTTCCTTGCATTATTTCTTGTTTTTACCACAACATTGTGGATGCATTGAGTGGATTTTGTGGCCTGTTCTACACATTTGATCCCTCCTTATATGATGTAAGTAAAATTCAAGGCTTCTTTAGAAATTTATTTAAAAAGTTGGTTTTTCTTTGTTAAAATATGTGCTGATGATATATATATATCTCCGTGCGTGTGTAAGAGATGACAGTTGCATTTGATTTGAGAGTAGCACACATTGTGAAGAAATTTCTGCGATTCTTTATGGTATGCGATTCATATACGGACGGAGCTTTGCAGGAGATATTCTTGTGTTCTTCATTGGGGGGAAAAAGAGATGTATTTTTAGAGATTTCTTTCACAGGGATTTCTTTTAAGGAAACAGTAAACTATATCAGGACGTGAAGGCTCAGATTCTTGTCAAAGGGCATTGATGATACTGAAGCAGGTGGACAGGTATTTACATTTAGGATTTCACTCTAGTGTTTGTTTTAAGTAGATTTTTTTTTAGCAAGATCATGGCTGAGGCCGATAAGAAAAGTGTTGAATTGAATAAACATGAGGACGAAGATGAAGTTCAGTTTATCATGGCATCAGTACTTGAAGGAGATAAGGATGAGGATGACCATGATGATAATACTAAGCTAAAAACAATGTCTCTCCAGCAAGAAAGGAAGATGCTTCCCATCGATGCTTTGAGAGAAGAGTTGATTCAGGTCATAAATGATCATCAGATTGTTGTTGTTGTGGGGGAGACTGGATCAGAGAAGACGACACAGATACCTCAGTATTTATATGAAGCAGGGTATACAAAACTAGGGAAGATTGGGTGCACACAGCCACATGGAGTCGCAACAATGAGTGTGGCTTCTCGAGTTGCACAGGAAATGGGTGTTAAACTAGGTCATGATGTGGGTTATTCTGTTGAGTTTGAAGACTGTACATATCATAAAACAGTTCTCACATATATGACAGATGCAGTGTGTCTGAGGGAATTTATGGAGGAACCAGATCTAGCAAGCTACAGCTGCAATGTTTGCACCGAGATTTTGACGCTATCCCCAAATCTGATGAAGGAAAAGGTTGTGTATCATCACGGTAGATGCCTACCCGAGCCAGGAGCGTGGTGTAATCAATATGTCTCGTGTCCGAGCTTCAAATCATGGGGTTGGTTTGTAGCTAGCTTTTTTTTACTGCGTGATTGTGGCGCTAGCTCGAGCTCGCAAAGCACTTTGGGTTAAAGGCAAGCAACGTCATTGAAACAATCATATGCATATGGAGATGGCGTTTTAAACCAGGCATGTTAAATCTACCCCTTGTAATAGTTTTCTACCTTCTTTCAGTATCTTGAAATGAATTTTCTTTCCTCTTGAATGGCGCCTAGACTAGATGTTTTCATGGTTGTTTATATCACTGCCTGATTGTGTGGTTGTTCCTTTAAATCTTATTCCAATTTCGCTGATTTTGCTTGGAATGTTCCTTCCTCTCTTATAGCTTACTCTATTTCATATTTGTCTAAATGGGTTACTGCAATATTGAGTGATGCAGTCTAGTTCGTAGGGAAGGAAACATTATTGAGTTTTGTTTGCTTATATGACTTTCTTTTAAAAAAAGAATTCTGTGATGGTAATTATAATTGAAGGTTACTAAATAGAAGGTTAAGCCTACATACCTCTTTTGGTTGAATAAATATGCATTTCCTGTTTAGGGCTCTCTTGTTTTGCTAAAAGGTACATTAATAGTGACGTTGTGTCTGAAACTTGTTTAAGCCTATGGGCATTCCTTACTTTATGTTTGATTAGAAAATGGCATTTGGGGTTTGTTTTAGAACTGTACATGGTTGACTGTTGTACCTAGTCTAGATGAGGATAACTTTGGCATCTATTTTGGCCTCCACGTGTTGAGAGTATTACTATACCTATTTCTTGATGTAAACTCTTGTTTGATTAAAGCAAGGGAAACATTGTAAGTTTTGAATGAAATTTCTACAATTTTTATTAAGGGTCATGTAAAAGCAACCTATTACTAGCTAATTTGAAACAAAAGTTGTAGGTGAATCCATGGTAATCTTGGACTCGTGAACTCGTTTCCTGTTAGATGACAGCTGATTTCAGTGATAATATCATAGGTGGTTGTTATATTTATCTATTTGATATTTGCTAAGACTTTTCCTCGATAAGCCCACATGGATCGGGTAAAATTTTCCATCTTCTATACCTTTGGCAAGGAGTTCATAGAACTTCTATCACGACGCGCGCTGCGTAACCTTCCTGATAGCTATGTGCGTTGGTTCTTGGTTTGTGCTTGTACTCGTGGTAAGGTCTTTTGAGTCTGGGGCATCGTTGGTGTTTTTCCCTCTGCGTATCGAATCCCTTTGTTTTCGAACTCGAATACCGTATACTTCAAACTTGGTTACTAAAAGGTCCCATTTTGTG
This sequence comes from Taxus wallichiana var. yunnanensis, assembly GCA_018340775.1. Taxonomy (NCBI): domain Eukaryota; kingdom Viridiplantae; phylum Streptophyta; class Pinopsida; order Cupressales; family Taxaceae; genus Taxus; species Taxus wallichiana. The sequence goes on from CM031236.1 coordinate 493,524,109, forward strand.
GCCTTGTTAGGGAAATCAATTTTTATTTTAATGTTTTTGACATTGTCTGAATTATATAAAAATTATTAACGACTTTTGAGTTTAGTCTTCCCTTATATTATGTAGAGAAGTTGACGATTAGGATAGGGTTTGTTGGTAGAATAATGGCCCTTTCTGTGTCTCTTTCGTACGCGTTTGGAAAAGTGGATTTGTTTTGGTTAACTAGTACTACGTTTTAAGAAATCCGATAAGGAGGTAGTGGTAAACTCCTTGGTTAAAACCAAAACTATAGTTGTGTTCTTTTAAGGGCATCGAACCCATATTACTTTGAAGCCCCCTGGAAGAATTGGATAACGTCATTTTTGCTTCGCGCCTACGATCATAATTAGTACGCTTTGTCTTCTCTTGGACCCCTTTAGTTGGATGGAGTAAATTTTGGATTCCTATCACGTAACCCATAGCATTACATGAAGGAGATATCAACACTCTTGACTTTCTTGTTTCCAACCCATAAGGTCTTGCCTTGATTTATGTAATTTTGTTCTTACTAGTATTTGGACTTTCTCCTTGTTGGATGATTTAGTTTTCTCTCTCATGAGATTAATATTGGAGTTGTGAGTTGTGTTTTAATCCATTTCTGAATTTAGAATATTCTTTTCTTGATATTGTTAATTGTTAGCTTATTATTGCATTGTGTAGCCTTAACATGCTCAGTTCTTGCGAACTGACTTTAGTTAATATTTGTGCAGATGGATTATGCGAGTAGACTAGAAGAAAAGAGTGTAAAAGTTTCATCTGTACCATTATGAAGTTCCTTGTAAAAAAAAATGTCCAATGTGTTGTAAATTGTGTAACATTGCTTGTAAAGAGAGTTGATATGACCTCTTGCCTTGTATTGTTTGGTAATGGTGAAATAAAGTGTCTTGTTCTTGTGTAGTTAAGCTTGAAATTATCCTTGTGAGAAATGGCATTCAATCTTTACATTGATATGAGTATTGTAAAACTTTGATCTTGAGAATAAATTATTAAGTTAAATCTTTCTAAGACTTAGCGACAATATTTTATAAGTAAAGTAAAATGAGTCGGTTAACCCTTAAAGAAGCTAAACAAAAATAATAATTTTATATTCAACAAATAAATGTAAAGGTGATCTATTTGAAATCAAATACTTCCATGAGTGATCAAAATGAAAACATCCTTTGTGAAGTAAACATTTATAAATTGATACCCCTAGCTAAACTAGCGAACACTATCCCTTTGGGGTGAACTCTTAAACAAGCTTAAAGGAAAACAATGGTTAGTTTTGGAAGATATTAAGATTTAGTAAGTAGGAGAAGACTTTAAGTGAACTACTCTTCAGTGTATAAGAAATTAACTCAGTTGGTGAGATGAATTTGTGCGAACCATATATTGATTCCTTCTGAAAACTTAAGTCATGAGCTAAAGGGTGTCTTACCAAAATAAATAAACCCCAACCATTTCTTACTTGTGGCTTACCCTAATTTGTGAGTGTGTCATGTGGTTGGACTTCCATGTTGTCTCGTCAAAAAGAAAAATAAATTGTCCTTGATAAGTGTGAATGTTTCCGTGCTGACCTTGTGGTCTTCCCCGTAACAAATGGTTCCAAGTGTTGGTTGTAACCTTGTGACGACATGTTGTGTCGTGTTGAGTCAAAGCAAGTCAAAAAAAAAAAAAAGTTATCCTGTATTTCACTGTGTTGTTCTTGTGTTGGTATTTTTGGTGCGTTACATTTTGGTATCAGAGCGTAGGTTCATGCTCTCGAACCTATGGGCCGGATTGGTGTTGTATGGTGATGTTGCATGGTGGTGGTGGTGTTACATGATGATATTGATGATGATGATGATGTTGCATGATGATGATTTATATTGGAAGAGTAATGTGCTTTAAGCGTGATGTGATTATTGTCGTAATTGTGATATTGTGAACGCACGTGATGTGTATGTCACTCAGTGCGTATTTGTCATCATGTTGATGTGTTGGGGATGAGAGTATTCTCTCTCCTTCTTGTGGATTCTAGGAAGAATTCACGTGTAAATTATTGTTTGTGATGTGTGAAAAGAATTCTAATGTGGATGACGTAGTGTTGGAGCATTGTGGCATATTGTGATATGTGGGTGTATCAATGTGTTGTATGACTAGTTGATGTTAAAAGAAACGAGTTGTATCATGATGTTTTTACCATGTTCTGAAGAAATGTGTGTACTACCTTGTTATGAAGCAATTATTGTTATGTTGTGATGTTATTATGTTCATCGTATATATGAGTTGTGTAATATGTAATGCCTCATGTTGTGAATTGGGTCATACGGTGAGTGTATGAACCCTATCGTATTGTGATTGCACTTTGGGTGCAGAATGTAGTAAAGTGATGTATTGTGCCCTGTGAATGTATAATTGTGATCTACCCCGTATACCTACCATACGTGAGACGTTATGGTAGCTATGTGTGTACCACCATGGTGTTAGTGATGTAGTTACATGTTATGTTGTGAGCCTTACACTAACCGACCCTGAGGGAGATCGGTAGAAGTGTATGTTGAGAGTGAGGAATGGTGTACCATGGGTCAATAACTCGAGTCAAAACTCGGTTTAGTAGATTACATGTGACTCTTTCCTCTCTCCCTATGTGGTTGTATGTATGCAACCTTAGTGTATCTATGACTATGTTTAGCCTTGTCGAAGGGTGGCGGGATTGATATATATATTTTACGAGCTGAGGCTCGATGTTTAGAAGTGCAACTGACTCGTTGAGTACCCCTTTGGTGGCCAGATAAGGCCACACAGTTATCGTAATGTGACATTATTATAAGTTGATTTTATTCGTAAATTGAGCTTTTACTTTATTTTTGCAAGGACCAGCATCTTTTCTTGATTGCAATGCTTTACAATTTTGGGCATTTCCTTGGTTTGTGGCACTAACATGGGGATTTGATACTAACTTTGGCCATTTGGTCATTTATTTTAGCTTGATTTGGGGTCTTCTTTTAAATTTGGAATTTTTACCGCCTTGCCCAAGGCTTGTACTTTGCCACTTGGCACTTTGATTGGATTGTTGTTTGGTTCTAATGTCGTGATGTGTGGAATAGGGTCATGGGATGCACCATGGATTGGTTGGACCTATGGACCCGCTTCGTTGTATGGGGAAGTACGCCCCGAGGGGTACATATGACTAGCGGGTTATGGAGAACTACGCGTTATTATGTCACTTGGGTTAGGAGTGTCCAAACTCTGTGTGTCTTTGACCATGGGGACAACCGGCCTCCTTGAGGGAGGCAAAAGAGTTTGAGGGAGGCATAAGAGACTTGAGGGAGGCATAAGAGACTTGAGGGAGGCATAAGAGTTTGAGGGAGGCATAAGAGACTTGAGGGAGGCATAAGAGTTTGAGTTTGAGGGAGGCATAAGAGACTTGAGGGAGGCATAAGAGTTTGAGGGAGGCTTATGATATTTCTCTGTATGGTTGATGTTTAGGATATATGTTGAGTTATTGTGATGTTTGGTAGTGGTCTTTTGATGTATGTGTTACTCATGTCAGATGGTTATGTGTTGTGATGTTGTGGACATGTCATTGATTCCCTTGTGGACACTATGTACTGTAGCATGGTTTGTTTGTTATGTGAGTCTTTCATTGATGCAAATTGAGGAAATGTACGGTGGATTGTAGTACTCTTTTGTTTGAGTATTTGGTATATCGAGTCATTGATGTGTGATGAGTACTATGTTATGGGAAGTGTGCCTATTCTTTTCCGTAATTGTGTAACCTTTTGTGGTGTAATACAATCTTGAAGTATATACTTGTGTGCTTGTGAATCTATAGTGTCTTGTGAACCTGATAGGGTGTTGTGGTAGCAGTTCATGTTGGGCACCCACAATAAAGAATAAACCAAAACTCTTCAATGATGAGATTTTAAAAGGAATTAAACTAAGAATAATGTTAATAGAAAGAGACTAATGAAAATAACAAACAAGAAAGAACTGCCAATCTTCACAGAACATTTAAAGTTAAAATTTCTACCAAATGTTCCTAAGGCTACCCTGTGGCCGTGCTTTAATCAGCTAAATTTTAAACCCTAGGGTGTAATTTCCCCTTTACCTGTTCTTGGTTACGTACTTTTTTTTCCTTTTCCTTTCCTCTGTGTTATGTCGCATCGAGGACGATGCTTTCTTAAGGGGAGGAGAATGTAACGCCCCGTGCCCGAGAACTTCTAGTTACGCCACCACCGGCCTCCTCCCAACCATACTGCTAAATTTTTACAATAGTAAAATTTGTTATCATCCTTGCGGGAGGGTGGCGAAGTCACGTTTTCTTCGCCGTGATCTCCTTTTGATCCTCTTTCAATGCGTGCAGGTGGGGGTTAGGTGCGTCTGTTCTTCCTGTGCGTTTTTTCTTCTTTCCTGGCACGTTTTTCTTGCCTTGGTTGTTGCGTGGGTGGGTATGGATCCTGAGAATTCGGTTCATTTGCAGGTGCAGTGGATGCAACTAAAATTCTCCTCGGAGAGTGCCGTGTGGAGGTGTCTGGCTATATGCAGCAGCTACAGAGCAGAGAAGTAAACTTATCTCAGAAAATAAGTGGCCTCCAGAGAGAGTGAGGTGCGACAGCTGCAGGGCGATCCCAAGGCACCGCCAGTGTTGATCCTGATGTTCTGGATGCACGCAACCTCAATGCAGAAGCTGTCTTGAGCGCTTCAACATGCGTGGAGTCGTCCATTTATGTATTTGTTATCTCTTTTTAGTTATTGCATCCTCAAACTCGGGTTTCTCCCCTTCTGGTTATGTTCTCAATCGACGAAGTGAAAGTGAAGGTGTTGCAAGGGCAGTGTGTTGGCGGGTTAACCATTTTGGTGTTCATGTCTAAAGTCTCTTTACGGGGTTGCACGCGACCCACCGGCCATGATCGCTGTTGCAAAAATCTCAGGTTGTGGTAGAAGAACGGGATAAAGTTTTTGGTTGAGCTGTCTCGCCTCTGCATTTTGGAAAGTCGCTCCGTCCAGGTGATGAATTTATCATGGAAGAAGCTCAATCAAATCTTGAGGCAAGTTTTGCAAGTGAGGCTGAGATTTCATTCAATACTGTTCCTAGCTCTGGCTGGAAGTTATTCCAGCGCCTAGCCCATGGGTTGATATGGGGTTTTGTTGTGAATGAAGAAGAGCAAAGGAACATTGAAATGCAGCTTGCCTCCACTTTCTTTTTTTTACATCATCTTTTGTTTTGAACGACACTTCCTTGCATTATTTCTTGTTTTTACCACAACATTGTGGATGCATTGAGTGGATTTTGTGGCCTGTTCTACACATTTGATCCCTCCTTATATGATGTAAGTAAAAATCAAGGCTTCTTTAGAAGCTATTTAAGGCCTGGTTTTGCTGTTAAAATATGTGCTGATGATATATATATATCTCCGTGCGTGTGTAAGAGATGACAGTTGCATTTGATTTGAGAGTAGCACACATTGTGAAGAAAGAAGCCATTGCGATTCTGATTATGGTATGAGATTCATCGGCACGATTTGAGCGAGGCGGGGAGATATTCTTGTGTTCTTCTTTGGGGAAAAAGATATGTATTTTTAGAGATTTCTTTCATGAGGATTTCTTTTAAAGAAGCTTGAAGATAAACTATATCGGGCCGTGAAGGCTCGGATTCTTGTCAAAGGGCATGATGATGATCTTGAAGCAGGTGGACAGGTATTTACATTTAGGATTTCACTCTAGTGTTTGTTTTAAGTAGATATTTTTTTTTATTAGCAAGATCATGGCTGAGGCCGATAAGAAAAGTGTTGAATTGAATAAACATGAGGACGAAGATGAAGTTCAGTTTATCATGGCATCAGTACTTGAAGGAGATAAGGATGAGGATGACCATGATGATAATACTAAGCTAAAAAACAATGTCTCTCCAGCAAGAAAGGAAGATGCTTCCCATCGATGCTTTGAGAGAAGAGTTGATTCAGGTCATAAATGATCATCAGATTGTTGTCAAAATGGGGAGAGGATGGATCGGAGAAGGACGACACGAGATACCTCGGTATTTATATGAAGCAGGGTATACAAAACTAGGGAAGATTGGGTGCACACAGCCACATGGAGTCGCAACAATGAGTGTGGCTTCTCGAGTTGCACAGGAAATGGGTGTTAAACTAGGTCATGATGTGGGTTATTCTGTTGAGTTTGAAGACTGTACATATCATAAAACAGTTCTCACATATATGACGGAGCATAAAGTGTGTACGGGGAATTTATGGAGGAACCAGATCTAGCAAGCTACGGCTGCAATGTTTGCATAGAGATTTTGATGTTGTCCCCAAATCGATGAAGGAAAAGGTTGTGTATCATCACGGTAGATGCCTACCCGAGCCAGGAGCGTGGTGTAATCAATATGTCTCGTGTCCGAGCTTCAAATCATGGGGTTGGTTTGTAGCTGTTTTTTACTGCGTGATTGTGGCGCTAGCTCGAGCTCGCAAAGCACTTTGGGTTAAAGGCAAGCAACGTCATTGAAACAATCATATGCATATGGAGATGGCGTTTTAAACCAGGCATGTTAAATCTACCCCTTGTAATAGTTTTCTACCTTCTTTCAGTATCTTGAAATGAATTTTCTTTCCTCTTGAATGGCGCCTAGACTAGATGTTTTCATGGTTGTTTATATCACTGCCTGATTGTGTGGTTGTTCCTTTAAATCTTATTCCAATTTCGCTGATTTTGCTTGGAATGTTCCTTCCTCTCTTATAGCTTACTCTATTTCATATTTGTCTAAATGGAGTTCTTTATGATATTGAGTGATGCGGTCTAGTTCGTAGGGAAGGAAACATTATTGAGTTTTGTTTGCTTATATGACTTTCTTTTAAAAAAAGAATTCTGTGATGGTAATTATAATTGAAGGTTACTAAATAGAAGGTTAAGCCTACATACCTCTTTTGGTTGAATAAATACGCATTTCCTGTTTAGGGCTCTCTTGTTTTGCTAAAAGGTACATTAATAGTGACGTTGTGTATGCGAAACTTGTTTAAGCCTATGGGCATTCCTTACTTTATGTTTGATTAGAAAATGGCATTTGGGGTTTGTTTTAGAAGCTGTACATGGTTATTTGTTTGTACCTAGTCTAGATGAGGATAACTTTGGCATCTATTTTGGCCTCCACGTGTTGAGAGTATTACTATACCTATTTCTTGATGTAAACTCTTGTTTGATTAAAGCAAGGGAAACATTGTAAGTTTAATGAATGAAATTTCTACAATTTTTTTATTAAGGGTGTAAGCAACCTATTACTAGCTATTTGAAACAAAAGTTGTAGGTGAATCCATGGTCTTGGACTCGTGAACTCGTTTCTGTTAGATGACTGATTTCGGTGATAATATCATAGGTGGTTGTTATATTTATCATTTGATATTTTTTAAGACTTTTCTCGATAAGCCCACATGGATCGGGTAAAATTTTCCATCTTCTATACCTTTGGCAAGGAGTTCATAGAACTTCTAGGCCACGACATAGCTGCGTAACCTTCACGATAGCTATGTGCGTTGGTTCTTGGTTTGTGCTTGTACTCGTGGTAAGGTCTTTTGAGTGCAGGGCATCGTTGGTGTTTTCCCTCTGCGTATCGAATCCCTTTGTTTCGAACTCGAATACCATATACTTCAAACTTGGTTACTAAAAGGTCCCATTTTGTGGCCTTGTTAGGGAAATCAATTTTTATTTTAATGTTTATTGACATTGTCTGAATTATATAAAAATTATTAACGACTTTTGGGTTTAGTCTTCCCTTATATTATGTAGAGAAGTTGACGATTAGGATAGGGTTTGTTGGTAGAATAATGGCCCTTTCTGTGTCTCTTTCGTACGCTTTTGGAAAAGTGGATTTGTTTTGGTTAACTAGTACTACGTTTTAAGAAATCCGATAAGGAGGTAGTGGTAAACTCCTTGGTTAAAACCAAAACTATAGTTGTGTTCTTTTAAGGGCATCGAACCCATATTACTTTGAAGCCCCCTGGAAGAATTGGATAACGTCATTTTTGCTTCGCGCCTACGATCATAATTAGTACGCTTTGTCTTCTCTTGGACCCCTTTAGTTGGATGGAGTAAATTTTGGATTCCTATCACGTAACCCATAGCATTACATGAAGGAGATATCAACACTCTTGACTTTCTTGTTTCCAACCCATAAGGTCTTGCCTTGATTTATGTAATTTTGTTCTTACTAGTATTTGGACTTTCTCCTTGTTGGATGATTTAGTTTTCTCTCTCATGAGATTAATATTGGAGTTGTGAGTTGTGTTTTAATCCATTTCTGAATTTAGAATATTCCTTTCTTGATATTGTTAATTGTTAGCTTACTATTGCATTGTGTAGCCTTAACATGCTCAGTTCTTGCGGGTGACTTTAGTTAATATTTGTGCGAGATGGATTATGCGAGTAGACTAGAAGAAAAGAGTGTAAAAGTTTCATCTGTACCATTATGAAGTTCCTTGTAAAAAAATGTCCAATGTGTTGTAAATTGTGTAACATTGCTTGTAAAGAGAGTTGATATGACCTCTTGCCTTGTATTGTTTGGTAATGGTGAAATAAAGTGTCTTGTTCTTGTGTAGTTAAGCTTGAAATTATCCTTGTGAGAAATGGCATTCAATCTTTACATTGATATGAGTATTGTAAAACTTTGATCTTGAGAATAAATTATTAAGTTAAATCTTTCTAAGACTTAGCGACAATATTTTATAAGTAAAGTAAAATGAGTTGGTTAACCCTTAAAGAAGCTAAACAAAAATAATAATTTTATATTCAACAAATAAATGTAAAGGTGATCTATTTGAAATCAAATGCTTCCATGAGTGATCAAAATGAAAACATCCTTTGTGAAGTAAACATTTATAAATTGATACCCCTAAGCTAAACTAGTGAACACTATCCCTTTGGGGTGAACTCTTAAACAAGCTTAAAGGAAAACAATGGTTAGTTTTAAGAAGATTAAGATTTAGTAAGTAGGAGAAGACTTTAAGTGAACTACTCTTGGTGTATAAGAAATTAACTCGAGTTGGTGAGATGAATTTGTGCGAACCATATATTGATTCCTTGAAAACTTAAGTCATGAGCTAAAGGGTGTCTTACCAAAATAAATAAACCCTAACCATTTCTTCTTGTGGCTTGCCTAATTTGTGAGTGTGTGATGTGGTTGGACTTCCATGTTGTCTCGTCAAAAGAAAAATAAATTGTCCTTGATAAGTGTGAATGTTTCCGTCTTGACCTTGTGGTCTTCCCGTAACAAATGGTTCCAGTGTTGGTTGTAACCTTGTGACGACATGTTGTGTCGTGTTGAGTCAAAGCAAGTCAAAAAAAAAAAAAAAAGTTATCTGTATTTCTTGTGTTGTTCTTGTGTTGGTATTTTTGGTGCAACGACTACGGCATGCTTGGAAAGAACAGTAAATCTACATTTGCTCTCCACAATTGTAATATGAGCGATTATGTGTATTTACCCTATCATCATTTCTCGCGGAGTTCAACAATTTTGTAAATATTAGAAGTCAACATACAAAACAATTCTACACAAATTGGACATGATTTTGCTACAAAAACATCAAACAATTAATTTCGAGACTTCTAAAAAAATACATCGTCCCAAAATGGACAAGTTTAACATACATTAGGGGCACCCTCATTACGTTGCTTTAAAAGCCTTTTCAAAAACACAGGCTGACGTCCAAATTTGAACGTGCTAGGATAGTTTCAAAGGGAAATATCCCATTCAAAAATCCTAGCTCCTGGTATCGAAAAAGGCACATGCAACGCTAGATTCCGAGTTGGACAAATGTCCGTAGCTTCTTGTGTAAATGGTATACCAATTTTAGATAATTATTTCCAAAATGTAGTAAATACAAATCATGAATGAACTATATATAGATCTATCTAATATTCAAAGGCACCATGATATTCCGATTCATCTAATATTTAAAAGCACAATGACATTCAAAATTTCATATTACACTAAAAAAGACATTACTTGTAAAATTCACACAAAAGTCTAAAATTGAATTCTTCCAGCATTAATTATAAAATACCCTATCATTAATTAATAAAATGCCATACCCTTTACTATGTAAAAAGAGATCAATTAATAAAATAAATAAAAGATATTAATTAATATAGTTTTTGGTTTGTTGTAATATTTGTGAGCATGTTCATGTTTATTTTTTTACATAAATTGACATTTCTATTTTGAATGTACTATATTATGCACATGTATATTATTTTCTTATTGTTGTCTAATGTGTATAAGTGAATGTAGTGTAATATGTTTTGTGTAATATGTATTGATAAAAGTGATCAAATTTATAGTGTAATACCCTTTATTGTGTAATACCCATTTCACTTTATCATTGATTTACTGTGTAATACCCTTTACTTTGAAATACCCATTTCACCATATCATTAATTAATAAAATACCATACCCTTTAGTGTGATCATTGATTTACTGTGTAATACCCTTTACTTTGAAATACTCATTTCACCGTATCATTAATTAATAAAATACCATACCCTTTACTGTGTAAAAAGAGATCAATTAATAAAAGAAATAAAAGAAATTAAATTTACGGAAGAAAAAATCAATAAACCATTTACTGTGTCCAAAAATTTATACCTCACAATTCTTGAATAGAAACCAAATAAGTCTTTTCCACAATTCCTTGTGATTTGAAAAATGCACAATGTTATCCCTGAACAATCCATATAAATATAAGAATAAAATAATCAATGTGGAAACATCATTTTAAGAAATCAATTAATAAAGGAAATAAAATAAATTAAATTTACCAAAGCAATCAATAAACCTTTTACTGTGTCCAAAAATTTATACCTCAAAATTTTTGAATAGAAAGCAAATAAGTCTGTTCCAACAATTCCTTATGGTTTCAAAAGTGCACAATGTTATCCCTGAACAATCCATATAAACTAAAATAATCAATGTGAAAACATCCTTTTATTAAGAAAATTCAAACCAATGCACATACCAGTTAAAGAAAATGTAGGCATATTGTTACTTACCTTTACCAGAGTCTCTGCAAAAGAGAGAAGAAAAGTAAGGGAAGCACATGCCTAAAATGTTTGGGTGCGGAACAGTTTTGTAACTGTTCTTATAATATTTTTTTAATTAAAAAGTGAACTTATATGTATAATAAATTTATTCAATTAATTTTATTCATATGTATTTTAATAAAAGAAATCAAATTTACGGTGTAATACCCTTATCATTAATTAATAAAATATGGTGTAATAACCTTATCTACAATTGAATTTATTGTGTAATACCTTTAATACCTATTTCACCCTATCATTAATTAATAAAAGAAATTAAATTTACCAAAACAATGAATTAATAGGTGAAATTAAATTTACCATGTAATACCCATTAATTTCACCTTATCATTAATTAATAAAATACAATTGAATTTACTGTGTAATACCCTTTACTTTGAAATCTCATTTCACCATTTTATTAATTAATAAAATACCATACCCTTTACTAACCAAAAAGATCAATTAATAAAAGAAATTAAATTTACGGAAGCAATCAATAAAGGATTTTTTTATTACCATGTAATACCCATTTCACCTTATCATTAATTAATAAATTTACTGTGTAATACCCTTTACTTTGAAATCCCATTTCACCATTTTATTAATTAATTAAATACCATACCCTTTACTAACCAAAGAGATCAATAAAAGAAATTAAATTTACCCATTTACTATGTAATAACCCATTTCATTACACCCATTTATCCATTTACCGCGTAATACCCATTTCACTTAGCACATTTATTTGGGTTTTTATTTACGCATTTTTTTATTTACACAAATAAATTTTCACGGGCACGACATCAGACTCCTCAACTCAATATATATGTAAATGAAGATGCCTCTCGGCATAAAAATAAATTTTCACGGGCACGACATCAGACTCCTCAACTCAATATATATGTAAATGAAGATGCCTCTCGGCATAATAAATAGAGTTTATGAATTACATAGATAAATTTATAATTATAACAATATAATTTTATAAATTAATTAATATTATTTAATATAAAGTATTATATTAATAATTTATATTATATATTGATAACAATAAATATTTATATATAATAAAATATAGTAAATATAACTTTATTTATAAGCTGTAATTATTTATTACATTTTATAGTCAAATTTATAGTTTAAATTATAAACTTGTTTATAGTATATTATAATTAATATTATAAATTTATTATTTTCACCATATACATTGATCAAGAAAACTATTTAAGAAATTCTTTAATAATATACATTTTAACCATATTATAATGATAAATTGAAATTGAAATAAATAGAATTTATAATTTTAGTAATATAATTAATATTATTTAGTATATTAAAATATTATATTAATAATATATACATTCATAAAAATATATATAATACATACCATTTACTTCTCATATATTATTATATACATAAATATTATAACCATATTATAATAATAAATTTAAATTTAAATAAATATAATTATAAATAATTTATAATTTAATAATAGTATTTAGTAAATTAATAATATTATTTTATATATTACAATATTATATTAATAATATTACCATATATAATTATAACAATAAATATAAATATATAATAAAAAGTATTAAATAGAATTATAAACTCATTTGCAATATAATATTATTAATTAATATTGTAAATTTATTATTCACTATGAAACAATTTATTACATTCATATAAAAATATAATACATAACATTTACTACTTATTACATATGTTATTATATGATATATTATTATATTTAAGCATCATATATATTGATCAAGAAAAATATCTAAGAATTTCATTAATAATATACATTTTAATCTTATTATAATGATGAATTAAAATTTAACTAAATAGAATTTATAAATAATTTATAATTTAGTTAATACTCTACATATAATATATTAATAAATTAAATGTTATTAATTAGTTTGTAGGTGTTTAATATTTTACAAGTAAATAATCATATATGTTTAATATATTATATATATAAATTTATTAATATTATTAGCAACTATATTCTATCTATACAATTTGTAACACACCAAAAATATCAACACAAGGACAACACAGTGAAATACAGGATAACTTTTTTTTTTGACTTGCTTTGACTCAACACGACACAACATGTCATCACAAGGTTACAACCAACACTAGGAACCACTTGTTATGGGGGAGACCACAAGGTCAACACGGAAACGTTCACAACTATCAAGGACAATGTACTCTTCTTTTGACAAGACAACATGGAAGTCCAATCCACATGACTCAGTCATAGCTAGGGCATCCCATGAGGAATTTCTTGTTAAATTATCTTGTTTACTAAAATGTCTCTTAATTCTTAACTTACGTTCTTATAAAATTTCATGTAATGATTCACACAATTCTTTTCACAAGGGAGAACTTCTTTATTTTCAACGGTTGACTAAATAGCTTAAGGCCAAGCTTTCTAAACTGGGATCATCAATTTGATGTCCAAATCTTTCTTATTCATTTGATTTTAGAAAATTTTCCATTTCTTACAAGGTTAATTAATCTCACTCAAGCCACTAACACATGTTCCACAACTCTATTGCACAGGTGAAGGCATAAGTTCCGATTGAGTGGAAAGTACCACTTAGGGTTCATAACAATAGCCTTCTTGTTTAAAGATTGAATTTTGACCTTGCTTAAGAAATATCACCATGAATTAAGGCATGGGTTAATAGAACAGGACAACAGAATTTAGCTTCAGGGTCACATGGTTTACTATCCGTCTTTCATTGAGGTTAATAGTTTATCGAGATTGGTTAAATGTTCCATCTAGACTTTACTTAATTAAGTTTGACAAAGGGGAACATTTCAAACGATAAAGAGAAATTTAAGGTTTTATTAATCACTTTCCCTCCTACTTATTAAATCCTATCATCTTCTAAAATCTAACCATTGCTTTCACCATGAGGTCATTTAAGATTTCACCATAAAAGGATAATGTTTATTAGCTTGGCTCGAATAAAAAATAATAATAATAATAAGTTATCATGTTTCGTTACAAAAGATAGTTTCCTCTTAATTGTTCCAGGTCTCAAAGGTTATCTAGTAGATCACATCTACATTAATATATATAAATTTTAGTTTAACTTTTATCAGGATTATCCAGCTCACTTTATAGTGCTTACAAACTCATTGCTACTAAGCCTTAGGAGGATTTACAACTCAACATTTTAACTCAAGAGCAAAGTTTAACAGTACTCGTTTGCGGAAACAAAACAAGGCTATATCAATTCATTCCAACATGATGCACAAAACAAAGGGACATACCATCTCTATTGAACCATGACTAGGGAGCAAGAGAGTAATAACATGGGACATGCCCCGCTACTACACTAAGGGTTAAAGTTCACTAGAATATCCCATAACCAAGGGGTAATCAAATTTCATCTTTCACATGATAACCAAACAAACCAAATTTTCAATGATTTACAACAACAATACTCTACAATACATTTTCTAGGCACTCGACCCTTCTTCTAAAATGTCCAAAGGTCCTTTCCAAATTTTATAACATAATACACATTCGTACAAAGGAAATCATAACCAAGATTGATGCAATAATCTACAAGTCTTTCCATCATCTAACCACGTAAGCCATCTCGCAACAATTAATAACCGAGTCGGTTCGTGAGACCGAGCAAGATAAGACTATACATAGCAACAATAAGCTACTAGCTAATAATACCATGAAAGGAAACATTCTATTTCAGAAATGGTTCAAAGTTCTAACCTCTAACAACCTTTTGAAACAAGATGTGATTTTCAACATATCAACTAAAAAAGAAAACCATAAGTTTTAGTTATGAAAATACCTCTAAAACTACGAAGTTTGACAACCAAATACGCAAGACTATGAAATTTAAATGATTAGACACAAGAGTTGAGAGTATTAGGATTTCAATCATATAATCCGGTAGATTATGTGATTGAAATCTAAAGTGTAACCCATCAATCCACATTTTCAAGGTGAAGTCAAAAGATAAAAACTAGACCTGATCTTAGGCTTTGCCAAAAGAATATAGTTTTGGAATCGTTCCATAGGGCCATAGGCCTAATAGGCTATAAACGAACAACGAGGGTAAAAGTAAAGTTCCATCATGTAATCGAGAAAAGTTTAAAGGATGAAAATCTTATATTAAAACCCACAACCATTATATCTTAGGTAATAAGTGACTTCATAGCTAAAAGGATGAGTGGAAAGGACGGAAGAATGTCCGGAATAGGTATTGCCTAACAGCTTACCTACTGAACATAACCAGGGCCGGAATAGCGACAAGCCTCATTAATACCCAAGTTGAATAGGCAATCTAGTACTCTAAACACATCCTTGCAATTTTCATAATACCTTGGATTTATAACCCTCCGTTCTAGAGGAACATAACCATGAATTTAGACTTGGTTGAAATCTTCCGACGTCAACTCACTTCCTATTATCATAAACGATGTATACAAGGAAAAGGTCTCTCAACTATCCTTAATTTACATCTCATCACTAATTTTATGGTAACCTATGCAGAGATTAAACACATAACATACCATTGAAGATAGATATCCTCCAATAACGAACTCTATAACGATGTAATCACAATTATTACATTCGACACATAAACAAACTATTCCATAACTTCTTTTCCCTTTTTGACAACAAAATATATTCACGACCTTCCATCACAATCATTCTAAATTTGCAATGAAAGGTCACTCATCAAGAAGGAAGTACAAACAAGTTTGACTAAATTAAGGAACTTCATGTTACCTTAAGCAGTTGATGAAAACCTTAACTTTCACGAACCATGAAAGATATTACCTTACTCCATCAAGGCATTATGTCGATACATGATTAAATCGATCACACAATGAATCATCAACATACCATATCTTAACACCATAAAGGTCATTAATTTTATCAAATTTTACTCATCGAAAGAGTAGAATCAAAATGGGGTTCTATCAATAATTTATGCCCTTCTATCAACCTGTGACATATTTTCAGCCCCAAACTTCCTTCTTAACAAGCATATATATTGAACTTCTAATTTCCAAAGGCCCTAATAATTTGCACAATACACGAAGTGCATAACCACGCTTATCATAAAAATAATAATAATAATAATAATAATTTCACTGTATGTTTTCCTCTAGGGCAACAACATAATAGGAGTCCAATACTAGTCAAGCTGCAACGTTCTAGGGGCGGTTACAAACCCAAGTTCACAAAAGAGAACAACAACATTTTTGCAGAAGGAAGTAACTTTAAAATTATATATATATATATATATATATATATATATATTTCCATATGATCAATCAAAGCATACACTGAGAACCTTTGTTTGTTTTATATATAAAAGGGTTTGATCACGTCAACAAGAACAACCAACAGAGGCAAATCCAGAAGTAACAAACTGTTAACCATGTACTGAACGCAAATCTACAAAATCATAGATTTAAACCAATTTCTAGAAAGAAAAAGTTTCATTTCAAGAGGTTATTAGATACTAGCATATTATGTATATGGTTAGTCTATCTTTCCTGTTTAACGCATCCACCAGTCGTGAACATCCAACAGGGACTGCTACAGCCACACGCCTTCCGCTTTGTCCTCTGCTTCACTGGTCTTTTCTTGCAATATATCACACCGGGATTCCCTTTTGAAGGCATGACTAGAAGAATGCAATAGGTGGCTGTCCAAACACTAGATTGCTTCCATGCATAGACTTTGTTGCCTGCAACTACAAGCTCTACATACCACATATCTGACATCATCTGCCACAGAACAAAACCCCCTGTCTCGGCATCCTTGGAAGGATTCTTAGTCTTTGTTATTTGGTGGCTGTCTCATACTCTGAAGTTAGCATCTTCACTCGACCCATTGCATAAGAATTCCAAAACGAGCTCTCTATCCTCACTCCTGATGCTGCTATGTACTGCTGTAAAATATACTATGCAGAGGATGCTTCCTTAAATCTTCTTATTCATGTGCTTCTCTAGGATCAGGCTCCAAATTCAGGGGATGTGAACTCGAATAAAACAAATACCATGTCGTTAATGAAAGCTAAGTGATTGCACTTGATCCGTATATGTTGAAATGTCCCCTGATGCAACCCAACATTCCAGACATGCACAGCTTGGATAAAAGACCAAACCCCTCATAGAATGCAAGCCTGCAACCGGAGGATGAGCAGGTCGTAGAAACAAGAAAAGACGTGCACACCAGTCCTCTCCTTCTTCACGGACACACTTGAATCTTCCCGTCTCAGGCATAGCTAAAAAAACCAACTTCGAACACAAGAAACACTAACCGAAGGGCCTACACGCATGGGCATCGCCTGTAGCAGATAATGTTAACATCTTCTTCCACCATTCAGGACCAGAACAACTACAAATACATTTCTGCCTCTCTGATAACACAGTATACTTCTTTCCAAACGTGCTGCAGGATGACTTTGGCAGCTTTGTCATGTTCATGGCGGCCTGTC
Source organism: Taxus wallichiana var. yunnanensis (assembly GCA_018340775.1). Lineage (NCBI taxonomy): Eukaryota > Viridiplantae > Streptophyta > Pinopsida > Cupressales > Taxaceae > Taxus > Taxus wallichiana. The sequence continues at coordinate 493,541,674 of CM031236.1, forward strand.
GTATGAAGCAACTGTTCCCTGCTTTGAGAGACCTGTTTCATCTTCTGACCGGCGCCATTAATTCTCGGCCACCCAACTGGGCAAAACTTAGAGAGCTTTACCAGAAATGCACGACACGGGACTCAGAAAGGTAGTACAGAACCACAAATGCAAGGAAGAACAATCTGCAACCCGAGTTTAGATTCATTATAAAATCCACAATCAACCCTCTCCACATACATTTAAGGGAAGCTTAGATCAATCGTTAAAAAAGAACCACTGGTAACACTCTCACTGTCACATAGTCAAATTTGACAGACAAATCTTGAAGGAGGATCCCGAATCCGAGGATGCATTGATACTGAACAGATAACAACCTAGTTGGACAACTGCGCACGTTGGAGGTGCTCACGAAGGCTTCTACAAACTACAACATACCACGATTTCCGTCTCTACCACAAATTACAAGGACACCTCCCAGGAGAAGCGGCAAAGACATCCTAAGATCGAAATTCCTTTGTTCTTCTTCTTTGGGTGTCCCCACCTCAC